>OU896722.1:18766614-19366614 GCA_918026855.4 Phaedon cochleariae | reverse complement strand
GGATTGGAAAGATACTGTAACTATTTTGCTGATAAATGCTTTTTTCTGGACTCGAAAGAGTGAGCATTTCTTATGAGTATATGAAACAATCTTCCTGGAGAGATTGTCCTGGCTTTTATAGCTGATTTATTGTTCCTGTTAATGCTGGAAGGCTATTGATGTAAATTTCAAGAAGATATAGATAATTTCCAACTTGATGTCATAAATCCAACGTACTGGCTGGACTAAGCATACTTATAGGTCACCTGACGTCTCACCAGACTCGTATGCCCATGGAATCTGGAACCTGGAGCCCAAAATGATAATGAAATTGACCATGATGTAATTTGGAAGCAGGAAATATCAATAAGCTCTGGTCAAACAACATTTTCTGGCTTATTCACAGTCTTGCTGACATTAGGTATTCTCTGCATATTATAAAGTTTTCACTGATCGTTTGAAACATATTGTTTTCAAATCTCTTATAATCTAAAATCAAGTACAATTTGGAATCTAGTACAATTGATGAATTATTATTCAATATTCCTATATCTGTGAAGGTGTAATGCATTATATCTGGGAAATATTCCATTGATTTCATTGATTAGATTTATCAAATCCAGATGATAATTGTGTCAAGTTTCACTGATAGGAGATCGTTTATTCAACACCCTGTAAAATAAATATGCACACCTAGTTGCATTTCAGGTGCAGTCAAATTTATTGGTGACACATATTATAAATGTTTGTTATGCAGATTTGATACTACTTCGAATACCCTTTTTAGTCAGTAAATGAACCTACATTTGATTTGATTGATTTGTTTTCCTATCCTTCAGCACAGAAAATTTCTTTCTACAGGGATTGGCTTATGAAAGAGGTTTGTTGAACTTAATCTTCTGTAGATGGCGTCCAAATAAAATCTTATCTGGTGGAACTATCTTTCTTATGCTAATTGTTATATTTTTGACAAAGTTACATGATATGGTAAGTAAATGAACCACGACCTATTTGCCCCGACTATATGAGCTGACCGTTCGCACAGTGTAACCTAGAATTCCTGAAT
The DNA here is from genome assembly GCA_918026855.4 of Phaedon cochleariae. NCBI lineage: Eukaryota > Metazoa > Arthropoda > Insecta > Coleoptera > Chrysomelidae > Phaedon > Phaedon cochleariae. The sequence continues at coordinate 19,365,569 of OU896722.1, read as the reverse complement.
TTCTCAAGTATAAACTTATGAAAGTGGAACATTTACTTATTCCGCAAGTGATACTACTTAACGATAGTATATAGAAATTCCCAAGATGAATGCATTTTATGGTATCTGATTTGAAAATGGTGAGAAATTGGTGTGCCACAAATATTCAGTATATCGGAAACTATTATAATGATATCATTCGGATGTCCCTTTGATGAACTCACATTTCGTGAAAATCTCATTGATAGCACGGGATTCCATTTTAAAGAAAAATGTTACTACAAATGAGTCATCTGGAATTTTTCATCGATGAGAATATGGGATTTGGAAACAAAGTCAAGCTACTTAGTGGTTAGATTCCCTCTAGACGTTATGCAGTGAGAGTGATTCCACGAAAATTTGGTATCATCATTGCATGGATGTGCAGCCCAACGTCACCTATAATCTGTTAATTTTACAAGAACGGGGGACAACATATATATGATATGTCAATGCTACGACTTTTTGACGAAAAATAATGAGTGGGGATGTAACGTCCCAATCCCATCATACGCAATAAAAAAGATGAAAAAGTTCATTCAGATATATTTGAAAAAATTGCAGACACGCCGATTATTATTATTATCATCATTCATTTATTGTTTACACAAAACATAAAGTATTATAAACAACAAATTTGGTAGAATTATAGGAGTTACTTATTGAATATAAATATTAATATGAAATCAAAATCAAATCTAAACCTGAACATAAGAGGATATAACATAAATAGTACAAATACATTCTAGTGAACAAGTTGACACTAATATGTTCCATATTATGTACCAAAAAGGAGCATGGTATGAAACGAATGAAAAAGAAGAAAAAAAATAGTTGATATAAAGTTAGTCCTAACTCCGAAATTTAGAGAATATACATTACATAGCTACACACAGATTTATGTTAATGACCAAGTTGACACAAATGTTCCATATTATATGTACAAAAAATTGATGGAACATTACATGGAAGTGTTGCTACAAAACGAAGCATGAGATAAAAAGACTTAACTGCAGATATGAAATGATACAGACCACAATACATTCCATACAGGATACAATGGACATCATTATTTTTCCAATACTCGCTCCATAGCATGAAGAACCATGTTTCTACAAACGTCAGTTAAAGTATTATTTTTGACGAATGTTGTCAGTTTTTAAAATGTCATTTCATGACACTGGTGTTAAAAGTGAATAACTTTCAGCACTAGTGCTAAAAGTGATTCATGTTTGAGAGGAAATATAGAAGGAAAACTCGTACTGATGCCGCTTTGACTAACTAGGCAATAACTCAAAAGCAGCTTTACTGGCAGCATCTTCAATTTCCGGCGGTTAAAATTCATTTTCTAGATCACTTTCCATCGATTGACGTCAGTCGTCAACAGAGACAAATCAACAAATTCGGTTTTTGTGTAGGTACCTTGGCAACTTGTTTCATTAATAGATTAAATGAAATTGGATTCAAAACTAACAATAATTTTATCAATTAATTATTGTGAAATAGGTATGCGTCAATTTGAACTTTTATTGGTGTTTGTATAAAGAATAGTGTATGATATACCTGCTAAAAGTGATTTTATTTTGTTCGAAGTGATGGAACACTCCGCCTTCGGCGTCGTGTCCCAAACGTGTCCAAAATGTCACTCTCTACACTTATATAATGAATAACTATTTTCTAAAGCCTCAGAGAGTACCACTTCAGACCAGTATTCATTGTCATTCATAAAAAGAATGTTTGTTGTTAATACTTCAATGAAAGAACTTCCTCGAGTATGTTCATGTGTGTTTCGATGTTTTGTTGCATCACATTTTTTTCAGCAGCATGTACATACATCTATATGTACATGTGTTACGAAATGAAAATATAAAAATATATTTTGGTAACAAAGAGAATCATTTTATAACATGATATCCTCACCCTATCTATGAAATTCTGAAAAGCAATTTCTATTCTTCAGAAGACATAAATGGACTTTACACTTATGACGGAGAACATGTGTTTCTCATTGACATCCCACTTCCTTGCATCTGGTGGCCTCTTTCTTGTCGTCAAAATTTGGCATATGATTGATCTCATTTGATTGATGAATTAGATGTGGAAAATGATGTTGGGGGTCTACCAATAAGGGACAAATACAACAGGTTTGCCAAATTTGATAAGAGTGTCGGCAACTCGCATCCTGAATTTCAGTAAGTCGATATATTATTTTTGGGAAAGTTGTTCGCTTCACAGTCTTTCTTGTATTCTTGACAACTATTCATCAGGAGAAAATCAATCATTATGCATTGTAACCCGTAGGGTCTTTTTTCTAGATCTCATCAAAATTTTATACAATCTTATCAATTGATCTAGCAGATCAACACCACCCATGCACTGACTATATCTCTTGACAAATTCGGGTCGATTTATATCTACATATTGGCTGTTCATTTTATCTCACCTCTGCGATTCATCTCCTGTTCCTTTTCCTAGATGTTCCATAGTTTGATGCTAGGCAGACAGTTCTATTATCTAACCATTTGACGAGTACAATGCCATTATAACTCACAACTTCTTCAGAAATTCCCCATTCTTGCCTCTTCATTCCTTTGTCACTGGTGGTTGTGATGGAAAAATCTATCCATCCATATAGTGCCTGCAGCTGAAATCTTCTCCTCCTTCAGCTCAGTAAGCAAGGTATATGAAGAGGAATGATTATCAAAAAATAGTTCATGACCAGTTGTTGAAAGTCTTTGTATAAGGTGTAATACTAAACTCGATCTCTGACCAAACTTCCGTATATTTTTATCACTCATTTCTGTTGTTTTGCCCAGGTGAAACAAGGGGTCATATGCTTGTCCACTGATTCCACATAGAACATATAGTTTGGTGCCCTATGGGCATGGTTTACCTTTGATATACTGGTTTTTGCCGAGAGTACCTGTGAAAGGAATCATTCGCTCATCAGTTGATAGTGGACTTTCAATATAAAGGTATCTACATCTCCTCCTCACTGATTCTATGAGTGGTCTAACTTTATACAATTCGTGAGTTGTTTCAGGAGGTTCTTTCAGATTATTTGCAGAATGAAGGCACGTTCTTAGTTGAAAAAATCTTTCTCTAGACATATTTTTCATAAATGCATAGATTCGCAGAGATTTTTCCCAGTACATTCGAATTCGTGAAAATTTATTCGAGCAGCCAATCCCCATATGGAGGGCAATTAAAATCTCCATTTCTGATGCAAATGAAGGCCGAAAGTTGATGTTGTATTGTAGTGCATACATATTGGTGAAAGTGGTCATTTCTACAGACATTGTGTTCGGCACATATCTCAAAAAATATTCGAGTGGAGAAAAAGGCTCTGGAGAACTATAATTATGTCCTTCATGATACCAATGGATATCAATAGACTGAAAATGTGTTTTCATCCAATTCACGTTCGGCTTCTTCTCATTACGGATCCAAGCCGCCAACACCGCCAAGGACTCTTCGTCACTACTGGATACATCTGATTCCTCTTCTGTCACATCTGATGGATCCGAATAATCTCCTCTTGGAATCATTTCATCTCCAATTCTAACAATGGGTTTATCAGGCACCTCGAGTAATTTATCTTTTCCATTCTCATCCACATCTATTCCTCCAATATCAGATAAATTCTCATCCTCTATATTAGATTGATGAGTTCTTCTATATCATTCGAATTTTCTCGCCGTTCACATATATCTGCAAAAATACAAAATATGGGTCGAACCGTACCTGATACCATATGTACATCTCAATGTATGATCGAAAGTTATATTTCAGGCCAATTGTACACACTGATGTTCACCAAGTTTGTTTCAACATTTTGTCGATACTAACTACTGAATATACAAAAATTTTCATTCACGATTATTTCTGAGCATATTGCTAACATAGTGCACACAAGATTTTCTTCGGATGTTTGTTAAAATATTGAAATTTTGCAAATAATATTGGACTCACCGTTACTATACGGAAAAGGTTATGTTTACACTCAGGAATATTCTCAAGTTCATCATATTTCTGCTAGATGGCGTAACTGGTTTTGATATTTGATGAAGATTATGTCCATTGGAATGCTCAAACGGTTCAAGATGGAATAGTTTACTATATCTATGATTCGCAGAATATAAAAATTTGTGTACATACTGATGTTCGCCAGGTTGAACAAAACAATCCTCGATTATCTCAATCTCAATAAGGATGATATCACAGTTGTTGAACCCTTTTGGACATATCTTGTAAATATGCATTGTTCATACATCCTTTCTATCCCTGAATCTCTCATATAGGATGGCAATGAAATAAGTACAAAAATTTCGAATCCTGAGAAAACTCGACGTATGCACCAAAAATATAGGGATGATGATTAAATTGGGCTGAAACCCTTTTTTTCACCCTATGTTCTACACTGAAGCAGTTGTTACGGAACATCTGTTGAGACTGCAGAAAGCAAAATGGTGCGGAGTTTAATCATTCAAATTGTTTCAAAGTGGCATATTTGATTTTCTATTTTGGTTTTTGTTCGATTTTGGAATCGAGCTTATCGTTGATTGAAAATATATAATATCGATGTGCTGAATATAATTATGTACCTATATAAAAAACACCGCTCATACAGGACTAGCTATTCCTGGTTATTGTTCAATTATGTGATGAGCCTATGAAACTTCCAATAGGATTGAACAAACATTTTCAGTTCCTTGGTGAGGTGATAGTGCGGGAAAGGTTGTGGTTTGTGCATTCGAAATTGAATTGATAATTGATTATTTCACACAATTTCAACTTCAATCAGAATTCATCATATTCTTCCAGATCATGTTATTCCTAGACGGGCTCATAAGATCATTCCAAACTGTTCAAAATTCCAAATATGTGAATATTTTAATCTTCCAATAAGTCAGTCAATTCACTTCTGTGAGAATCACAACTTCTGCCGTTATTCTCCCAATTCAAATTGGACCACTAATACTTCCTCCTTCAATTCAAAACTTAACCATTGAATGCAAACTGCTTCATCCATTTTTCATTTATAGAAACATTCTGGGAAGATGGTATATCGTCAGATAAAATTAATGAAACTCTAGCGAATTCATTCACACTGTATATGCATTGCCCACACTGTATACACATTGCTCATTAGATAGATAATTACCGGGTATCATCATATCAGTGTATTTTTCCTGAATCGTTGAAGGTTGTCTGTCCGAAAATTTATAATGATATACAATTGTAATTGCACAGAGAAAAAACTTTGAAAATGGTTATCAAACATTTAATAGTCACAGTTGAGAACTTGAATACTATATGGGACAGATATACAGTATGATAGTGGTAGATAAAATATTTCACCTGAATTGGTATACCTGCAACAGACACTCAATTATATAGTTCATTGATCGTTAATAAATGAATATTGTAACCTACTTTTAGACAATTTTTCTTAGATGGTACAAAAAATATGAATGTCAAAAAGTTAGATTAGCAAGGCACAAGCAGCTTTTCGTCTGGCGAGCGATGATCATGGATTCGGACTTTGTTGAGGTGCCAGAGGGGCGCCACTTAGTTTGTATCAGAATAAAAAACCAAGAAAATATATTTGATATTAAATTCAACTACTTTCTTGAAAGAGAAAATAATTCAAACACTGTGTGAACTCAATAGTGGTTCAATGAGATATTTTGTAAAACCCAGGTTAACATTTACATGGAGAATTAATGACACTCAGTATTTCCAATAGTAAAAAAAATATTCAAAATCAGATTCACAATTACCTATATATGAATTTTATGTGAATTCCCTTTTATAGATCTATATTGGGGCGAACATTTCGTGTAATCATATGCATGGTAAATTCCATGAACTAGTAAATGTAAACTGGTGAGAAAATGGTAAGAAATTGGTAAGAAAATTGGTAAAAATTATGTGACACATCTGGTGCGCTGATAAATGGTAACTTCATAAAAAAACAGGAAAGAAATCTTCAATAATTGTAGCTCTTACTCAAACCATGCCCAAAAATACCATGTCCTCAGAGCCAGGGCAGGAACAGACAGCAGGAAGTATGGCACATCAGCCACGTGGGAGAAATTCTGCAACTAGCAGACCTTGATGATGCACCTGGTGCTGCAGCGAGGACTGCCTGGACGACTGCAGAGAAGACTGCTGATGTAGACCAGGAGCAGGTGACAGGGCCATGCAACCAGGATGGATTCGGGACTCCTCAGGAAATGTCCTTGAAGAATCGCAGGTCCAATTTGGGTGTCTCAGCACGTGCAGCTCCAGAACTGACAGAAAGTCAGGCAGCAGCAGCCAGACGACGAGGTCGAAATCCCAGGTCCCAACAGCAAAATTCGCAAAATTTTCAATTAGAATAGCCGGCGTTGAATCAAACGCGGTACCAGAAAATGGACGACGACTCCACGAGGTGTTGCCCAAAGTAGCCGACGGGGTATCCGTCGAGGCCCACAAATCTGCGGCAATACACCAATATTTATAGCCACCAGAATACAAAACTATGAAGTAGGGTTTTATCCCTATTAGGTTCGAAACTTACCCCTGAGATCAGGAAAGGCCTCACTACACGAAAAGACTTCCAAATAGTGATCGGTCTGCATCTTGAATGATACCAGGATGGGGCCGAAGGAAATGATGAAACGACGCCACCAATCTAGGAAGGGGCAATTCCTGCGCCTTCTAGAATCTTACATCTATAAATTCTACCCAGAAAAAAAATTGAAATTTCCTGCGCAACTTGAATTTTGAAGACAGCAGGAAACGTTGATCACGTGATGTGCATCCTCATCCGGGGTTGGTCAGTTCCACAGGCATAGCTACTTACACACTTACGAGACTATCCTGTCTACTCCAAGGCACGAAAATCCATTAAACAACAAACATATGACCACGGAACACATAGAAACATATTCCGATCGAAGATCCAACGTCATCCTACTCCGCCCGAACCAATGGAACCACCTTCACCGCTGATTTCGCAGCCAGCATACTTTTAATGATACTGCCCAGGTATTACTCGTATGACGGTAAGTGACATGACATGACAGCACTGTCACTGTTTTGAGACGTCAATGTCAAAAATACACTAACATAATATCAACAAATCGTTGTTAATGATTAACAATATGAAATCTCTCTCTCAGACCATAATAATTCAAGGTACGTAGCGAAATTTCCAGCCAATTGTTAGGGTATTCTTCAAACCTAAATAATCTACCATCTGAAACTGTTTTACATTCACTAACTACTTATTTATTTCCAGGTGAAACCATGAAGTGCCAACACCAGGACATCTTTCCAACCTGAGCCTACTATACTGATGAAGAATCAAGCAGCTTATTTCTGGTGAGTATTCTACAACTTCATCAATATTCTATACTAGAGTGTATTGATATTTTCAGGTGATGGACCACTTCACACTCTGGACCATTGGAGGAATGATATTGTAAATACTCAAGTGCCATGTACTTTTATACATGAATAAAAACATTATATACAGTGTGAGTGTCTCTCTAGTTGTTAACACCGGAATCTATCATCAAAAAACCTGATACATAATGAACTTCACCTAGGAACTGAAAATTAGAGGAAAAAGGTAAATTTTCACGTTACACTCACCCCCCTACAAAAGGAAAGAAAAATTTCAGAAAGTAAAATTTTTCGTTGGAAATTACTCCAGACATGAGAAACTGAGTTTTTAAACCGTTTCAGAAGTGAATTCATTCTTTTTTTTCACTAAAGCTAGGCGCGCCCTATTCTACCTTAAGATATAATCTTAGCCGTTAACTAACTTATTTCTAACCTTACTGAATACTGACTATTTACAAATGTTACACTTCAAAGATGCTTCAAGCTATGTGATTGACTGAAAAAACTACTTATCTGATGCTTCAGATCCCGTTCCTTCTTCGACAGAAAGATCGGACATAGATCCATGGTACGGTTTTAAGTCTCGAATATGCCAAACTCCGGCATTAGAGCCATCTTCATTCTTTAGGACATAAACTAATTTTGATTTTTTTCTTTGCAACTGTGCAAAGTACAAATCGCGGTGCCAGTTTCTGCGCAAAATTATTGCTTGCACTAGACAGAACATAGTTCTTTTTCCAAACCTCATCACCAACAAAAAATTTCTCATCGCGTCTACGTAAGTTATAATATTTAGCATTTTTCTGATGTGCAGCATGAGTCTTCCTCTGAACATCTTCATAAATTTCCGAAATTTTACCTAAATTCTGTATCCAATAATCGCGATTTACTAAGTCTATATTAATATCACCCTTCCCATAATATTGACCGTTACCTGGTACTTCTCTACCAAAATTTAAGAAATCCGGGCTGTACCCTGTCACTTCGTGAATACTAGTTCTTCAAGCATACCCTATTTTTGCTAATTCCTTGTCCCAGAACTTATGATTCTTATCAATATAGCTGCAAATAGCTGTGCAGATGGTTCTATTTGTTCTTTCAACATAGTTAGCTTGCGGATGATAGTAGGCAGTATAAAAAATATTCGAGTCATAGCTTTTAACAAGTTCTTTCATTGACTTACTGATCAACTGCCTGCCATTATCGCAGATAATAATATGCTGTGGAACACCATAGACCAAAAAAAATTCGTTTTCCAAAAACTTGTTGATGCTAACAGAAGTAGCTTTCCTGAGAGGACATAAAACTGGGTACTTGGTAAGCCAATCACTCACAACCAAAATATATTGATACCCACTTGAAGTACGTGGTGGAGGGCCCATAAGGTCAAGTGCTATCACTTGCCAAGGGAATCTTACTTTTTTCTCTGCCCCCATTAACCCAAATTTAGCATGGTTAGTAGACTTCTGTGCTGAGCAAATAATGAGTTAGAGAAATTCGAGAAAAAGTTTTGTGATAACCCATGTGTGATGCAGTAGGAATATCGTGACATAACTTAATGACTTCAGTACGTTGACATTTCGGGACTAATAACTTCCAATCAGAAATATTGGTACTTACAGGACATTCAGAAGGTACAAGTTTATATACAAAATTACTTTTAACTGACCACTGAGGATAACTCTCAGGGTTCCTCACAATTTTACTACGTGAATTCTGATAAAATGAATCTAGATCATCCAAATTTATATTGAGGTTTATACATTCATCTTCCTCCACCACACAAATCTCAGTTTCCTGTGCAGCTGACTCTACTGGACTCCTAGATAAGGCATCTGGAACGACATTAAATTTTCCTTTCCTGTGTTCAATAGTAAAATCAAATTGGCTCAGCCTAATACTCCATCGGGCTATTCTACCAATGGGTCCTTTAATCTTGAACATCCATTTAAGTGAAGCATGGTCCGTAATCAATGTGAAGTGAACTCCCTCGATATATCCCCTGAATTTTTCTCAAGCAAAAATACAGGCTAAGCACTCTTTTTCAGTAACTGTATAGTTACGCTCATTTCTTGAAATACTACGAGAAGCAAAGGCTATTACTCTTTCTTGGTTGTCCTGTACCTGAGTTAAAATGCAACCTAATCCTGAGTCTGGACTTGACAAAATCGGAGCTGAAACTAATGCTTGTTTTATATCTTTAAATGCTTCATTTGCCTTATCTGACCAGCTAATTTTTTGACCTTTCTTCTTATCTTTAAGTGAATCATTTATTGGAGCCATAAGAGTAGAAAAATGAGGAATAAACCTTCTGTACCAACTGCACATACCCGTAAAACGCTTAATTTCAGTTGTATTCCTTGGCTGTGGGAATTCAACCATCGCCTTGACTTTATTAGGGTCAGTTCTCAGCCCAAACTTATCAATGATGAAACCCAAATACTTAAATGATTCCCTGAAGAATTCACATTTTTCAAAATTTACAGTTAGCTTCGCGTCCTTGAGACGTTTAGCTACTTCGTTAAGCAATTTAATATGTTCGTCAAAAGTTGAACTAACTATAATCAAATCATCCAAGTATACAAAAATATTTGGTTCTAATTCTGGTCCGAAAATTGCATCCATCAAACGTTGCTGAAATTGTGCTGCGTTAGCTATACCAAACGGCATTACTTCAAATTGAAACAACCCACGTGAAGGGATAGAAAAAGCTATTTTCTCTTTGGAACTCTCATCTAAAGGTATTTGCCAGAAAGCGCTGCGCAAATCAACTGACGACATAAATCTTGAATGACCTAGCATAGACAAAATACGGTCTACTACTGGCAATGGATAACTATCTTTTTTCGTTAAAGAATTTAATTTTCGACCATCGAAGCAGAATCTGAAATTACCATCAGATTTTTTGACAAGTAGTACGGGTGAGGACCAACTGCTTTTTGAAGGTTTAACCACTCCTAACGAAATCATTTTATCAAGCTCTTCATTCAAATGACCCTGCATATTATGGAGACATGACGTATTAGCGTTGTTTAACTGGTGGTGCGTCACCAGTGTCAATATGGTAAACCATCTTATCAGTCCTACCTAATGCCTTATTTTCACCAAGGTCACGGAATAAAGAAATTACATTATTAGCAATGGTCAATTCATCTTCTGGTAAACTATGCAGGGAAGAAATATGACAATCAAAATGTTCATCGGATAAATTCAATGCTGACACACAGCTGACATTAATATTTGACTCTGAACTTATTTCCCAACTATTCTCTTTGAAATCGATTTTCAATTCAAATTCTTTGCAAAAATCACTACCTAGAATGAAACTGTAATTTAAAGATGGTACTATCAAAAATGGAATTATCTTACATTTATTCTCTATACAAAACGGGAGATCAACTGAACCTATGACTGTTTGTTTGACACCATCAGCAGTGCATACAAACCGAACTGTTTTATTAACTTTTAAATCAAATGAATCAATTATATCAATTCCTTTACTACCAACTATGGAATTATTAGCACCTGAATCCAAAAGAGCAATAATTTCTCTATTAAACAAATTCACTGATATAAAAGGTCTGTTATCAAGTTCTCTCTGAACAAAAACAGGAGCAGTAGATATTTCAAACTTCAATTTAGACAAATAATTTTTACAAAATTTAATAATCTCAGATTGTTCTGAAGAAGGATATTGTTTGGCCTTACTAAACGGAGGTGAATGGTGGCCTGTAGGAAAATATTCTACCTCCCTGACACGTTTCCCGAGCACTTTTCACAGTTGCTCTTCATCTTACCTGGCTCACCACACCCATGACAAAAAATGCTACGCTTCATAGTGCAATTTCTAAAAGTATGGTTGGCTAATTTACAATTCCAACAAGTCACAATCCTTCTAACATTCTGTTCTGAATTGCTGACAGCTCTAACTTCAGATCTCTGACCTTGACTCTCTACTTGAGAAACTCTATTATTATTATTTGGACGACTGAATTTTTGTCGAATTGAATTCCTGAAATTTCTGGCTCTGAAATTTTGATTCCTATCTGAGGGGTTGGTCGTACTACTACTACTGCTACCAGCTACAGCCTCATCATTTACTGCGAGTTCATATTCAAGGGTACTAATATGGGATTTTCTCAAAGATTTATCTTTACTTTCTCGAAAAACTTCTTCTAAAATTTTCACATCTCTTATCAATTCATCAATAGAACCATAATTATTAAGAGCTAATCGGTCAACATATTCACTTTTCAAATTTTTCCTAATCCATTTAATCCTGGTAACAACTGCAGGTATTGAACTGAGACGATTGAAAAGTTGTTCCATTACTGCGACAAAAATTACAATGGATTCCTCATCATTTTGTTTCCTATGTTTAATCAATTCCCATAGCTCTTCATCATGATCTTTACTGAGAAAATCTTGTTCTAATCTAGCAGTTAAAGAATTCCAATCTTTGACATTTCCTGAATCTTTCACATGTCTTAGCCATAAAAGGGCTTTACCCGAAAATAGGTCTACAGCTGATTCAAACAATTGGTCCTTAGAGACATATCTAGCCTCTGCTAGTTCATGAACCCTTTCTAAAAAAGATTTCACTTCATAAGTTTACTTGGTACCATCAAATTTGACGTCCCATTTATACAAAGAAACTGGTTTACTGAATGATAGGGATGAAACTTGAGCTTGACCAATAGTATTCATGAATGATTGAGATAGGTCTACCATAGGACACTGGGGAGCTTTATCAGTCACAACACGATCTTCAAGTTCTGATTCTAACAAAATACAAGTGGCATAAGATTCTTGTTTGAAATTTATTTGTTCTCTAACACCAGTAGTGACATCTATTCTTTGAATTCTAGAGCTAACATGAATCAGGCGAGAACGTAACCTTTGATGAACCGAATCACTAGTTGAACCTTCAAAATCATTAATTAAACTCCTGATGCTATCTAGCGATGCTTGAATTTCCACAGCTTCTGTTTGAAACAAGTAGTTCGGGTCAACTAAGGCAACTTGAGTAGGATTATGCTTTGACATAGCTTTAGCAAGAATTTTCCTCTCATCATTCATGTCCCTATCAGTAATAGTTCCTCGAACTCTCAGTTCGTAGTTCAGCTCATTGATCAACAAATGCTTAGCTTTAAACATTTCCATTTTGAAAGAATTTATTCGAATTTCCAAAAAGAATTATTCAAAAGTGAAGTATTATACGCCAAAATCAATTAAATGAGGACTGGAAGCATGCCAGAAATCATCAGGGAAAAAAATATTACCTTTATACGGTACTTACCTTGTAGGTGGGATATCTTAATTCAAGTTCAGAGATTATTTCAAAATAAAATCAATTTCAGAAATATTTTAAAAAATCATCAACTGATTAAGGCAGTCACCCTGTATGTAATGCTATCAAGTTCAAGGTTTGAATCTTTATTCAAAAATATTCGAAATAAAAAAGAATTAGACATGATAAGTTGTCCTTCCTGTATGAACAATTGTCTAATGCTTATGAAGAAATTAAACTGAAATTGTGATTATGTCAGAAATTTGGTGCATAATTGCATTGAAATGAAATCTTGCACGGTTACTCACCCTGTATGCAAATGTTCAAAATTTTCAAAATATCAAAAATTGACTAACTGTTGCCTACGTTGAACAGATGTCACAAAATGAACTGAATGAATTCAATTATGATGAATTCAGATCAAAAATAATTTCCACTAACTAAATGGACCACCAAAAATTCAAAAAAAAAATTCATATAACCAAAAAATCTGCACAAAAATTCCTAGTTCACCCTGTACATGGCTCATTGAAATTTTTGAGTAAGAAACTATTCATCAAAAACATAATCATAATATATCAAAATGTGAAGTTATCATAATAATATACCTATTTTACCAGATTTGAAAATTCAAGGACAAAATATTGAGTTCACAAAGTGTTTTCAAAAAAATAAGAAAAATATTCAGCTCAACAGAGTCACTCGGGCCCCACGTTTAAGGCGTCAAATTCCTGTAACCTACTTTTAGACAATTTTTCTTAGATGGTACAAAAAATATGAATGTCAAAAAGTTAGATTAGCAAGGCACAGGCAGCTTTTCGTCTGGCGAGCGATGATCATGGATTCGGACTTTGTTGAGGTGCCAGAGGGGCGCCACTTAGTTTGTATCAGAATAAAAAACCAAGAAAATATATTTGATATCAAATTCAACTACTTTCCTGAAAGAGAAAATAATTCAAACACTGTGTGAACTCAATGGTGGTTCAATGAGATATTTTGTAAAACCCAGGTTAACATTTACATGGAGAATTAATGACACTCAGTATTTCCAATAGTAAAAAAAATATTCAAAATCAGATTCACAATTACCTATATATGAATTTAATGTGAATTCCCTTTTATAGATCTATATTGGGGCGAACATTTCGTGTAATCATATGCATGGTAAATTTCTTGAACTAGTAAATGTAAACTGGTGAGAAAATGGTAAGAAATTGGTAAGAAAATTGGTACAAATTATGTGACACATCTGGTGCGCTGATAAATGGTAACTTCATAAAAAAACAGGAAAGAAATCTTCAATTGTAGCTCTTACTCAAACCATGCCCAAAGATACCATGTCCTCAGAGCCAGGGCAGGAACAGACAGCAGAAAGTATGGCACCTCAGCCACGTGGGAGAAATTCTGCAACTAGCAGACCTTGATGATGCACCTGGTGCTGCAGCGAGGACTGCCTGGACGACTGCAGAGAAGACTGCTGATGTAGGCCAGGAGCAGGTGACAGGGCCATGCAACCAGGATGGATTCGGGACTCCTCAGGAAATGTCCTTGAAGAATCGCAGGTCCAATTTGGGTGTCTCAGCACGTGCAGCTCCAGAACTGACAGAAAGTCAGGCAGCAGCAGCCAGACGACGAGGTCGAAATCCCAGGTCCCAACAGCAAAATTCGCAAAATTTTCAATTAGAATAGCCGGCGTTGAATCAAACGCGGTACCAGAAAATGAACGACGACTACACGAGGTGTTGCCCAAAGTAGCCGACGGGGTATCCGTCGAGGCCCACAAATCTGCGGCAATACACCAATATTTATAGCCACCAGAATACAAAACTATGAAGTAGGGTTTTATCCCAATTAGGTTCGAAACTTACCCCTGAGATCAGGAATGGCCTCACTACACGAAAAGACTACCAAATAGTAATCGGTCTGCATCTTGAATGATACCAGGATGGGGCCGAAGGAAATGATGAAACGACGCCACCAATCTAGGAAGGGGCAATTCCTGCGCCTTCTAGAATCTTACATCTAGAAATTCTACCCAGAAAAAAAATTGATATTTCCTGCGCAACTTGAATTTTGAAGACAGCAGGAAACGTTGATCACGTGATATGCATCCTCATCCGGGGTTGGTCAGTTCCACAGGCATAGCTACTTACACACTTACGAGACTATCCTGTCTACTCCAAGGCACGAAAATCCATTAAACAACAAACATATGACCACGGAACACATAGAAACATATTCCGATCGAAGATCCAACGTCATCCTACTCCGCCCGAACAAATGGAACCACCTACACCGCTGATTTCGCAGCCAGCATACTTTTAATGATACTGCCCAGGTATTACTCGTATGACGGTAAGTGACATGACATGACAGCACTGTCACTGTTTTGAGACGTCAATGTCAAAAATACACTTACATAATATCAACAAATCGTTGTTAATGATTAACAATATGAAATCAATAATCTCAAAACTCATCTCAGACCATAATAATTCAAGGTACGTAGCGAAATTTCCAGCCAATTGTTAGGGTATTCTTCAAACCTAAATAATCTACCATCTGAAACTGTTTTACATCCCTAACTACTTATTTATTTCCAGGTGAAACCATGAAGTGCCAACACCAGGACATCTTTCCAACCTAAGCCTACTATACTGATGAAGAATCAAGCAGCTTATTTCTGGTGAGCATTCTACAACTTTATCAATATTCTATACTAGAGTGTATTGATATTTTCAGGTGATGGACCACTTCACACTCTGGACCATTGGAGGAATAATATTGTAAATACTCAAGTGCCATGTACTTTTATACATGAATAAAAACATTATATACAGTGTGAGTGTCTCTCTAGTTGTTAACACCGAAATCTATCATCAAAAAACCTGATACATAATGAACTTCACCTAGGAACTGAAAATTAGAGGAAAAAGGTAAATTTTCACGTAACAATATATTCAAAATCAACTCAGGATTATTAAAGTGTTAAATAACATTGATTAGACAGTTTAATTACCACTGAACATTGAGTAATTTCCTATGAAACATTGCTATATTATCTTACAGACTTCTTCACCTGTTGTAGGTTCACACTTCGATGATGGTTATTCAACAGTTCAATGAATTCTCAATGCACTATATAGTTGCCACAGGTAAAAAAGCATGCTGTTGCAGAAAAATAGGTGATATTCTCTGAGATATATCTAACTGATGTTGGGTACATCCTTTAATAACTACCACTGAAAAATTCAGTTATACCAGAAACATTATTTAGTTGTCCTCGGATCATAAATTACTCGTCTCTGGAACATTATTTAATTATCTCAGATGTGCAATTTAATTGGAATATTGGAGATGTGCAATGCGCATACCTGGAAAAGGAGTCCAGAAACGATTATTCTGATTCCTGATTTTTAATGGCCTGGATATAGAAAAAAAAATCGAAGATATTACGAGTAGCAAGTGCACCCGTGAAAAACATTGAAAATCATGAATCGGAATGATCATTTCCGGTCCACTTGTTTAGATTATGCAGACCCATATACATTTATTCCTGAAAAACAAAAAAAGATTAATGCGAAAAATCAAATCATTGGGTATTATTTTTGGTTAACTGTTCATCATTTATCAACATTACAGAATCAATTCTTTGAAAGCTGTTACATATAGTTCAATTTGGGTGGATATGTGCTTATTGTTGGATATTGGAGCAAGAAATGTTTCATATTCTCAAGGTTCCACAAAATGAGGATGGTGATTCTATAGAAGAAAAGAAACATTGATACAAAATATAGGTACATTATATAATATATTCTAGTCATTTGTAATTTCAGAACAAACTACATGAAAAAATGAACTCGAAATACTTATTCTCAATATACAATAGTTGTCGAACTGACTCATATACAAATATATTTCAGACGTTGATGGAGTATCAGCGGACCGCGGGGGTACAAGGTCCACTTGAATTTATATCAACTGGCATCAAGTTCTAATCGGGTACATCATTACCATCAGCACCCTGAAATTTGAAAAGTCTCTCTTCTTAACAATTCAAACGAATAATTTTATTTCAAAAGATTCATTGGAAGAATAAACTGTTAACAGGTAGCGAACGTCCCGTGAACCCATCCAAGTAAGTCCATTCTTCATAAAACTTCACTTTGACTCAAATCCAAGGACACCGAATGAGGAAAATCAGGAATCGTTACCTGACATTTTTTCCCGTGTACCTTCTTTGAGAAATAAGATTTTTTGCAAACATTCACAGTAGAGGGTCTTTTCATTTTGATATTTCCCAATTTATTTCTTGGCTTCTGTGAAAAATAACCATGAAAACTCCCCTGTTTCGGTAATAACTTGAGGTCAATTCATTTATTTTTCTGAGATTATATATTTTTTTAATCTTCAACAAAATTTAAACTACTCAACAACTGACTTCTTACTGAAATTTTGACACCATAGAGCACACTCGTTAAAAATATTGAGAAGCCACAACCAGAATAAGAGTAATTTTCAATATATAACCTCTTCAAATGAAAAATAAATGGCACGAACCACGAATAAAACGGACATATACTATCAGATGTAACAATTAATTGCAAATGATCAACCAACATAAGGAACTAGAGGGCTTAGAATCATTTTCAGAAGGAGAAAAACATATCACTAAAAAACGTGTTTGCCCAAAAAGATTTCTCCATGCACGGAGAAAAAGGAATGGTATATTACTCACCAAGAAAGTTTTGCGTAAACTTCGCCGAACCCTGCTGTTTCAAAGTGTCGTCGAGGAACTGCTTATGCTGCTTCTATTTGCCAACTTTCGACGTGGGGCTAGTCGCCCCATAGGGATAATTTCACTGGGAGAAATGTTTTCGGAATAGTCACAATCACTCAATGTAAGTTAACACAAATGTTTTAGAATAGAAAAGGCACGCATAAGTGTTCACAAACACGGCGAGGATACATAGGTACATATTCTTAGTATACAGATTACAGATACAGACTGAGTTCATCAATGGAATGAAGTGCAGAAGAGTTGCGCAGTCATCTCGTGGCGTAACCGTGGGTATTCGAAACTAGCCGAATGATGACAAAACAGAGAAATCAAGTGACCTGTTACCTGTTGTTATTAAACTGGTAATAATGGCAGAATTATTCCTTTCACTCATAGAAAACAAGAATTGAGGGACAATTTAATTAATGTTAGGTGGATTGTTGTATACTGAGTATTAAACATGTAACGGTTAATTTTGGACACTAGACAATCTTATTACAAAAACTATTAAATCAGGTACATACTATCATTTTTATTTTATGTAATACATCAATACAATCCAAGAACAATCTTTCACCCTGTAGTCACCTATAGAAATCATCTAATCAAGATGATTATCAATCTGAACAAGTAGTTTTCTCCTCAGAGTTCTCTTTTCGCTGTTCGATCCAGGAATTCCTTAAGCACTCAGATATTTCAAAAGTAGATCTTCCTTGGAACCTAAAATAAACTATGATTAGCTGATATGATGTGCAGGTGAATGTGAATTAGCTGTATTACCACTAACAACAAGTTTTAGGCTGGAATTTGATGCATCTGAGGTAGAGGCAGATAGTTACTGCGAACCACTGGAACTTCATGATCAGTTTTAGGATATTTTCTGTAGGTTATATCAAATTTCTTGGCTCGAATTATCTTCACTAGGTATCACTCCAGATGCAGGGCCATAGTTTGTGCTGATTTTGTATGTATTTTGAGCAAGAATCCGACACTTCTGTTTGAGGTTATGTGCTGTGTTTCCGTTCAGTTTGGGGTGTAGCGTATGTTTAATAGTTCTTAGGGCTTGGTTCAGTCATCCTCAACTCATTTCTGTAGGCACATTATTATCAGAAATCCTATAACACCTGGAAAAAATATATAATCTTAGTTCTTGATGTCGATTGTTGTTTAGGTTACTTTTGATAGTGTAGTAGTCCAAAGTCGGTCTAGTATGTTACAGTTACTCAATAATGATCTTAATTTCGCGATTTGATTCTTACCCATTCGTTTCCTATAATATTTATTCATAATTCAGTGTCGATGATTATGTAACATTTTGTGGACAAACAACAAAAAACAAATGTTTTACGGCTGATCTGTCATCAGTCTATTTCGTTGTTACCAACCTGAAAACTGAGAAATTACCCACCAAAATGAGCATGTTTTCATCGGAAAATGCATTGGTTACATATGAACTATATACATTAAATCTGATTATAATGCATCGTCTTCGATTTCCATTCTAAATAACTCTTTTTTGGTATTCAGTTTGATAATAATCTAGTGACTTCTGGCGATACGAGTTATGATTGGTCGAGTCATGCGGAGCTACCAATCAGCGCTCGGGGAATAAATCATTAAAAAGGAACAGCTACATTATAATTAAATTTACGTTCTCATCGTTGAATAAAATCGATCTTACTTAATTATTCGGGCTTTATGTCAATCTGTTGATATTATTTGAGTTAGATTTTTGGATCTAGTGTAAATATAGTCAGTGATATTTTAGTAACTTCTGGTTACCTACCCTCTGATTGGTTGAGACCATTCGAGTTGGCTACAATGTCAAATTTTGAGAGTTTTTTTGAAATTATATTTACAATGAGATAGAAAAGGATTGACGGTCACTTATTTCTTGTTTCTTGTAGAAATTGGGATTGGTAATTGACATTTCATCTTTGTGAGTTCAGTTCTCTGAAATAAATTATATGTTTTGAAAAACATCCTTTTTGGGAAAAAGTATTTCAAGAGAAACTATAGTGGAAAAAATTGCCAATGAAATTCTTCATAGTTGGTTGAGGATATTTTTGGGTATTTGGCATTTTCACTCTCAATTTTGAGGAACAAGCGAACTCAACGTAAGTCATTCATAACCACATTAATTTTCTGCTCTTCAAGTAATGGCTAATTGTTTCCATATATTATTATAGTGTCACTACCATCAATCCCTTTCTACGAGGATAAGAAAGGAAAACCATTCCTAATATAACCAGGCGTAATAGACATTGTTGGTGGGAAAAAGGTTTATATAGGAAAAAAAAAAACCCTTCCACTTACAGAAGGTATGTACACTGAGTTATTTCTGCTAAAGCTAAAATTAATTAGTTCACTTGGAACATCAAATTAGTATAGATGTATATATTTTTTTTTTGCCAGGGCTCGAAATCTTATGTAAATTTTACATAGCCTTTCAAACAGCAAGTTTTTTTTATTAAATAGTGCAGTTGCAAGTTAGTGAATTATGCAATAATCTCATTAATCAAGAGTACTTTATAATCTATATCCAATGGAATAAGAAAGAATAAAATTATAAATTTCACTATGATGTGCTAGCAATGAATTGGCATTGGAAATAATTGTGGGCTACACTTGTATTCCTTTCACTGGAAACTATATTCACTTGCCATGCCAGGAAAATAAAACTGAAGACATCAGTTTTTTTGAACAGGTAGTTGGAAAATAATTTAGACATCATTTTTATTTAGTTTGCTATCTGATAATTCCAGTCAGTGACACAGTTCGCAGGAGATGACTTATAATTAAGATTTTCTTGAACTGTAAATTTTCTTGGTATACAGGGCGATACAGAGGTAGTCTCAGTTATTCTGATATATCCAAGCATCCACTGCAATTTCGTTTGGAAACTAATGACTAACAACTCTACTTGTGTTTAAGAGAGATTTTGAAATAAAGTTTCGGAAATTTATTTTTATATACAGGGGGAATCTTAGTTATGTTGAATTACCCAATCATTCATTGTAATTTCTTTTGGGAAATAGTAACTAAAACTTCACTTGATTTTGGGAAGAAATTTCGACGTGTAGTTTCAAGACTTATTTTTATATACAGGGGGAAATCTTAGTTATTACAATTTATCAAATCATTATTTATTGTCTACTTTCTTTTTTTGGGAAAATAGTAACTGACAACTTCACTTGTAGTTTGAAAAAGAGTTGGCAGTATATTTTTAGAAACTTATTTTTTTTATTATTTTATTTTTTTTTATTTTTTTTTATTGGCTAACGGTTTTGATCACCTCTACACTTTCTAGGAAGTGTTGATGATTTAATCAATGTTGGCTCTGTTAGAGTAATTTAAATGGGAAAGTATGTTGAAGTATACGCTTTTACCATTGCCCTTACCAGTGGCGTAAATGATTTAAATTTCTAAGGGTGTCACACTCTGTAGTGATGTTTCCTGAAACGAATCTTCATATACGGGGGGGTTCACATTGTTGAAATAATATTATTTTCTTTTTTTAAAATCATTCGAATCATTGGCTGAATTAAATGACGGGGGATGCTTTTGATTAATTTTTTTCTTTTGTTAGTCAAGTTACTGATGGGTTCTTTTTTTCCAAGGGTTTTTTTTTTTATACGAGGACGTACCAATTATAAAGACTTGGAACTGAAGAGACACCATTTGGTTTTGGGAATCCACCCTGGGTGTTGTGGCAGTCCATTGGCTGTGTCGTTAGTCGCTGCTATTTTTGAGAGGCTTTCCCGCTGTTATCCGGAAGCCACCTGTCGAAACGGACACGCAAGTACCCCTATGTATCGCTAGTGCTCGCGTGGTATTCATAAAGATTATTTAACAACAATTGATTTTATTGATTGAAAGGCTCTATTTGGGAGTCGTGCTTTCGCTTTCCGATTATTCCTGCGATATATTATACCGGCTTATTATAAGTATTTCTTTTTGTACAGCGGAAATTAATCCTAACTCCTCTGAAGGTATTTATGCAAACGACGCTTTCGCTTTGGGCCCACAGCTAACAGCGGTTTTCGGAGCTATAATTCCTAATTGCTTTATTCTATAACCCTCGTTTTCTTTTTAATTAATTTCTGCTATTGCCTTTTTCCTTAGAATGTAAAGAAACTGTTATGAGATCTAGAGTTGCGTTTGGCTTGACCGACTGAGTTGCATGTACTCGGTAACTTTGTGCGAACTTGTATTTATGCTTATATACTTAGGCAATTATGCTGGCTGACGCAATTATCATTATTTAGACCATTATGCTGACTTGTTAAATTATGCTTACTTATGCAATTATTATGCTTACTTAGATGGTTAGGCTTACCCAAGCATTACGCACGCAGATAGACTTACCGAATTAGGCTTATTAATTCAACCTTGCTTATTTACTTGTTGAACTGTCCTCCTCACATATTTATACTCACCCCCTTGGTTGCTGTAATTGAAATATTATATTATAGGATGAGTACATATTGAATTAAAATTATATTCATTCTGTCACCATTTGCTTACCGTTTTGATCGTCAATAAATAAGGTATATATTTCCATGACACTTGCTTGATTTTCTGGTTGTTGTCCCTATCATGACTTTGGTAAATTGAGGAGTGGTAGATTGTACTACGTTGAGGCATTTGAGGTCATTAAATTTACCTGGCGCCCATTTTATAGCAACATCGTTTAGAAACCCACCCCGTCTTCACTGAGTGGACCGGCAAATGCTTCCTGTTCAACGACAGAGGCTCAAGTAACGTAATTGGTGTTAGTGTTAGGTAACGGTCATTTCGTAACGTTACATTTGGCGCCCAACGTGGGGCCTAGAAAAAAAAACAGACACAAAGTTGGGTGATAAAAGTTTCTGGTGTGTTCAGTTGGTGTTAACTTTTATTTTTATCACATTAACTTTGTCGTGAGGAGTGATTATATAACTCGCGGAATTCGAAGTGTATCGTACAGTGAATATTTGTGAATATAAGTGTTAGAGTAACGGAGACAAGATGTCCCGGAAAATGACGATTAATCGTCTGGATAAGGACGAACTCACCTATGAGTTGAATATTCGAGGGATTTCGGTCGGAAACTGCGACGAAATGAGACATCGGCTGGTCTTGGCGCTGCAGATGGAGAAAAGTGGCGACAGCCTGCGATACCCCCCGTACCCTTATACCTTTGAGGATGACTTAGATAGTGTGGCGCGGAAAATCGATGACATCCTTACCTTGCTGGCGGACTTCAATGGAGTCAGGTCGAGCGGCGAAGCTGCGAAACTACAGACGAAATTGGCCCATGTGTTAGGTAGGATAGATAGGATGGAACCAGGAAATAGTGAGGATAAAAAGACACAGAAGGCCGACCGCTTGGCACTGATATTATCTCTGATGGAGAAATTCAACCAGAAAATGGATAGTGTGGATGGGGGGCCCACACATGTCCCAGCGGCACTGACTCAATTGGAAACCAGGCTAGGAGCACAGTCATTCAATGCCAACGTGGGAGCCGTCCCTCGATCCTCCTTAACAGGGGACCCTGACATCAGCTTGGGGGCCATTAGTAAAATGATTCCTCCACATAAGTGGAATGTGCGAAAATTTTCGGGAGACAGTAAGGGTATGTCTGTCACGGCCTTTTTCGAGTTGATTGAGGAGCTGAGGCTCGCCAGGAACGTACCCAAGAACATTTTACTAGACTCGGGGATGGACCTCTTTGCAGAGAAGGCTTATCAATTTTATAAGGACTGCAGGACTCGAGTGGGTAATTGGGATGAGTTGGTAGAAGAATTTCGACAGGAATACCTGACGGCAAACCATATGGAGGCCTTATTTGAGGAGCTTCAAAAGAGGACACAACATCCAACAGAGAGCATTGGTGTTTACCTGGCCGTGATGTCCAGTTATTTTGGCAGATTGAAATGTCCGGTGTCAGAGGAGGCTAAGTTGGCAATTGTCATGAGGAATCTCCACCCCTTCTATCAGGACCGTCTCAGAGACCCGCTACCTACGAGTCTGGCTGAACTTAGATCTCTTTGCCGACAGATGGAGTCGAGAAGGGACATAATAAATAGTTATGTGGAGCCCTCCTCTCGGCGATCCAACATAATCGAGAAAGACCTGGCCTTCGTTGAGATCACTGAGGACTTAAGTGCTCTTGAAGTAGCCACAGCGCAAGCCTCGACTTCTGGTGAGCCAAGAACGATAGTTTGCTATAGATGTAATACTCCTGGTCATAAGGCAATTGGATGTGCTTTGCCTCGAAGGTTACAGTGCTTTGGGTGCCGAAAGGAAGGCTTTACGAAATACAACTGCCCAAACTGTTCGAATAAGGGAAACGACAGAGGGCGTCCTTAAACTGTCGGGGTAAGGATGTCCGACCATTAGACTCGACTGCTACACTACGACCAATTCTTGATTATATTTTGGACCATGCAGACCACGATGAGAGACCGTACCTGAAGGTGAAAGTTATGGGGCGTAGCCTCCTTGGATTGTTGGACTCGGGGGCGTCAGCAACGATTTTGGGTAGCCGTGGATGGAGAATTGTTAAAGACCTAGGTATACCATTAGATACCTCTAAACGAACAAGGTGCTCGGTGGCTAACGGTCAGATTTGTGAGAGTGTTGGTGAGTGTGAAGTACCTTTTTGCGTTCGGGACAAGCTGAAGTTAGTGAAGACACTCGTGATACCCAGCCTTCATCATACCTTGATCTTGGGGGCCGACTTTTGGAGAGCAATGGGAATAGTACCTGACTTGAGACACAATGAGTGGTATTTTTCCAAAGAGACTTGTCAGCTCGATGTCGTTGACCACCTACGCAGTCAGACTGTTTTAACGCCACTAGAAGAAGTCCGATTAAAAGCCGTCATAGACAGGAATATTGCCTTGATGGGAGAAAAACTAGGGTGTACTGATATGGCGGAGCACGTGATAGTGACGAAGTCGTTACCAATTAAACAGCGGTACTATCCTGTGTCGCCCGTTATCCAACGACAGATAGATTTAGAACTGGAAGAAATGGAAAGGAATGACATAATAGAGCGGTCCAATAGTGCCTGGTCATCACCAATTTTACTCGTCAAGAAGAAGGATGGTTCATATAGATTCTGTGTGGATTACCGCAAATTGAATGCGGTTACTGAGCGAGACAGCTACCCCTTGCCCTATGTGTCGAACACCTTGGACAAACTTCGAGATGCCCACTACCTGTCCTCACTAGACATTAAGTCGGCGTACTGGCAGGTGCCAGTAGCAGAAACTTCAAGGGCTTACACGGCTTTCACTGTACCGGGGAGAGGGTTGTACCAGTTTAAGCGGATGCCATTCGGGCTCCATAACTCGCCGGCTACATGGCAACGCCTTGTTGATCGGGTGCTAGGCCCAGATTTAGAACCACACGTGTTCGTGTACCTTGATGACGTGGTGGTAGTAACCCAGACTTTTGAAAAACACCTCTCAGTCTTAGAAGAAGTTTTTAAGCGCCTCCGGGAGGCGAAACTGACTGTCAGCCTAGATAAGTGCCAGTTCTGTCGACCGGAGATGAAGTACCTTGGCTATGTGGTTGACAGAAATGGTCTTCATGTAGACCCGGACAAGGTCAGTGCTATGCTCCAGTTACCTGTGCCGCAGACAGCGAAAGAGGTCAGGAGGTTGATGGGCACCTTCTCATGGTACCGCCGATTTATCCCCGATTTTGCGACGGTAGTCTCTCCAATCACCACCCTACTAAAGAAGAACAAGAAATTTGAATGGACGATCGAATGTAATGAGGCATTTCAACAGGTTAAGGAACTACTGATAACCGCGCCTGTTCTTAGTTGTCCCGACTACACGTTACCGTTCTTGTTGCAGACGGATGCTTCAGCATATGGAATAGGGGCTGTATTGACCCAGACGCATGGCGAAGAAGATAGAGTGGTGTGCTACCTCAGCCGATCCTTGACCAAACAGGAGCGCAATTTCTCTACTACGGAACGAGAGTGCTTGGCGGTGTTGTGGGCCATAGAGAAATTGCGACCCTACTTAGAAGGTGTACCTTTCACGGTAATTACTGACCACTATTCGCTTGTCTGGCTTCAAACTTTGAAAGATCCAGCTGGTCGATTGGCGCGATGGGCCGTGCGCCTGCAGCAATATGATTTCAGGATTGTACACCGTAAAGGAAAAGATCACATTGTTCCAGACGCACTGTCTCGCTCTGTACCAGTCATAGATTCTGTCCGAACCACTGTTAAACAGGTGCAAAATGATAAATGGTATGTAAATATGCAACAGAGAATTTTGAACAACCCATTGAAATGGTCTAATTGGAGGGTGTGTAATGGGCAAATTTTCAAATATGTGAAACCTAGTCTTCCAGAGTTGAGTACCTCAGGAGATGCCTGGAAATTAGTAGTTCCGAAGGAGCAGCGGAAAAAAATCATTAGTGACTCACATGATTTACCCACCTCGGGGCACATGGGAATTTTTAAGACTTACCACCGAGTCGCAGAAAAGTATTTTTGGCCAAAAATGAGATTTGATGTCTCCAGGTTTGTACGGGGCTGCAATACTTGTGCTGCCCACAAGCCTGATTTAAAAGGTCCAGTTGGATTGATGGCAACACAACCGAGGGTAACCCAGCCGTGGGAGATGGTGTCCACCGACCTGATGGGACCGCTGCCCAGGTCCATTAAAGGACATAAATTTATATTAGTAGTCACAGATTATTTTAGCAAATATTCGCTGGTGTTTCCGTTACGTTCGTCCACAGCAGATATTGTGTCGAAGAAGATTGAGGAAGAGGTGTTTTTGGTGTACGGCGTTCCTCGCCTGCTTCTGTGTGATAACGGACCCCAGTTTCGTTCGCGACAATTCCGAAGATTATCAGAAGAATACAAGTTCACTATAAGATTCAATGCCCATTACCACCCACAGGCTAATCCTACGGAGAGGGTTAACCGAACGTTGAAGTCTATGTTGGCGATATATGTTTCAGACAATCATCGTACGTGGGACGTAAATCTGCCCAAAATCAGCTGCGCCCTCAGAACTGCCAAGCACGAGTCCATCAACCATACTCCTTATTTCGTGAACTTTGGTCGGTCCATGGTACTATGTGGAGAGGATTTCCAACAGAAAGAGGCGGTTACAGGCGGAGAGACTTCTGCAGAGAATTCGCGACCAGAAGGATTCAGGAAACTGTTTCAAGAAGTGCGGCAACGTCTAGATGCAGCTGCTGAAAAGAATCGGAAAACCTACAATTTGAGGCGACGATGTGAGGAATTTTGGCCAAACCAGCCGGTGTGGAGAAAGAACTATGTGTTGTCCGATGCGAGCAAATTCTACACGGCGAAGCTGGCCCCAAATTACGTAGGCCCATTCTACATCAAAAAGAAGGTATCAACGTGGACATACGAGTTAAGAGATGAGGACGGGAATTACAAAGGGATCTGGAACGCGAAAGACTTGAAATCGGCTAGCGCCGGTGAAAATTTACCCCGGTAAATTTTCTTCAGGAAAGGGAGGTATTGTAACGGTTAATTTTGGACACTAGACAATCTTATTACAAAAACTATTAAATCAGGTACATACTATCATTTTTATTTTATGTAATACATCAATACAATCCAAGAACAATCTTTCACCCTGTAGTCACCTATAGAAATCATCTAATCAAGATGATTATCAATCTGAACAAGTAGTTTTCTCCTCAGAGTTCTCTTTTCGCTGTTCGATCCAGGAATTCCTTAAGCACTCAGATATTTCAAAAGTAGATCTTCCTTGGAACCTAAAATAAACTATGATTAGCTGATATGATGTGCAGGTGAATGTGAATTAGCTGTATTACCACTAACAACAAGTTTTAGGCTGGAATTTGATGCATCTGAGGTAGAGGCAGATAGTTACTGCGAACCACTGGAACTTCATGATCAGTTTTAGGATATTTTCTGTAGGTTATATCAAATTTCTTGGCTCGAATTATCTTCACTAGGTATCACTCCAGATGCAGGGCCATAGTTTGTGCTGATTTTGTATGTATTTTGAGCAAGAATCCGACACTTCTGTTTGAGGTTATGTGCTGTGTTTCCGTTCAGTTTGGGGTGTAGCGTATGTTTAATAGTTCTTAGGGCTTGGTTCAGTCATCCTCAACTCATTTCTGTAGGCACATTATTATCAGAAATCCTATAACACCTGGAAAAAATATATAATCTTAGTTCTTGATGTCGATTGTTGTTTAGGTTACTTTTGATAGTGTAGTAGTCCAAAGTCGGTCTAGTATGTTACAGTTACTCAATAATGATCTTAATTTCGCGATTTGATTCTTACCCATTCGTTTCCTATAATATTTATTCATAATTCAGTGTCGATGATTATGTAACATTTTGTGGACAAACAACAAAAAACAAATGTTTTACGGCTGATCTGTCATCAGTCTATTTCGTTGTTACCAA
The DNA here is from genome assembly GCA_918026855.4 of Phaedon cochleariae. Classification (NCBI taxonomy): domain Eukaryota; kingdom Metazoa; phylum Arthropoda; class Insecta; order Coleoptera; family Chrysomelidae; genus Phaedon; species Phaedon cochleariae. The sequence continues at coordinate 19,337,648 of OU896722.1, read as the reverse complement.
CCTGAAAACTGAGAAATTACCCACCAAAATGAGCATGTTTTCATCGGAAAATGCATTGGTTACATATGAACTATATACATTAAATCTGATTATAATGCATCGTCTTCGATTTCCATTCTAAATAACTCTTTTTTGGTATTCAGTTTGATAATAATCTAGTGACTTCTGGCGATACGAGTTATGATTGGTCGAGTCATGCGGAGCTACCAATCAGCGCTCGGGGAATAAATCATTAAAAAGGAACAGCTACATTATAATTAAATTTACGTTCTCATCGTTGAATAAAATCGATCTTACTTAATTATTCGGGCTTTATGTCAATCTGTTGATATTATTTGAGTTAGATTTTTGGATCTAGTGTAAATATAGTCAGTGATATTTTAGTAACTTCTGGTTACCTACCCTCTGATTGGTTGAGACCATTCGAGTTGGCTACAATGTCAAATTTTGAGAGTTTTTTTGAAATTATATTTACAATGAGATAGAAAAGGATTGACGGTCACTTATTTCTTGTTTCTTGTAGAAATTGGGATTGGTAATTGACATTTCATCTTTGTGAGTTCAGTTCTCTGAAATAAATTATATGTTTCGAAAAACATCCTTTTTGGGAAAAAGTATTTCAAGAGAAACTATAGTGGAAAAAATTGCCAATGAAATTCTTCATAGTTGGTTGAGGATATTTTTGGGTATTTGGCATTTTCACTCTCAATTTTGAGGAACAAGCGAACTCAACGTAAGTCATTCATAACCACATTAATTTTCTGCTCTTCAAGTAATGGCTAATTGTTTCCATATATTATTATAGTGTCACTACCATCAATCCCTTTCTACGAGGATAAGAAAGGAAAACCATTCCTAATATAACCAGGCGTAATAGACATTGTTGGTGGGAAAAAGGTTTATATAGGAAAAAAAAAAACCCTTCCACTTACAGAAGGTATGTACACTGAGTTATTTCTGCTAAAGCTAAAATTAATTAGTTCACTTGGAACATCAAATTAGTATAGATGTATATATTTTTTTTTGCCAGGGCTCGAAATCTTATGTAAATTTTACATAGCCTTTCAAACAGCAAGTTTTTTTTATTAAATAGTGCAGTTGCAAGTTAGTGAATTATGCAATAATCTCATTAATCAAGAGTACTTTATAATCTATATCCAATGGAATAAGAAAGAATAAAATTATAAATTTCACTATGATGTGCTAGCAATGAATTGGCATTGGAAATAATTGTGGGCTACACTTGTATTCCTTTCACTGGAAACTATATTCACTTGCCATGCCAGGAAAATAAAACTGAAGACATCAGTTTTTTTGAACAGGTAGTTGGAAAATAATTTAGACATCATTTTTATTTAGTTTGCTATCTGATAATTCCAGTCAGTGACACAGTTCGCAGGAGATGACTTATAATTAAGATTTTCTTGAACTGTAAATTTTCTTGGTATACAGGGCGATACAGAGGTAGTCTCAGTTATTCTGATATATCCAAGCATCCACTGCAATTTCGTTTGGAAACTAATGACTAACAACTCTACTTGTGTTTAAGAGAGATTTTGAAATAAAGTTTCGGAAATTTATTTTTATATACAGGGGGAATCTTAGTTATGTTGAATTACCCAATCATTCATTGTAATTTCTTTTGGGAAATAGTAACTAAAACTTCACTTGATTTTGGGAAGAAATTTCGACGTGTAGTTTCAAGACTTATTTTTATATACAGGGGGAAATCTTAGTTATTACAATTTATCAAATCATTATTTATTGTCTACTTTCTTTTTTTGGGAAAATAGTAACTGACAACTTCACTTGTAGTTTGAAAAAGAGTTGGCAGTATATTTTTAGAAACTTATTTTTTTTATTATTTTATTTTTTTTTATTTTTTTTTATTGGCTAACGGTTTTGATCACCTCTACACTTTCTAGGAAGTGTTGATGATTTAATCAATGTTGGCTCTGTTAGAGTAATTTAAATGGGAAAGTATGTTGAAGTATACGCTTTTACCATTGCCCTTACCAGTGGCGTAAATGATTTAAATTTCTAAGGGTGTCACACTCTGTAGTGATGTTTCCTGAAACGAATCTTCATATACGGGGGGGTTCACATTGTTGAAATAATATTATTTTCTTTTTTTAAAATCATTCGAATCATTGGCTGAATTAAATGACGGGGGATGCTTTTGATTAATTTTTTTTTGTTAGTCAAGTTACTGATGGGTTCTTTTTTTCCAAGGGTTTTTTTTTTTTATACGAGGACGTACCAATTATAAAGATTTGGAACTGAAGAGACACCATTTGGTTTTGGGAATCCACCCTGGGTGTTGTGGCAGTCCATTGGCTGTGTCGTTAGTCGCTGCTATTTTTGAGAGGCTTTCCCGCTGTTATCCGGAAGCCACCTGTCGAAACGGACACGCAAGTACCCCTATGTATCGCTAGTGCTCGCGTGGTATTCATAAAGATTATTTAACAACAATTGATTTTATTGATTGAAAGGCTCTATTTGGGAGTCGTGCTTTCGCTTTCCGATTATTCCTGCGATATATTATACCGGCTTATTATAAGTATTTCTTTTTGTACAGCGGAAATTAATCCTAACTCCTCTGAAGGTATTTATGCAAACGACGCTTTCGCTTTGGGCCCACAGCTAACAGCGGTTTTCGGAGCTATAATTCCTAATTGCTTTATTCTATAACCCTCGTTTTCTTTTTAATTAATTTCTGCTATTGCCTTTTTCCTTAGAATGTAAAGAAACTGTTATGAGATCTAGAGTTGCGTTTGGCTTGACCGACTGAGTTGCATGTACTCGGTAACTTTGTGCGAACTTGTATTTATGCTTATATACTTAGGCAATTATGCTGGCTGACGCAATTATCATTATTTAGACCATTATGCTGACTTGTTAAATTATGCTTACTTATGCAATTATTATGCTTACTTAGATGGTTAGGCTTACCCAAGCATTACGCACGCAGATAGACTTACCGAATTAGGCTTATTAATTCAACCTTGCTTATTTACTTGTTGAACTGTCCTCCTCACATATTTATACTCACCCCCTTGGTTGCTGTAATTGAAATATTATATTATAGGATGAGTACATATTGAATTAAAATTATATTCATTCTGTCACCATTTGCTTACCGTTTTGATCGTCAATAAATAAGGTATATATTTCCATGACACTTGCTTGATTTTCTGGTTGTTGTCCCTATCATGACTTTGGTAAATTGAGGAGTGGTAGATTGTACTACGTTGAGGCATTTGAGGTCATTAAATTTACCTGGCGCCCATTTTATAGCAACATCGTTTAGAAACCCACCCCGTCTTCACTGAGTGGACCGGCAAATGCTTCCTGTTCAACGACAGAGGCTCAAGTAACGTAATTGGTGTTAGTGTTAGGTAACGGTCATTTCGTAACGTTACAAACACATCGATAGAAATTATTCAGGCACAAGAAAGATGGCCTGTTTCAGGAGCATAGTTAATCTGCCACTAGAAGTCGATATCAGAAAAAAATGTTCACCTATTGTAATGGTACAAAAGTTCATTAATATTTTTGTGGTCATTAGATTTTACTCAAGTGTACTTGTGTACCTGGACCGTTTTTCTCTGTGTAAGAGTGAATATCCCACTTCACCAAGGAATATTCATCACAAGAAAAATATCCAAGACATCTGCTGAATTGTTCCCTAATTGGTAGTGAGTAGGCTCATCAGGACCGAGAACCATGTATTCATTTCTATCAAAGTGCAGTCTCAGTAGTCTACCACTTGCGTTGGTGACACGACTCCAGTCAGTATGTTTGGCATTCAAATCGCCACCAACTACCATAATCCTTCCGTCATCAGACGTCAAAGCATCCAGATTCTCAGCAGATAAAACTCCGCTTGGAGGTTTATATTGTCACGTGTTTTATTTCAGGGGAATGCCCTAATATCAGAAGATTATCATTAATCATTCATTTCTGAAATAAAGTCCCTTGATTTCAACATGTAACAAGGAGGGTTGGTTATGGGCTCACAGTCTAGCTTTTAGCAGGGAGAGGGGGTGAGTTCGTAAAGGATTCTCATAAATTCCAGAAGGGCGCCAATAGATTAAATATTTCCAAAACCAATCAAATTGAGTATGTTAGTCATACAGAAATAGAACCTATACACTTTCTATATATATTTGATATGTCATCAAAGGACAAATGCATTTAGACACCGGAGACTCGAGACGAAAGATGTATTTTTCACAAATTATAATAATTTAACAATCTTAGAAAATCAATGATATGTTTCAGAGGGTCGTGCACGTACTCTCGCGAGAGGGGTTATGTAGATAGGATAGTCGTATTCAAAATTATACCGTCTATCCACTCTGGTACAAACATATACAGGGGACATCGACAAACGGAGTTGACAATAATTAATCCAAAATTATAGGGTTATTCCATAACAAATTACCAAATTCATTGACTATCAAGGCCTATATCAATACAAATGAGTAAAGTCGGTCAGTCGGTGTAGGTTATTAATTTTCACTAATATCTAAGCGCACCCTGGTGATGCAATTTCCGGAAAATTAGATGAAAACACAGGATATAGTTCAGGACAATGTTCAGAATATTGACTTCTTCAATCCCTCAGTCGATTATTAGATAGCTAGGAACAAAGAAGGCCGCTATGCGGTACTTAGCCTTAATCCCTGGAATTCGGGAGAATCCGGGAGCAGAAACCAATGACACGGTAGGCCGTCCTAATCAGTTTCCACGTGCTCCTGGCCGTATGTTACCTCGTTCACCTCGATAAGCCCTTGATTTCAATTATTTATACGGTTACCAAAACGTCTAAAATTGAAATTTTCCGGTTAGGTGATTGAAAATAAAATAGGAATATTTTGAATATGCTGTGAAAAATTTGTTTATGTGGATACAGTGTGCAAAAACTCACCTTCGATTATCGAGACCCTAAATAATCCGAAGACGTTCAAATCGACGCACAACAAGATACTTGAATCCTCAAAAGATAAATTTGACGGTACTCACAACTCTACAAGGATTGCCTAATAGTACCCGCCAAATGAACTGATGAATTGACCCGCCTATAGCGAAAAACTCCAAACAACAATAATTCTGCTCAGTTTCCTGTATCGACTAACACACTCTGTTCCTTCCAAAAACGTGAAAAATGATAAACGGTTAAAATTCGTATCTTGGGCAAAAAATTAATGTTCCATTCCGTCGCTAGAGGCAGCACCTCTCGGGTATGGATTTGAGAATTGATCGTTAAATGGGTTGCCTACAGCAAGGATGATTATTGAATGGATAATTTCTCGCGAAAACGTAACACTCCCCTAAGTTACTCAAAAAAAAAATTTTTTTTTTTTTTAATCTAATTTGATATCTTTAACATGCCAGGTTCCTAAAGATCGATTAGTCTCAAAATCTGTGAGCTCATAAACATTGGTGGATACCTTTTTTGCCACTCTACATTTTACAAATTTTGGTGCAAGTTTTCCTTGAAAATAGTCTGCCGCATACGACAATTGCTTATTCCTTTTCCACACTATTTGTCCAACATTCAAGGTGACTGGTCGCCTACGCAGATTGTAGCGCTCAGCGGACGCGGTGTAGGACTTAATCAAGCTATCTCTGACTTTAGAACACAATTCTTGTACTTCTCGTACATGGTCAGCTAAATCATCCCTTGATGTGAATTCTAGCGGTCTATTATCCGCAAAACTTGAGTCGCGATGGAACATCTTACCCGAGATATAAACTTCCCTTCCAAAATTTAAGTAACAAGGACTGTAACCTGTTATTTCATGAACTGAAGACCTTAACGCATAACCCAGCTTATGGAGGTTCTGATCCCAATCGCGTTGTGAATCGGTGATATAACTTCTGATCATGGTCTTTAGGACTCTATTGACCCTTTCGGTCGGATTTGCACTCGGACTGTACTGAGCATTGAATACAATTCTACAGTCGTAGGAATCACACATTTTCCTAAAATTTCTAGAAATGTATTGCCTACCATTGTCGCAGACTAACCGTTCAGGTAGACATGCTTCACTAGTAGCAGCTTTCAGAGGGCACAATAAGGTGAACTTTGTGAAAAGATCTGTTACAACCAAGACAAACCTGTTCCTTTTATGAGAAAGTGGCATAGGCCCGATAAGGTCTGTGGCAACAACTTCCCAAGGCCTCGAAACAGAACGACACGACATCACTCCATATGGCAATTTCTGCTCAGGTTTCTGTGATTTACAAACCTCACAACATCGGATCCACTTGAGAATGTCACTATTCATACCTGGCCAGAAATATATATATATAATTTAGCAATTCGTTTTCGCGTTTTGAAATAGCCCATGTGACCGGCGCTCGCATCATCGTGATTTTCTTGGAAAACCGCTCGTCGAAGCTTCTTAGGTATGACTAATTTCCAGTCATCCGTCTCGTCAAATGTTGGGGAATTTGAATTAATGAACTTAAATATTTTATCTCTATCTACCTTCCACTTCGGGTATTTTTCAGGATGATCTAAAATGTTCGACCTCAGTTGAGTATACCAAGAGTCTAAATCCTCTTGATTCAACTCTATCAATGCAATTTCCGGAATGGTAGCCCTAGACAAAGCATCCGGCACTAAATGAGAGGAACCTTTTTGATGAGATACCGTGAAATTATACCCTTGCAGTCGAAGAGACCACCTAGCTAACCTACCAGACGGATTTTGCAACTTGTACAAATATTTGAGAGATGAGTGGTCAGTTAATACTGAAAATTTAGCTCCTTCAATATAGGGCCTGTATTTTTCTATCCCAAACAACACAGCCAAACATTCAAGCTCAGTTGTCGAATACCTGGTCTCAGACGAAGTCAACGTCCTGCTAGCATACGAAATTACTTTTTCCCCGTCATCAAAATTTTGTGTCAATACACATCCTAGCCCGACCTGAGAAGCATCGCATTGTAACACGAATTCACGGGAATAATCAGGTGTCGTTAATATCGGGGACGATATAAGAAGTTCTTTCATCTCCAAAAATGACCGTTCGCACTCCGGTGACCAAACAAACTTGCAATTTTTGCGAGTGAGTTGCGTTAAAGCTGACATCCTAGATGAAAAATTTGGTATAAAGCGACGGTACCATGAAACCATGCCCACAAATCTCCTTACCTCTTTCACGCTCCTAGGAGTGGGATAATTCACCATGGATTCAATTTTAGCAGGGTCTGTGCGTAGACCATCACGAGTTACGAGATACCCTAGATATTTTAATTCTGATTTCAAGAAATCACATTTCTCTCTATTGGCGGTGAGACCAGCCTCTATAAGTTTGTCAAAAACAGAACGTAATGTATTGTAACCTACTTTAGACAATTTTTCTTAGATGGTACAAAAAATATGAATGTCAAAAAGTTAGATTAGCAAGGCACAGGCAGCTTTTCGTCTGACGAGCGATGATCATAGATTCGGACTTTGTTGAGGTACCAGAGGGGCGCCACTTAGTTTGTATCAGAATAAAAAACCAAGAAAAGATATTTGATATTAAATTCAACTACTTTCCTGAAAGAGAAAATAATTCAAACACTGTGTGAACTCAATGGTGGTTTAATGAGATATTTTGTAAAACCCAGGTTAACATTTACATGGAGAATTAATGACACTCAGTAATTCCAATAGTGAAAAAAATATTCCACATCAGATTCACAATTACCTATATATGAATTTTATGTGAATTCCCTTTTATAGATCTATATTGGGGCGAACATTTCGTGTAATCATATGCATGGTAAATTTCATGAACTAGTAAATGTAAACTGGTAAGAAAATGGTCAGAAATTGGTAACAAAATTGGTAAAAATTATGTGACACATCTGGTGCTGATGAATGGTAACTTCATAAAAAACAGGAAAGAAATCTTCAATTGTAGCTCTTACTCAAACCATGCCCAAAAATACCATGTCCTCAGAGCCAGGGCAAGAACAGACAGCAGGAAGTGGCACCTCAGCCACGTGGAAGAAATTCTGCCACTAGCAGACCTTGGTGATGCACCTGGTGCTGCAGCGAAGACTGCCTGGACGACTGCAGAGAAGACTGCTGATGTAGACCAGGAGCAGGTGACAGGGCCATGCAACCAGGATGGATTCGGGACTCCTCAGGCGATGTCCTTGAAGGCTCGCAGGTCCAGCTTGGGAGTCTCAGCATGTGCAGCTCGAGAACTGACAAAAAGTCAGGCAGCAGCAGCCAGACGACGAGGTCGAAGTTCCGGGTCCCAGCAGCAAAAGTCTCAATCGGACTAGCCGGCGTCGAATCAAACGACGTATCCGAAAATGGACTCCACGAGGTGTTGCCCAAAGTAGCCGACGGGGTATCCGTCGAGGCCCACAAATCTGCGGCAATACCCAATATTTATAGCCACCAGAATACAAAACTATGAAGTAGGGTTTTATCCCTATTAGGTTTGAAACTTACCCCTGAGATCAGGAAAGGCCTCACTACACGAAAAGACTACCAAATAGTGATCGGTCTGCATCTTGAATGATACCAGGATGGGGCCGAAGGAAATGATGAAACGACGCCATCAATCTAGGAAGGGGCAATTCCTGCGCCTTCTAGAATCTTACATCTAGAAATTCTACCCAGAAAAAACTTTGAAATTTCCTGCGCAACTTGAATTTTGAAGACAGCAGGAAACGTTGATCACGTGATGTGCATCCTCATCCGTGGTTGGTCAGTTCCACAGGCATAGCTACTTACACACTTACAAGACTATCCTGTCTACTCCGAGGCACGAAAATCCATAAAACAACAAACATATGACCACGGATCACATAGAAACATATTCCGATCGAAGGTCCAACGTCATCCTACTCCGCCCGAACCAATGGAACCACCTACACCGCTGATTTCGCAGCCAGCATACTTTTAATGATACTGCCCAGGTAGCACTCGTATGACGGTAAGTGACATGACATGACAGCACTGTCACTGTTTTGAGACGTCAGTGTCAAAGATAGACTTACATAATATCAACAAATCATTGTTATTGATTAACAATATGAAATCAATAAGCTCAAAATTCATGTCAGACCATAATAATTCAAGGTACGTAGCGAAATTTCCAGCCAATTGTTAGGGTATTCTTCAAACCTAAATAATCTACCATCTGAACTGTTTTACATTCACTAACTACTTATTTATTCCCAGGTGAAACCATGAAGTGCCAACACCAGGACATCTTTCTTTCCAACCTAAGCCTACTATACTGAGGAAGAATCAAGCAGCTTATTTCTGGTGAGTATCCTACAACTTCATCAATATTCTATACTAAAGTGTTTTGATATTTTCAGGTGAAGGACCACTTCACACTCTGGACCATTGGAAGAATAATATTGTAAATACTTAAGTGCCATGTACTTTTATACATGAATAAAAACATTATATACAGTGTGAGTGTCTCTCTAGTTGTTAACACCGAAATCTATCATCAAAAACCTGATACACAATGAACTTTACCTAGGAACTGAAAATTAGAGGGAAAAGGTAAATTTTCACGTTACACTCACCCCCCCACAGAAAGAAAGAAAAATTTTAGAAAGTAAAATTTTTCGTTGGAAATTACTCCAGACATGAGAAACTGAGTTTTTAAACCGTTTCAGAAGTGAATTCATTTTTTTTTTTTTTCACTAAAGCTAGGCGCGCCCTATTCTACCTCAAGATATAATCTTAGCCGTTAACTAACTTATTTTTAACCTTACTGAATACTGACTATTTACAATTGTTACACTTCAAAGATGCTTCAAGCTATGTGATTGACTTAAAAAACTACTCATCTGATGCTTCAGATCCCGCTCCTTCTTCGACAGAAAGATCGGACATAGATCCATGGTAGGGTTTTAAGTCTTGAATATGCCAAACTCCGGCATTAGAGCCATCTTCATTCTTCAGGACATAAACTAATTTTGATTTTTTCTTTGCAACTGTGCAAAGTACAAATCGCGGTGCCAGTTTCTGCGCAAAATTATTGCTTGCATTAGACAGAACATAGTTTTTTTTCCAAACCTTATCACCAACAAAAAATTCCTAATCGCGTCTACGTAAGTTATAATATTTAGCATTTTTCTGATGTGCAGCATGAATCTTTCTCTGAACATCTTCATAGATTTCCGAAATTTTACCTAAATTCTGTATCCAATAATCGCGATTTACTAAGTCTATATTAACATCACCCTTCCCATAATATTGACCACTACCAGGTACTTCTCTACCAAAATTTAGGAAAGCCGGACTGTATCCTGTCACTTCGTGAATACTAGTTCTTAAAGCATACCCTATTTTTGCTAATTCCTTATCCCATAACCTATGATTCTTATCAATATAGCTGCGAATAGCTGTGCAGATGGTTCTATTTGTTCTTTCAACATAGTTAGCTTGCGGATGATAGTAGGCAGTATAAAAAATATTCGAGTCATAGCTCTTAACAAGTTCTTTCATTGACTTACTGATCAACTGCCTGCCATTATCGCAGATAATATGCTGTGGAACACCATAGACCAAAAAAATTTCGTTTTCCAAAAACTTGTTGATGCTAACAGAAGTAGCTTTCCTGAGAGGACATAAAACTGGGTACTTGGTAAGCCAATCACTTACAACCAAAATATATTGATACCCACTTGAAGTACGTGGTAGAGGGCCCATAAGGTCAAGTGCTATCACTTGCCAAGGGAATCTAACTTTTTTCTCTGCCCCCATTAACCCAAATTTAGCATAGTTAGTAGACTTCTGTGCTGAGCAAACTTTACATGACTTGATGTATCGAAAAATATCGTGCCTCATTTTTGGCCAATAATAAGTTAGAGCAATTCGAGAAAAAGTTTTGTGATAACCCATGTGTGATGCAGTAGGAATATCGTGACATAACTTAATGACTTCAGTACGTTGACATTTCGGGACTAATAACTTCCAATCAGAAATATTGGTACTTACAGGACATTTAGAAGGTACCAGCTTATATACAAAATTACTTTTAACTGACCACTGAGGGTAACTCTCAGGGTTCCTCACAATTTTACTACGTAAATTCTGATAAAATGAATCTAGATTATCCAAATTTATATTGAGGTTTATACATTCATTTTCCTCCACCACACAAATCTCAGTTTCCTGTACAGCTGACTCTACTGGACTCCTAGATAAGGCATCTGGAACGACATTAAATTTTCCTTTTCTGTGTTCAATAGTAAAATCAAATTGGCTCAACCTAACACTCCATCGGGCTATTCTACCAATGGGTTCTTTGATCTTGAACATCCATTTAAGTGAAGCATGGTCCGTAATCAATGTAAAGTGAACTCCCTCGATATATCCCCTAAATTTTTCGCAAGCAAGTACGCTCATTTCTTGAAAGACTACGAGAAGCAATGGCTATTACTCTTTCTTGGTTTTCCTGTACCTGAGTTAGAACGCAACCTAATCCTGAGTCTGATGCATCACACTGTATAGTAAAATCTAACGAAAAATCTGGACTTGACAAAATCGGAGCTGATACTAATGCTTGTTTTATATCTTTGAATGCTTTATTTGCCTTATCTGACCAGCTAATTTTTTGACCTTTCTTCTTATCTTTAAGTAAATCATTTATTGGTGCCATAAGAGTAGAAAAATGAGGAATAAACCTTCTGTACCAACTGCACATACCCGTAAAACGCTTAATTTCAGTTGTATTCCTTGGCTGTGGGAATTCAACCATCGCCTTGACTTTATTAGGGTCAGTTCTCAGCCCAAACTTATCAATGATGAAACCCAGATACTTTAATGATTCCCTAAAGAATTCACATTTTTCAAAATTGACAGTTAGCTTCGCGTCCTTGAGACGTTTAGCCACTTCGTTAAGCAATTTAATATGTTCGTCAAAAGTTGAACTAACTATTATCAAATCATCCAAGTATACAAAAATATTTGGTTCTAATTCTGGTCCGAAAATTGCATCCATCAAACGTTGCTGAAATTGTGCTGCGTTAGCTAAACCAAACGGCATTACTTCAAATTGAAACAACCCACGTGAAGGGACAGAAAAAGCTGTTTTCTCTTTAGAACTCTCATCTAAAGGTATTTGCCAGAAAGCGCTGCGCAAATCAACTGACGACATAAATCTTGAATGGCCTAGCATAGACAAAATACGGTCTACTACTGGCAATGGATAGCTGTCTTTTTTCGTTAAAGAATTCAATTTTCGACCATCAAAGCAGAATCTAAAATCACCATCAGATTTTTTGACAAGTAGTACGGGTGAGGACCAACTGCTTTTTGAAGGTTTAACCACTCCTAACGAAATCATTTTATCAAGCTCTTTATTCAAATGACCCTGCATATATGGAGACATGACGTATTGGCGTTGTTTAACTGGTGGTGCGTCACCAGTGTCAATATGGTAAACCATCTTATCAGTCCTACCTAATGCCTTATTTTTACCAAGGTCACGGAATAAAGAAATTATATTATTAGCAATGGCCAACTCATCTTCTGGTGAGCTATGCAGGGAAGAAATATGACATTCAAGATGTTCATCGGATGAATTCAATGCTGACACACAGCTGACATTAATATTTGACTCTGAACTTATTTCCCAACTATTCTCTTTAAAATCGATTTTCAATTCGAATTCTTTGCAAAAATCACTACCTAGAATGAAACTGTAATTTAAAGATGGTACTATCAAAAATGGAATTATCTTACATTTATTCTCTATACAAATCGGCAGATCAACTGAACCTATGACTGTTTGTTTGACACCATCAGCAGTGCATACAAAACGAACTGTTTTATTAACTTTTAAATCAAATGAATCAATTATATCAATTCCTTTACTACCAACTATGGAATTATTAGCACCTGAATCCAAGAGAGCAATAATTTCTCTATTAAACAAATTTACTGATATAAAAGGTCTGTTATCAAGTTCTCTCTGAACAAAAACAGGAGCAGTAGAAATTTCAAACTTCAATTTAGACAAATAATTTTTACAAAATTTAATAATTTCAGATTGTTCTGAAGAAGGATATTGTTTAGAAAAATTGGCCTTACTAATAGGAGGTGAATGGTGGCCTGTAGAAAAATATTCTACCTCCCTGACACGTTTCCCGAGCACTTTTCACAGTTGCTCTTCATCTTACCTGGCTCACCACAACCATGACAAAAAATGCTACGCTTCATAGTGCAATTTCTAAAAGTATGGTTGGCTAATTTACAATTCCAACAAGTCACAATCTTTCTAACATTCTGTTCTAAATTGCTGACAGCTCTAACTTCAGATCTCTGACCTTGACTCTCTACTTGAGAAACTCTATTATTATTATTTGGACGACTGAATTTTTGTCTATTTGAATTCCTGAAATTTCTTGCTCTAAAATTTTGATTCCTATTTGAGGGGTTGGTCGTACTACTACTGCTACTAGCTACAGCCTCATCATTCACTGCGAGTTCATATTCAAGGGTACTAATATGGGATTTTCTCAAAGATTTATCTTTACTTTCTCGAAAAACTTCTTCTAAAATTTTTACATCTCTTATCAATTCATCAATAGAACCATAATTATTAAGAGCTAATCGATCAACATATTCACTTTTCAAATTTTTCCTAATCCATTTAATCCTGGTAACAACTGCAGGTGGTGAACTGAGACGATTGAAAAGTTGTTCCATTACTGCGACAAAAATTACAATGGATTCATCATCATTTTGTTTCCTATGTTTAATCAACTCCCATAGCTCTTCATCATGATCCTTACTGAGAAAATCTTGTTCTAATCTAGCAGTTAAAGAATTCCAATCTTTGACATTTCCTGAATCTTTCACATGTCTTAGCCATAGAAGGGCTTTACCCGAAAATAGGTCTACAGCTGATTCAAACAATTGGTCCTTAGAGACATGTCTAGCCTCTGCTAGTTCATGAACCCTTTCTAAAAAAGATTTTACACCATAAGTTTTCTTGGTACCGTCAAATTTCACGTCCCATTTATACAAAGAAACTGGTTTACTGAATGATGGGGATGAAACTTGAGCTTGACCAATAGTATTCATGAATGATTGAGATAGGTCTACCATAGGACACTGGGGAGCTTTATCAGTCACAACACGATCTTCAAGTTCTGATTCTAACAAAATACAAGTGGCATAAGATTCTTGTTTGAAATTTATCTGTTCTCTAACACCAGTAGTGACATCTATTCTCTGAATTCTAGAGCTAACATGAATCAGGCGAGAACGTAACCTTTGATAAACCGAATCACTAGTTGAACCTTCAAAATCATTTATTAAACTCCTAATGCTATCCAGCGATGCTTGAATTTCCACAGCTTCCGTTTGAAACAAGTAGTTCGGGTCAACTAAGGCAACTTGAGTAGGATTATGCTTTGACATAGCTTTAGCAAGAATTTTTCTCTTATCATTCATGTCCCTATCAGTAATAATTCCTCGAATTCTCAGTTCGTAGTTCAGCTCATTGATCAACAAATGCTTGGCTTTAAACATTACCATTTTGAAAGAATTTCTTCAAATTTCCAAAAAAATTATTTATAAGTGATACGCAAAAATCAATTAAATGAGGACTGGAAGCATGCCAGAAATCCTCAGAGAAAAAAATATTACCTCTATACGGTACTCACCTTGTATGTGGGATATCTTCAAGTTCAGAAATTATTTCAAGATAAAATCAAGTTCAGAAAATATTTCAAAAAATTATCAACTGATTAAGCCAGTCACCCTGTATATAATGCTATCGAATTCAAGGTTTGAATCTTTATTCAAAAATACTCAAAATCAAAAAAAAATAGACATGATAAGTTGTCCACCCTGTATGAACAATTGTCTAATGCTCATGCAAAAATTAAACTGAAATTCTGATTATGTCAGAAATTATGCACCATTACTGAAATGAAATCTTGCACGGTTACTCACCCTGAATGCAAATGTTCAAAATTTTCGAAATATCAAAAATTGACTAACTGTTGCCTACGTTGAACAGCTGTCACAAAATAAACTGAATGAATTCAATTATGATGAATTCAGATCATAACTAATTTCCACTAACTAAATGGACCACCAAAAATTCCAAAAAACAAATTCATATAACCAAAAAATTTGCAAAAAACCTCCTAGTTCACCCTGTACATGGCTTATCGAAATTTTTGAGTAAGAAACTATTCATTAAAAAAATAATCATAATATATCAAAATGTGAAGTTATCATATACCTATTTTACCAGATTCAAAAATTCAAGGACAAAATATTGAGTTCACAAAGTGTTTTCAAAAAAATAAGAAAAATATTCAGCTCAACAGAGTCACTCGGGCCCCACGTTTAAGGCGTCAAATTCTTGTAACCTACTTTAGACAATTTTTCTTAGATGGTACAAAAAATATGAATGTCAAAAAGTTAGATTAGCAAGGCACAGGCAGCTTTTCGTCTGGCGAGCGATGATCATGGATTCGGACTTTGTTGAGGTGCCAGAGGGGCGCCACTTAGTTTGTATCAGAATAAAAAACCAAGAAAATATATTTGATATTAAATTCAACTACTTTCCTGAAAGAGAAAATAATTCAAACACTGTGTGAACTCAATGGTGGTTTAATGAGATATTTTGTAAAACTCAGGTTAACATTTACATGGAGAATTAATGACACTCAGTAATTCCAATAGTGAAAAAAATATTCCACATCAGATTCACAATTACCTATATATGAATTTTATGTGAATTCCCTTTTATAGATCTATATTGGGGCGAACATTTCGTGTAATCATATGCATGGTAAATTTCATGAACTAGTAAATGTAAACTGGTAAGAAAATGGTCAGAAATTGGTAAGAAAATTGGTAAAAATTATGTGACACATCTGGTGCTGATAAATGGTAACTTCATAAAAAACAGGAAAGAAATCTTCAATTGTAGCTCTTACTCAAACCATGCCCAAAAATACCATGTCCTCAGAGCCAGGGCAGGAACAGACAGCAGGAAGTGGCACCTCAGCCACGTGGAAGAAATTCTGCCACTAGCAGACCTTGGTGATGCACCTGGTGCTGCAGCGAAGACTGCCTGGACGACTGCAGAGAAGACTGCTGATGTAGACCAGGAGCAGGTGACAGGGCCATGCAACCAGGATGGATTCGGGACTCCTCAGGCGATGTCCTTGAAGGCTCGCAGGTCCAGCTTGGGAGTCTCAGCATGTGCAGCTCGAGAACTGACAAAAAGTCAGGCAGCAGCAGCCAGACGACGAGGTCGAAGTTCCGGGTCCCAGCAGCAAAAGTCTCAATCGGACTAGCCGGCGTCGAATCAAACGACGTATCCGAAAATGGACTCCACGAGGTGTTGCCCAAAGTAGCCGACGGGGTATCCGTCGAGGCCCACAAATCTGCGGCAATACCCAATATTTATAGCCACCAGAATACAAAACTATGAAGTAGGGTTTTATCCCTATTAGGTTTGAAACTTACCCCTGAGATCAGGAAAGGCCTCACTACACGAAAAGACTACCAAATAGTGATCGGTCTGCATCTTGAATGATACCAGGATGGGGCCGAAGGAAATGATGAAACGACGCCATCAATCTAGGAAGGGGCAATTCCTGCGCCTTCTAGAATCTTACATCTAGAAATTCTACCCAGAAAAAACTTTGAAATTTCCTGCGCAACTTGAATTTTGAAGACAGCAGGAAACGTTGATCACGTGATGTGCATCCTCATCCGTGGTTGGTCAGTTCCACAGGCATAGCTACTTACACACTTACAAGACTATCCTGTCTACTCCGAGGCACGAAAATCCATAAAACAACAAACATATGACCACGGATCACATAGAAACATATTCCGATCGAAGGTCCAACGTCATCCTACTCCGCCCGAACCAATGGAACCACCTACACCGCTGATTTCGCAGCCAGCATACTTTTAATGATACTGCCCAGGTAGCACTCGTATGACGGTAAGTGACATGACATGACAGCACTGTCACTGTTTTGAGACGTCAGTGTCAAAAATAGACTTACATAATATCAACAAATCATTGTTATTGATTAACAATATGGAATCAATAAGCTCAAAATTCATGTCAGACCATAATAATTCAAGGTACGTAGCGAAATTTCCAGCCAATTGTTAGGGTATTCTTCAAACCTAAATAATCTACCATCTGAACTGTTTTACATTCACTAACTACTTATTTATTCCCAGGTGAAACCATGAAGTGCCAACACCAGGACATCTTTCTTTCCAACCTAAGCCTACTATACTGAGGAAGAATCAAGCAGCTTATTTCTGGTGAGTATCCTACAACTTCATCAATATTCTATACTAAAGTGTTTTGATATTTTCAGGTGAAGGACCACTTCACACTCTGGACCATTGGAAGAATAATATTGTAAATACTTAAGTGCCATGTACTTTTATACATGAATAAAAACATTATATACAGTGTGAGTGTCTCTCTAGTTGTTAACACCGAAATCTATCATCAAAAACCTGATACACAATGAACTTTACCTAGGAACTGAAAATTAGAGGAAAAAGGTAAATTTTCACGTTACAGTATTTAGGTGACTTTCAAAATCAGGAGTCGCGATGATGACGTCATCTAAATAGACGAAAACAAATTCTTCCAATTCGGAACCTAAAATAGTATCAATCGCTCGTTGCCAGGTTGCAGGACTATTATGCAATCCAAAGGGCATCCGAGTGAATTGATATAACCCCCGCGTAGGAACCGTGAATGCCGTTTTTTCCTTGCTAGATTCATCAAGCATAATTTGGTGGTAAGCGCTTTTTATATCGATGGATGAAAAATATTCAGCATTATTCAGCCTACCTAAAATATGATTCACGTAGGGGAGTGGATACGCATCCCGACGAGTGACTTAATTAACTTTACGGAAGTCAATGCAGAATCTATAATCTCCATTTGATTTCTTTACCATTACCACGGGGCTCGACCACGCAGATTTGGACGGTTCAATTACTCCTAAAGCAAGCATTTGATCAATTTCGTCATTTATTATCTTTTGAATATATGGCGAACACGGGTAATACCGTTGTTTAATCGGAGCACTAGATCCTGTATCAATTTTATGTACTACTCCTTTAACACAACCCAAACCATTTCCCATTCTTTTGAAAGACTCACTCACAAGTTCTTCCACCCTACTTCGCTGATATGACGTTAAATACTTCGATTCTTTCTGCAAACTACAGATATAATCACCATCTGATCTACCCAGTTCATATCCCAATCAGCACAAGTACGTCTTATGGACGTTTTAAAAACGTCCACTCTGGACATTCAGGACGTTTTGGGGACGTCCATTTCCGGACGACGGACGTCTTATGGACGTTTTGAGGACGTCCATTGTTAATAATCAGGATGTTTTGGGGACGTCCAGTTTAGGTCCAGACTAGGACCTTTTTGGAATGAAAAATGGACGTATTGAGGACATTCAGACAATATTGATTATTGATTTTCTGACCCATCTGAAGAGTGAAATACTTGAATATTAGTTAACATTTATTCGCAAACAATAATATGAACAGAGATTCAGGTAGTTGTTTCAATTTCACTCTTCCATATCGTATATCAGCATATCAGCAGCTGCACCACTAAAAACGTCGCGTGATTCATCCAGGTACGCAGGCGCGATGATGTCTTTTTCTGATTGGCAGCCTTCTGTTGTCTTCTTCACTGGATCTGTAAATAATAATAATATTCAATAACATCTTCTGTGAATACCATAAACCATAAAAACACACCCACTTTCAACGTGTAGTAGTCAGTATAGCGGAATACTTCATTATTTTTATTTCATTGAGAACTTATTCCATACATAAACTGATTCTTAGGTAGGTACCTATATAACCCCTATGAACCTTGCACGAATTATATCATGTTTTAACTATATACAAAAATATAAACTTTGGTAGATGATGGAAATAGGATTAGGTAGAGCTTTGCATGAGATCATATTATTTAGAAAGGTATCTAATGTTTTCAACTACAGATTTGATGTTCTTACTCAAGCATCTTCATGCGAATGAAAATAAAACGATAGCGTCGATAGCCATACTTGCCTTCAAATAAACATCTCGATGGAACTCGAGATCGAAGTTCACTAGTTGATAGATGATATCCGCAAAAATTTCACTTATTCACTGCTTTTACAGTCTAATAACCCGAAAAGTTCAGAATGTCCTTGGACCTGAATCACAGTTTAATCGGCACTCGGCAGTGGTCAACTGACGGACGCCATCTTCCTACGTTTTCGTTTCACAGGTTCACACGTAACACGCACAGTGTTGCCGGATGAAAATTTGTCGGAGCAGTAGATGGGTGGGGAAAAAACAGTAGATCATCAAAACTGAACAGAAGATTTTGATAATCATCACAATTGCTATCATAAATGAAAAAAACATAGTCACCTATATAATAAACGAAAAAAAAAATCATGTTCGGTCTCTATACCTATCAAAAATCGAACGAAGAATAACAAAAAATAATGAAATAAAAAATAAAATTTGTGAAAACCGCAACCAGATTGGAAATAAAAGCTAATTTTCACTAATCAGACTGAATATGATAGTTGCAGTATATTTTTATTATACATCTTCTTACTGTGATTTCCCATTAATTTTTCATTGTTGCATATTGGGTAGTTACGTCATATCAAAACTTGACCAATCAGACCATTGCCTTGAATAGTTGAACAGTAGAACGGAGACAAAAACAGTAGATCTACTGCTAAAATAGTAAGTCTGGCAACGCTGAGCACGCATGCGTTCTACGGTTGCTTTACATATTCAGTGATTCAATCAAATCTTATTATAAAAGCGCGGCTTGTATGAATACTTCAGTGTGGGTTTAAGAATGGTCAAACTGTATAGGTATTATGTGATTGAAGGAATATGATTCAACATAACTATATAAGTTGGTACAAATCAGTTAAAATCATAAATATTTCAAATTCATAATAATAATAATAGAATGAAATTCAATATATTGATACAGCTGATATATAATATATTTTTTGACATTATTCATGTTCATATTCAATTCAATAATTCTAATTTCAAAATTTATATATACCTACCTACTTATATCAATTTAAACTGATATACCGTGAGAGTCTGTAAATTGGACGTTTTGAAGACGTCTTTTTCTGGACGTCCGGAGTATGTCCAATAATGGACGTCTTAAAAACGTCCATAAAAGGTCCTGGACGTTCAGACCAAAAATGGACCTAAAATGGACGTCTTCGGGACGTCCCGTGCTATCTGGGATGTATTATTCCTAAAACACGACCTGATATCCTTATCTTTCCAAAAATCGATACCAAATATCATCTCATCACTGAGATCTAAAACAACTAAACATTTTGTTAATCTTATCCTACCATCTAAGTTAATAGGTACATTTACCTCTCCCAAAACATTACATTTTACGTCGTTAGCAGGAGACACTGTGTTTATATTTTTCTCTGTTATTAAATCAAGATGACTCAACTTGAACCATCCTGCTCGTCCGATGCACGTCTGAGAAGCGCCAGAATCTAACAAGCCACAAAAAACTATATCATAAATAGATACGTTCAAAAAAGGACGAGGGTCGGATCCCTTAGGAGCAAATATTGAATTAATCAACCCTTTTTGGTATTCACCTCTAACAAAAATTTTCCATGCTTCCCACGAATCGTCAACCGGCTTCGATGAAATTTTTAGATCCGAAATTTTCAGTTGCGAGACCGTCGTCCGGCTGGTCGGCGATCTCCATAATCGTTTTTTGACTTACAGTTAGGGCAACTGTATTTAGTGACATTTGATTCACCACATCGGAAACAGAACTGGTTCTTCCGTGGTACTTCACATCGCGAAAATTGGTGTCCCGGGGAATCACAGTTCCAACATTTCTGAAGAGAATTCGAAGCTGAAGCTTGAGGCATCTGGTTAATCGGAGGTGAGTCATTTGTGGGGTTATTGTACGCTAAATCGGGCTCCAACAAACAAATTTTATTCGGCATCTTAGATTTGCTAGCCAAATCACGGGAAATTTCAACCTTTTTGCAGTTTTCCAATAACTCATCAACTGTTTTGGTATCAACCAAAGCCAACCTATCTATGAAATAAGGATCAATATTCCTGCGTAATGTTGATAACTTTTCCTCTTGAGATGGTGCCTGAGGTAGCCTATTGAACATGTTCACCATACAAGAAAAAAATTTACCAACCCTTTCATTTGGCTTTTGTTGACGCCTTCTTATTTCATCCCATAAATTCAGTTGATAATCGTGACCTAAATATTCAGCTCGGAGATCTGTCACGAACTTATTCCAAGATGTAATGTTTTGTCTCACCGCCCTATACCATAAAAGTGCTTTATCACTCAACAGGTCTCCCACAGAATCGAGCAAATCTTGTTCTGAGACATGACGTGATTTTCGATATTCTTCTACGCGTTCGAGAAACGCATTGACACTGAGGGTATTGGGTTTCCCAGAGAAAGAAATGTCCCATTTATAAACTGGGGTTGAACCGGTCTTATAAACAATATTATTAGTCACCACAGGATCGGTGCTAACTGACTGCCTGGTCAAAAGAGCTGGAGGTTGTTGTTCCTCAGCACGCATTTTCACTTCAGACTGTTCCTCCAAATCATTCAATTGTTTAAAAAGGTTTTCCGAACCGTTTTTCAACTGCACATCATCATTTGGTACTTCAACGCGACCTAATCTAGCATACAAATGTTTTAATTTAGCCTCGATATATCGACCATCATGACTACCCGGTACTATAAATGTGCGGGCATTCACATAACCCGCTAAGGCAATAATTTTTGCATTACAACTATCGATTTCATCAGCAGAATTAGGATTAAATGATTCATGATACTCAAAATGGCCGAATTCCTCATCTCCAGTAATTTCTTTCAGCTTACCGCGCATAGATTTAACCGTTTCATAAGAAAAATTCGTTATTCCCCTAACTCTAAGTTCGTATTCCAACTCATCTCTTACTAGTCGTGTAAAATCCATCTTATCATCCAATACAATATACTCGGGAATTCCAATATTATAAAAAAAATAACTTATAAAGAATCAATAATAATAATTTCTTGGTACGCCCCAGTACCAAATCGAAGAGCGAATAAATTCAATCTGATGAATCGATCAAATGAATCATCCGACATGGAAAGAAAAAGTCAATATCCTTATCTCTTAATAGTAATACAAGCAAAACCAATAAACTGGACAAAAAACAAGACCGACACTTCGAATAACGATAAACACTTGTTTTGTTTCTATCCTATCATCCTATACCCTATACGCGATACATCGATACATCTCTCAAAGATCGAACTCTCCTGATAATACACAATAAAGAAATTCATTTCCTACAAATAACAAATTATTTCACAAGGGCCCCACGTCTAGGGTGCCAAAACCTGTCACGTGTTTTATTTCAAGGGAATGCCCTAATATCAGAAGATTATCATTAATCATTCATTTCTGAAATAATGTCCCTTGATTTCAACATGTAACAAGGAGGGTTGGTTATGGGCTCACAGTCTAGCTTTTAGCAGGGAGAGGGGGTGAGTTCGTAAAGGATTCTCATAAATTCCAGAAGGGCGCCAATAGATTAAATATTTCCAAAACCAATCAAATTGAGTATGTTAGTCATACAGAAATAGAACCTATACACTTTCTATATATATTTGATATGTCATCAAAGGACAAATGCATTTAGACACCGGAGACTCGAGACAAAAGATGTATTTTTCACAAATTATAATAATTTAACAATCTTAGAAAATCAATGATATGTTTCAGAGGGTCGTGCACGTACTCTCGCGAGAGGGGTTATGTAGATAGGATAGTCGTATTCAAAATTATACCGTCTATCCACTCTGGTACATACATATACAGGGGACATCGACAAACGGGGTTGACAATAATTAATCCAAAATTATCGGGTTATTCCATAACAAATTACCAAATTCATTGACTATCAAGGCCTATATCAATACAAATAAGTAAAGTCGGTCAGTCGGTGTAGGTTATTAATTTTCACTAATATCTAAGCGCTAGCGCACCCTGGTGATGCAATTTCCGGAAAATTAGATGAAAACACAGGATATAGTTCAGGACAATGTTCAGAATATTGACTTCTTCAATCCCTCAGTCGATTATTAGATAGCTAGGAACAAAGAAGGCCGCTATGCGGTACTTAGCCTTAATCCCTGGAATTCGGGAGAATTCGGGAGCAGAAACCAATGACACGGTAGGCCGTCCTAATCAGTTTCCACGTGCTCCTGGCCGTATGTTACCTCGTTCACCTCGATAAGCCCTTGATTTCAATTATTTATACGGTTACCAAAACGTCTAAAATTGAAATTTTCCGGTCAGGTGATTGAAAATAAAATAGGAATATTTTGAATATGCTGTGAAAAGTTTGTTTATGTGGATACAGTGTGCAAAAACTCACCTTCGATTATCGAGATCCTAAATAATCCGAAGACGTTCAAATCGACGCACAACAAGATACTTGAATCCTCAAAAGAGAAATTTGACGGTACTCACAACTCTACAAGGATTGCCTAATAGTACCCGCCAAATGAACTGATGAATTGACCCGTCTATAGCGAAAAACTCAAAACAACAATAATTCTGCTCAGTTCCCTGTATCGACTAACACACACTGTTCCTTCCAAAAACGTGAAAAATGATAAACGGTTAAAATTCGTATCTTGGGCAAAAAAATTAATGTTCCATTCCGTCGCTAGAGGCAGCACCTCTCGGGTATGGATTTGAGAATTGATCGTTAAATGGGTTGCCTACAGCAAGGATGATTATTGAATGGATAATTTCTCGCGAAAACGTAACAATATACTGAAATACATCTTATTATGCCCCTAGAAGGGTGTAATTCTAGACCCACAGCCTCTAATGAATTGGTTATCCCTACATCGATCTTAGTGAATTTCAATGATCTTTTTATGTATATGGCAACTCCACCTTTGGGACGCCCTGTCCTATCGCTATCCTGATTGAATTAAAACTCTGTAGGTTCAGAATTTCACTCTTCAAGTGAGTGGCAATATCGACATAATTTTGGAATAGAAATTTTCGAAATCTAGTATTCTGCTTGGGAGTCCATTAGCATTCCAGGTTACAATCTTCAATGCCTCTGGAATCATAATATTCATTTTCCTATAGCAGTATTGGCGTTGATACCGAGCGTCTCGGCAATACCTGTGAATTTACGGAATATCTCCTTTATCTGCTCCAAGGCAGTGACGATGTCCCCTGGTTCGCTAGTGGATTTCAAAGCATTAGCGTAACTTCGACTTCCCGATTGATGTGGATTCTGAGAACTTGAGTTGATTGGCCTTGAAGTGACATTACTTTTCCTTACAGGAAATGCCTCGCATCCCCTGAAGCTAGCAGGATGCGCGCCGCCACAGTTAGCACACTTGGCTTCAGTCGAGCTATCCTTCTGACAATTAGCTGTCAAATGATCATTGCTACATTTAACGCACCTCGGATCAGCAGAACATCTCGACTGTGCGTGTCCGAATTTTTGGCAGCGATGACACTGCCCTACCTGTGCCTTGGGTCTTTGGGGTTCTACCTTGATGGTTAAGCCAACCAACCTTGTTTTATCATGAATTTCACGATTTTTCTCAGTTTTTGGCAACGGAACCAGGACTATAGGCATTGCAGTGCCGTCGCGGCGCTTCATACGATGTACTGATGTGACTTCAAAGCCCCTCTCAGTCAACTCTCTGATATATCATCTTGCTCGATGTGTTTCGAGACGTTCCTGAGTATAACTCTCAGTGATTTATCGTCTGGCAACTGATAGGTATGAAACGGATACTTTTTATCATCTAGAAGTCGAGTGAGTGCCCTGAATGAATCAGGGCTGTCGCAGAAAACCTTTATACCTTCCGTTGTATTGACTGCTCTAAAATAGTTGATTTGCAGGGTTGGTAGCTCTTTGGAAATACTTGTCAATAGGCCTTTTCATTTAGTTGTGATTTTAACAGACATGCGCTGGATCTCAGATCCAAAATTTGGAGGGGTAAAGCGAAATCTCATTGGCTATAGGTCCGACACAAAATTTTGATTGGCCCATTCGGTTTTTATTGATTTTCTATCGATTGTCATTTGTCAACAGTGTCGACCACCAGAGGCGTTCGTCAACCATCGTTGCCAGACCTACTATTTTAACAGTAGATCTACTGTTTTTGTCTCCGTTCTACTGCTCTACTGTTCAAGGCAATGGCCTGAATGGTCATGTTATAATATGACATAACTACCTAATATGTAACAATGAATAATTATTGTGGCATCACAGTAAGAAGATGTATGATAAAAATATACCGGAATAATCATATTCAGTCAGATTAGTAAAAAATTAGATTTCATTTCCAGTTCGGTTGAGGATAATACAAATTTTATTTCTTATTTTATTATTTTTTGTTATCCTTTGTTCGATTTTTAATAGGTATAGAGATCAACCATAATCATGTTTTCGTTCAATATATAGGTTTCTATATTTTTTTCATCAATTATAATAGCAAATTGTGATGATTATCAAAATCTACTGTTCAGTTTTGATGATCTACTGATTTTTTTCTCACTCATCTACTGCTCCGGCAAATTTTCATCTGGCAACACTGTCGTCAACGTCAATCGTCATTGAGATTTGAGAAATGGCGTCTTGGTATTTTCGTTTCTAGTTTCTATATTTCATAATTTTCAATTACTATTCCTGGTGTGTATTGATTGTATAGTGATAATTCAATTTGGAATAAACGTGACTTATTCCTTACCGAAGAGTGTGGTGCAAGTTTTTTTGGTGAAAATGGTTTTGACATGTTTTGTTTGTAGCGCGTTCATTTCACAGGTGAGTTTGATACCTTCATCCATTCCACTTTTCCATCATCTTACCTATAGATTTCATATATGAATTGATAGACAGTGTCTACCTCTCGAATATTATTGAGTATATTTATAGAGGACAACATCTGGGGGAACAAAGAAAGATCTGGAAGAGTGGTAGTGGTGAGCAAATTATGTATCTGCTTCGTTCAAATCAAAAACTCAAGGAGCTTTTCTGACTAAAGTGCCGTTGACTGGATATTTCTACTGAGAAAATGTTCTATATTATTGCATATTCTTATTAACCATTTATTTGTTCACAACCACTCTCAACGCTTTTCCACCTCCTTGTGGTCATTTTATTCTGTTTTGCTATTTCTAGTTATGGAATCATCTTGATTTCCACAATCTATCATTTTAAACATTTCCTAGTTATTGAATCTCTATTTCCACCTTTCACTTCTGACAAATATATACTAATAGTCAGCCAGTCTCCAAGATATGGCATTATACTAATAATAATAATCTATTATTTTCTAAGAAACAAAATAATATACATGTTTATATCAGGAAAAACAGAACATAAATAATAATAAGTCTAGGAGTTGACCTCCAAGTTAACTATGACAGTGTATCTCAGTTGATAGGTACATGATATAAAATGTAAATCTTCAAATAGGTGATCAATATCAAAAATGAAATTGATATCAATTCATAATGTCAGCTGGAAATATAAGAAGAAGGCAATTTCTGATTCTGATGGTCATGAGGTTTTCTGTGAATATACTTAATTTGGTGTTTCTGTACCAACAATTATTATTATCTCACTGGTTTGATATTGAAATAACATGTTCAGTAGCATTCAGAAATGTTGATATTTTTATTGTTGAGTTAGACACTGTTTATTTTCAATAAATATCAACAATCCTTTTTGCATTTGTAAGTGAATTAGTCTA
This sequence comes from Phaedon cochleariae, assembly GCA_918026855.4. Taxonomy (NCBI): domain Eukaryota; kingdom Metazoa; phylum Arthropoda; class Insecta; order Coleoptera; family Chrysomelidae; genus Phaedon; species Phaedon cochleariae. The sequence goes on along the minus strand of OU896722.1, from coordinate 19,310,784 downwards.
TCAATATATTGATTAGATATATTCACAAGTCTTTCCTGAAATTGTAGAATTTCTATAAGGACTCTGAAAAGAGAAGAAAATGGGCAGAATTCTTGGAGCTGACTGACAATCATATCAATATGGATATAGAGTATACATGTTTGCACAGCTCATTTTCCAGATTATCACTTCATTATGAAACCTGGTGGAAGATGTCTGCTTGAAATGTATGACAATACCTATTCTGAGAGGTGGACCATCAATGAGGTGAGTAATTAATCTAACAACATTCAATTGTGACTCAATTTGAGAGACATTCAAAGGAATGAATGGATCCATCATCCATTAAATTTTTTTTGCTGATATTCATCATGCAATTTCTTCATTATTCATCCCAAAAAACATCCATTGTACCAAATAGCTTATAATATATATATATACAGTGTGTATCTGATGGATATTAAAACACTTTTTTTTTATTGGATAGGTATTCAAAATGTCGCTTCCTCTTTTCAAGCACCCTGTATTTCATGATGATGCAAATCGGTGAGTACAGGTATGTTTCAAGTGATTCTGATTCAGAATTCATCTTTTTTTTAGTGAAGAACTATCATGATAAAAAATTTTGCTCACTTATTCTTTTTCTTTTTTTTCTCTCATACATTGTATATTTGAATGATGAGAATTGATATCAATATATTTCAAGTAATTCTCAATAGTGATTTGTCATCCGTTCTACCTCAGTTATTCTCCATTTTCTGATCACATTTTGAAGATATAATGATAATTCGTTTTTTCAATCATCCTGTGTTTTGAGATGATGAAAATCGACACAGGTATGTTCCAAGTGATGCTGATTCAGAATCCATCATTGTTTTTTCTGAAAAATATCCCTATTAGTACTTTTTGAAATATTGGTTCATGAAATTGATCACAGTTGGCCATGATTAGAGTCCAGGAATGAAATCACTCTCTTGTTGAATGGATATTTTGAATACCTATCAAACAAAAAAAAGTTTTTCGGAATTGATAAGATTTTACAGGGGTAGTAAGTCCTTAAGGTATATGAATGACAAGATGTTGACACTTCATCAGTAGGATAGTACACACAAAAGGCCCCTAATATATTGTTTGGGTTAGGGAAACACTTTGTATATTTAATACAAGAATGACATCAATGTTCATGTATATTCTCAGAATATTATTTGACAAAAGATTCTGTGACTATGTTGAATATTATAATATTCTACAAAATGGGTATATTTGAACGTTGTTGTTCTAGAATATTAATTTTTTTTCTATATCGTCAGAATATTTGCAAGGAATATTCCATTAATGTTCACAATATACTGAAAATATTATTTCATGAACATTCTGGAATATTATATCTCGGGAGCTTCCAGGAATGTGATTTCATAATATTATTATAATATTCGCACCAAACAAGCCATGCATATTCGCAACTTTCTGAGAATATGTTATGAATATTCCTCAGAATATTCTACAAGATGACGCAGCTTGGAAGAATATTCTGAGAATTTTCGTGCCATCTGGGATATGAATATATTTCCATAGATTGTTGAACCATGAACGAAATAACTAATTTGTTATATGGAAATTTTTTTCATCCCAGATTCAAAAGGGTTTGTAGAAAAGTTATAGAAGAGTGAGTATGTATCCATGGCCATTCAAAATCAAGGAAGAAGAAAAGTATAAATATCTAAAAGTGACAATTTTATTTCATCAAAGGAAATTTCTTTGAAAATTCAAAATTATCTACTTTCATACAAGTGTGGAAAAATAAATTTTGATAATATTGAGTATGGTAAATCATTTGATGGAGAATTTTGAATTTTTATTTATTTGAATTTAATGGCGTTATTTTTAACTGAACAACAAGTTATTGACATTCTTAAAATTGTGTTCCAAACATTCAAACAATAATCTGAAATATATTTTCTCATCCATAGGCTGAAAACAAGCGATTGAAAGAAGATGATTCTAAATTACAAAGGAGGATGAAGGAGTTGGAGAACTATAGGGCTAAGAAAGTCTTGAGTAACTTTGTGGAAAGTTTGAAGCAGAACTATAAAAATGTAAGTTTTATACATCTCTTACTTTGTAAAAACTTCACAAACAATAAGATTTACACAAAATTCTCAAACACATGACATGTTTCACTAACACAGTAGCTTCGTCGCTCAACGCTTCGGGTATATCACTCATTTTGAAAATGCCGGATACTGCATGATGATCTAGTCATGTTATCGCCATCTAGATGACAGCGTCATGCTGTGTATGCCGTGGCCACAAGGCCCTACCTTAGAACTAACGCCACTAGATGGCGAAAGCATGGCTAGATCATCATGCAGTATCCGTTGTAACTTGTAACTTCTTTTTTTCTTCCATGGAATTAAATCTGCCAGGATACTGTGAAAAGATGAAGAAAATTCAACCACATCAATGGCTGTTTGAATATATCACATAATAATTCCGTGAAGCATTTGATCTGGAGGACCTGCTACAAACAACAAGCAAGATCTGATCTGGCAGGACATTCATCACCACCCATCATCTCCAATAGGTACCAATCATGTGAAGCAAATTTAAAAATGTGAAGATAATCCAAATGCTGTATTTCCAGTAGTTTTATATTTCTTCTCATGTTGTTTTCTGTATCTGTGTATGTATTTGAACTCTATAATATTGAATGGTTACATTTTTTCACATCAAAGCTAGTAGTAAAAAATCCTGTTTGAGAGTAAAACCAGTTAATCTGGAAATTGCCATAAAACTCTTCAGTCAATTGCTTCTGATTATTGACCAGCATGATGAACAAGAATGATTTTGATGCTAAAAGTGTTGATGAACCCTTTTTTTATCTGAATATCACCATAATAACTAACTTATTTTTTTCATGCAGACTACCATTTTGTATAATAGTTTTCAATGGAATGAATATATGCCAACAAAATTATGTTGTTCCTTATGAGCATATCCTACAACCGTTTTCAATTTTCTTGAAAACAGACTGTAGAAAACATAGAATACATACCAAGCAAATTTGAAATGAATATTTTCCTATTATAATTTCATGGAGGTATTATTATTTTATTAAATTAGTAGCATTATTTCTATGTTGACCTACACACCTGGTGACACATTAGAAAAGTACCACCCCCATGAATATTTTATTTTTGACAGTAGAAAAAACTAAAATAGCCTCACAGGGGATTTTTTGCCGACAAGAATTAACAAATAAATTTTTACCTACAGAAAAATATACAGGAGGCAGCGAAAAGTGTGTGAATTTTGAATTGGAACACTATTTCTCAGTTTATGAGCGTTCAGAAATAATAAAGTTTGATCGATTTTGAATGATTTTCAAAAGGAGGCCTTTTCAATGATTACAATATTGATTTTCAGTGATCACTACCAATGAGAATTGATTGTCATAGATAACAATATAACTAATATACCTCGACCCAGACGGCACAATCATATTCCATGAATATCCTATGCATATTGCGTTGGGATATTGCCATATGCCATGGATATTCCATGTCCTCCAAAACATATGATATGCATATTCCAGGAATATCCAAAGTCACCATGAAACATATGCCAGGAATATCTGTGAATCTTCCAAAAGAGATTGGTGGCATATATTTGGAATATGTTTTTTGTATATGCATAAAATATGCTTTTCAATCATTAATAGAATGAAATATCTATATGAAATGTAATTTATTATGTAAAAGATAGAAATCAACAATAAACAGGATGTAGGTTCGTAAAATACTTGGAGCTTGCACTTTATATATCATATCATATGATTTTCTTCTTCTCTTGAACGGTAGCGGTGATGAATTCAACAGGATCTGCAATGATTATAACATAGTAAATACTAGAATATAAAAATTGATTGAATTCACTCACCTTTGCTTTGGGCGTGCTACAAAAGTTGAAAAAACTAGATACTGAATTTGTCAACATCTGAGTTAATCAGAGCTGATTTCAATCTATTGTTAATTTCTTTGTCACGTTTGTCGTATCTTCAACAACACGAGTATTGCCTGGATTTTCCATTTGACAGATGAGTAGATATAGGTGAGTACTGAAAAAAATCAGGTGCATCTACAGGGTGTATCTAAATAACAGAAAAAAATTTCAAGTGATGATTTCGTGATGAAAATTGAGGTGGGCGTTTGGTATGCATTTTTTTGAAAAATCTCTTCACGGAATAGTAACACCCTTCTCAAAATTAGAAAAATGGTTTTTCTTTTTCATTTCCTCTGTATATGACTAAAGGCACAGAACTTGTTGATATTATTCATTATTAAAACTACCCATTTTGGAATGTTTTCAACCCTGAAGTATGCTTAGAAGGGCTTGAAATATTCAACGCCTAAGATATTTTTTTACAACTTTTTTTTTATAAACAATTTAAAAAAAACACATGGCGAATGCTTTTCCAGATACCAACAATAAGTAAATGGATGGATTGGGCTTTTCAGCTGTGTGTTTTAAAAGTTGTAAATTAATATATTTCAACCCCTTCTAAGCATACTTCAGGGTGTAAAACATTTCAAAATGTGTAGTTTTATTGACACATGATATTTACCAAGTTTCGTGTCTTCAACTAAATATACAGGAAAGTTAAAAAATAAAAACCATGTTTTTTTTTTATCTTCGGATGTGTGTATAACTTATCCGGGGTTGAGAGGGTTATCAAAAAATTCTATATCAAATACCTTCATTCTCATCACAGAATCACCCCTTTCATAATTTCGATGTTATATATAGATACACTATATGTACATGAATCCATTAATGTATAATCTAAGGTATATACCTCATACTGGTATTGAGTGCCATTGAGTCTCCTTTCTGATCCACTTCAGTTTGATGGCGGCCAAAAGAGAAGTGCATCCTAAGTTAATGTTCCATTTTTGAATTGTTACTATATAACTTCAAACGTCTGAAACTTTATATTAGATGTCAACACTATTCACAGTAATCGATACACATTCTAGCACTTCTGCTCAAACTAATAATTCCATGCTCTTCTGGTCTGTTTATAATAAAAACAATCGCGGCATATCCGCGTACATGTTGATATCACGTCCTTCACTAGGTGACTGTGGAATGTGGAACAAAAGGCAATGACCGACAGACTCGTGTCGTGTCCATTCGGCATAGGTCGACATTCCGACAATCTGCTTTTGAAATATTCCTGAAATTTTCGAAAAGAATATTCAATGGATATTCGATAAACATATTCAGGGGATATTCTTTGCGGATATCTAATGAATATTCGAAAAATATATTCCAGGAATATTCTTTGAGAATATTAGATCAAGCACATATTCATGGAATATTCCAGGGATAATGCAATACTCATTGGAAAATTGGATGTAGTAGGCATATTCCAGGAATATGAGGTGCCGTCTGGGGATTTATGGATAGATATATAGGGTGTTCTATTCAAAATTCCTACACTTTTTGTTGCTTCCTGTATATCTTCTCATATAGTGAAAACGTATCTTGTGTTTTGAGGAGGAAAAACAATCCTCTGTGAGTAGGTTTATTTTATTCTCCTTCTACCGTAAACAATAAGAGTTACATTGTGTCACAATGTGTACAATATTTCTCTTCTCAAGGGTGTTTTGTCAATATAATGACTAATCATTTTAATCCTTATTAATTATCAAAAATAATGAATAAGATCAATTTTTCCATATTTTGTTTCAGTTATTTTCTAGAAGTTGATATTGGTAGTGCTGTAGTGTAATGAATTTTTAAACGTAATAATTATATTATTATATTTAGCTCCCTTTATTTTTATTACTCAGCAACAATGATGAATAAATGTTCCATGTTAGTTCTGAATTTCAATATTTTGTTTTGATTATCTTCTAGAAGTAAATCAGTACCTACCTAATGTTGTAGTGTAATAATTCTTTTGATGTGATAACTATTATTATATATGCCTGTTTTGTTAATAAATATCAAACATGATGAATGAATGTTCTGTGTTAGTTCTAAATTTCAATATTTTGTTTTGAATAACTTCTAGAAGTAAATCACTACCTAATGCTGTAGAGTAATGATATTTTGATATAATAACTATTATTACATTTGATGGATTCATTCTTAGTACCTACTTATCAAAAATGATGAATAAATGTTCTGTGTTAGTTCTAAATCTCTTTCTTAATTTGCTTTCAATCATTTTCAAGAAGTGAATCAGTAAAGATGTAGTGTAAAGAATTTTGTATGTAATAACTGTTATAACATTTGCTCCCCTTCATTTTTTTAATACTCAGCAAAAATAATTAATTGATGATATATTTTATTTTGTAATGTTTATATTTTGTTTTAGTTATTTTCTAGAAGTGAATCATATATTTTCAATATAATAACTGTAAATATATTTGTTGGCTTCATTCTTAATAGTGATGAATAAATGTTCTGTTAGTACTTGATTTTTATATTTTGTTTGATTATTATCTTCAAGTGAATCAGTAATGATATGTAGTGGAAAGAATGTATTAATATAATAACATAATTATATTTGCTGGCTTCATTCTTAATACTCATCAAATGTTCTGTTAGTGCTAAATTTTCATATTTTGTGTAAATAATTTTCTAGAATAAGTGGATCAGTAAAGATGTGTGAACAATTTTTTGATGTAATCAATACATTAATGTTCTATGTTATTTCGCAATGTTCATATTTTCTTTCAATTATTTTCTAGAAGAGAATCAGTAAAGATATAGTGATGTTTTTTTTTATATAATAACTATACAATTGCTCCCTTCTATTACTAACATCAAAAATAATGTATAAATGATCTGTTAATTTTTAAATGTTTATTTTTTGTTTTCATGACTTTCTAGGAGTGAAACAGTAATAATGAATTGTAATAAATTCGTGAATCAGGAATGCTGTCATGTATGAATTTTTCGAAAATACCTAATTATAAAATGTGCTTTCCTTTATTATTTTCACAGCAAAACTGATAAATAAATTAATGATATGTTAGTTTTAATTTGAATATTATGTTTAATGATCTAATGAAGTAATCACAAATTTATCAGAAATTGTTGCATAAGTATAACATATTATGTTACAGACTGGACTTTTCAAGCTTTCAAATAAATAGTTGGATTCATATTGTAAGCATATGGCATTAGATAATACACCTGTAGTCATTAATAATCATTTTGATAGGAATAAAATAAATTATCATTAATGGAGAGTTCAATAGCTCTAAGACCATAGCTTTATTGATATAATCACCTGTTTAAAATTATGTTATACACCTGTAGTCATTAATAATCATTTTGATAGGAATAATAAAATACATTTGGAGAGTTCAATAGCTCTAAGACCATAGCTTTATTGATATAATCACCTGTTTAAAATTATGACACCAACTCCAAATTGATATTATATTCTTTTTATTGCAATTTCTAGTAAATTATTAGGATAATAATATATACATAAGGGTGATCAAAGAGTATTGCATTGGGGATGAGATCAGAAAATGATCTGACATTCTTTATGTACTCCTTGATATCATTCACTAATTTGAATTTATAATAATTAAATAACTCAGAATGGTCTTGATTTTCATTTTGCTTGTAAATAATCAGATGTGGCATTCCGTCGCCAGATACAAAATAATGTGATGGTTATTCATATCAAAAAAAAACTTTGAACAATTTCTGTCCCAGAGGACTATTCATTGATAATCCAAAGTACCTATTTTATATTTTCATAGATGACTATGTCACAGATTAACAAACCTTATTGTTAATCTGTGACTAGTTATAGTTGATGAGTACAAAACAAAAATTTAATATTTTCAATATACCACTAGATTACATTTTTCATATACTTATTTATATTTCATGATATTGGAATAATTTTTCAAATTATGATAGGTGGTAATCGAAATAGTAAGCTTATACTGCTTGCCTCTAGAAACTAATGCCTTCTCTCAGCATAACTTATCAATGTTCTGACTGTTGGAGTTTTGGTATGGAAGTATACAAAATTGAGCAAAATCTTATGTATTAAGTACTTATTCAAAATATAATGAAAATTATTACTGACTCCCTTTGTATAACATCAATGCCTGATATTAAAACTCTCATGCACACCATGATATCGAAATGTTCCTCCTAAACTGATGAACCTTTATTTCCACATACTTCAATAGTCATTGTAGCTTCCATTCCACGTACAGTAACAGCATCAAGAAGCCTCCAAATAATTTCATGCACACCAAGATCAGAATGTTCCTCCTAAACTGAACCTTTTCTACATACTTCAATAATAGTCATTAGCTTCGCTACCACTTACAGTAACAGCATGGAAAATAAGCCTCCAGATTGAGAGTGTAGTTACATTTAAAAAAATACATCATGTAGATTAGACCTACCCCATATCACCTGAATCAGTAGTGAGCCTTTCCCCAAAGAGGAGAGGTACTATTCTTTGCTTTCCCTTCATTTTGGTAAATTAAGCCTCAGAGTTGTTTCATTGAGAATGATAGGCTGCTGGAAAAGTTTTATTTTTATTTTTCATGTCGTCAATGGTGCTCAGTGGAGAATAAATACTCCCAGATAGCACACAATCGCCTAGGGCCTTCCTCAATGTGTCGCCAAACGCCTAGAGAGGACGTTATGTTTTCTACAACCTAAGAACATCATCAGGCGTAGATTTAGCGCCGTAATTGTCCTAGAAAAGTTCTTTCAGTGACAGCCTGAGACTGCAGGGGATGTCGTGCCTACGGATGTCTTCAGATGACATTCCATGAAAAAACGTGTCGACGAAGCCAAAAGGAAGAAGAAGAAGAAGAAGAAGAAGAAGAAGAAGAAGAAGAAGAAGAAGAAGAAGAAGAAGAAGTGAAATAGAAATACTAGAAGTGAGGTTATGTCCCATGATAATATTTCTCTGAGAAATTGATGAGATAATAAGAAATACAGGTAATCAATTAATCAAATCATCGATAGTAGGTACAAGACATGAAATATTGAATATATTATTTTATTTCAGGAGGTTATTGAGAACACAAACTTGATATCATCAGAGCAGATATGTTTCATTCCAAGATATTTTGGCTTTTATGGAATCTATCAAACATTGCATGAAGGCTTGAACTTTCAGTGGATTCAATAAAGATCTAGATGAAAACTATTATTACTTGATCATTCTGCTGTAGAAACCTTGTGTACATTTTGTTCCATTATTTCCTGCTTTGTTCAACATGATATTAATTTGATTTTTTTTCTGCATCGACATTATTCTCCTGATCAACATTAAATGAGAAATGTCAATGTCAACAACAATAATTTGAATAATTCCTTAAAAAATTTTTCGCCGCCACTGTCGTTGGAGGCGAGATGTAAACAACGATTGTCATTTGTCATCTAAATGAAAAGACCTATTCAGTTTTATCTCTCAAAATGATAGAAGGGACTCTAACCTGCTGATTATCTACATTTTGATTCACAGATACATCATTTTTGTTTATTTTAGAAGGAATTGAATCTCGTAGACTACTACTTGAGGGCTTGTGTTGCGAATTCATTAGGACCTGTGGTCCCTGTGGCTTCAACTGGACAGAATTCTGCTGAAATTGGGTCATTCAGGGCATTTGGGGCGATCTTGATCTTCATTTCAATTGTGAATTGAAGTAGGGACAGGAAATATCATTTCTGACATTTCTATCAGACAGTGATTTTCTTGCTCTGACGGACTTTTGTGAAGAGGATGACTTCACAGAAGATCACTCCGACATCTCATCGTCTTGTAACTTACTCAGTTGGTCGAATCGGTTACTCAGAGGAATCATTGGAAATTCCATCTCGTAATTAGTCTGATGTAAGTCATTTGTGTCCTGAAATGGCCTTTTACCATATTTCAGAAGATGATCGGACTGTGACTGATCGCTTACAGGACGGATAGACAGCTGGTTATGGGGGTTCAGTTCATTGAGTCTTCACAATATTTGATGTAGTAGTGTGACTAGAGAGTCACCATCAAGGTCTTCTGGCAGATTCAACATGTTTCCCGGCGAAGAGTAACCGGAAAACTCGCTTCTAATTAGATTCGTATTAGTCTGACAGGAGCGTGATGAGAATGCGACCGTTCTCTTGACAGACAGAACGCAAATATATATATACATAAAAATATTAATATGAAATCAAAATTAAATCTAAACCTGAACATAAGAGGATATACCATGAATAGTACAAATACATTTTAGTGAACAAGTTGACACTAATATGTTCCATATTATGTACCAAAAGGGAGCATGGTATGAGACGAATGGAGGAGAAAACAAAAATAAATGATATGAAGTAAGTCCTAACTCCGAAATTTAGAGAATATACATTACATAGCTACACACATATTGATGTTAATGACCAAGTTGACACAAATGTTTCATATTATATGTACGAAAAAATAATGAAACATTACATGGAAGTATTGCTACAATACGAAGCATGGGATAAAAAAACTATAAAGCAGATATAAAAAAATAAAGACCACGATACATCCCATACAGGATACAATGGACATCATTATCTTTTCAATACTCACTTCATCGCATGAAGAAACATTTTTCTACAAACGTGAGTTAAAGTATTATTTTTGACGCATGCTGTCAGTGTCTAAAATGTCATTTTATGACACTGATGTTGAAAATGAATTACTCTTAGCACTAGTGCTGAAAGTGATTTATGTTTGAAAGAAAATAAAGAAGGAAAACACGTACTGCCGCTTTGACTAACTAGGCAAAAACTCAAAAGCAGCTTTACTGGCAGCATCTTTAATTTCCAGCGGTAGAAATTCATTTTCTTGACCACATTCCATAGAGGAACGAAGAACAGAAAAATAATGATTCGTGATTCATTGACGTTAGTTGTCAATAAAGACAAATCAACAAATTCGGTTCTTGTGTAGGTACCTTGGCAACTTGTTTCATGAATAGATTAGATAAAATTGGATTCAAAACTAACAATAATTTTATCAATCAATTAATGTGAAATAGGTATGCGTTAATTTGAACTTTTTTTGGTGTTTGTAGGAAAAATAGTGTATGATATACCTGCTGAAAGTGATTTTATTTTGTTCGAAGTGATGGAACACTCCGCCTTCGGCGTCGTATCCCAAACTCCCCTTCTCACATAATAAAATGTCACTTTTAACACTTATATCATGAATAACTATTTTCTAGAGCCTCAGAGAGTACCCCTTCAGACCAGTATTCATTGTCATTCATAAAAAGAATGTTTGTTGTAATACTTAACTCGATCCTTGACCAAACTTTCGTATATTTTTATCACTCATTTCTGTTGTTTTGCCCAGGTGAAACAAGGAGTCATATGCTTGTCCACTGATTCCAATACAACGTTTTTCTACTAAATCCTCGAATTTTCATGATACTGAATATATACCCCAAGAATAAGTCTGCAAACCATAGAACATATAGTTTGATGCCCTATGGGCATGGTTTACCTTTGATATACTTGTTTATGCCGAGAGTACCTGTGAAAGGAATCATTTGCTCATCAGTTGATAGTGGATGTAGATGTCTCTACATCTCCTCCTCACTGATTCTATGAGTGGTCTAACTTCATACAATTAATGAGTTGTTTCAGGAGGTTTTTTCAGATTATTTGCAGAATGAAGGTACGTTCTTAGTTGAAAAAATCTTTCTCTAGACATATTTTTTATAAATGCATGGGTTCGCAAAGATTTTTCCCAGTACATTCGGATTCGTGAAAATTTATTGGAGCAGCCAATCCTCATATGAAGGGCAATTAAAATCTTAATTTCTGATGCAAATGAAGGCTGAAAGTTGATGTCGTATTGTAGTGCATACATATTGGTTAAAGTGGTCATTTCTACAAACATAATGTTTGGCACATATCCCAAAAAATATTCGAGTGGAGGAAAAGGCTCTGTAGAAATATTATTATGTCCTTCAGGATACCAACGATATCAATAGACTGAAAATGTGTTTTTATCCAATTCATGTTCGGCTTCTTCTTATCAAGGATCTAAGCCGCCAACACCGCCAAGGACTCTTCGTCACTACTGGATTCATCTGATTCCTCTTTTGTCACATCTGATGGATCCGAATGGTCTCCTCTTGGAATTATTTCATCTCCAATTCTAACAATGGGTTGATCAGGCACCTCGAGTAATTTATCTTTTCCATTCTCATCTACATCTATTTCTCCAATATCAGATAAAAATTCTCATCCTGTATATTAGATTGATGAGTTCTTCTATATCATTCAAATTTTCCAGGTGATAATTATTCTTCATTTCATTCATTTCCTCGCCGTTCACATATATCTGCAAAAATACGAAATATGGGTCGAACCGTACCTGATACCATATATGTACATCTCAATGTATAATCGAAAGTTATATTTCAGGCCGATTGTACACCCTGATGTTCACCAAGTTTGTTTCAACATTCTGTCGATACTAACTACTGAATATACAAAAATTTTCATTCAAGATTATTTCTGAGCATATTGCTAACATAGTGCACACAAGATTTTCTTCTAATTTTTGATGAGATATTGAAATTCTGCAAATAATACTGGACTCACCGTTACTATACGAAGAAGGTTATGTTTACACTCAGAGGAATATTCTCAAGTTTTTCATATTTTTGCTAGATGGCGTAACTGGTTTTGATATTTGGTAAAGATTATGTCCATTGGAATGCTCAAACGGTTCAAGATGAACTAGTTCACTATATCTTTGATTCGCAGAATATAAAAATTTGTATACATACTGATGTACACCAGGTTGAACAAAACTATCCTCAATTATCTCAATCTCAATAACGATGATATGACAGTTGTTGAACCCTTCTGGACATATCTTGTAAATAGGGTATTGTTCATACATCCTTTCTATCCATCAATCTCTCATACAGGATGGCAATGAAGTAAGTACAAAAATTTCGAATCCTGAGAAAACTCGACGTTTGCTATCTAATGGCACCAAAAATATAGGGATGATGATTAAATTGGGCTGAGACCCTTTTTTTCACCCTATGTTCTACACTGTAGCAGTTGTTACAGAACATCTGTTGAGAATGCAGAAGGCAAGATAATATGGAGTTTAATCTTTCAAATTGTTTCAAAGTGTCATATTTGATTTTTTATTTTGTTTTTTTTTTCGATTTTGGAATCGAGCTTATCGTTGATTGAAAATATATAATATCAATGTGCTGTATATATGTTCCTATTTCAAAAACACCTCTCATACAGGACTATAGCTATTCCTGTTTACTGTTCAATTATGTAATGAGCCTATGAAACTTCCAATAGGATTGAACAAACATTTTCAGTTCCTTGGTAAGGTGCGGGAAAGGTTGTGGTTTTTGCATTCGAAATTAAATTGATAATTGATTATTCCACACAATTCCAATCACAATGCATCATATTCTTCCAGATCATGTTATTCCCAGACGGGCTCATAAGATCATTCCAAACTGTTCAAAATTCCAAATATGTGAATATTTCAATCTTCCAATAAGTCAGTCAATTTACTTCTGTGAGAATCACAACTTCTGTCGTTATTCTCCCAATTCAAATTCGTCCACTAATACTTCCTCCTTCAATTCAAAGCTTAACCATTGAATGCAAACTGCTTCTTCCATTTTTTATTTATAGAAACATTCTGGGAAGATGGTATATCGTCAAATGAAATCACTGAACCTCTAGCGAATTCATTCACACTGTATATGCATTGCCCACACTGTATACACATCGCTCATTAGATAGATAATCACCGTGTATTATCATATCAGTGTATTTTTCTTGAATTGTTGAAGGTTGTCTGTCTGGATATTTATAATGATATATAATAATTGTAATTGTTAGCCTACTTTCATTTTTCTAATTTCCACTTGTGTGACTATATTGTGACATCTGAGTATCATCAAAACCTGCCAGAGTGGATCTTCGATATACTTACTGAGAATATATCCAATCTAGGTACACAAAATATCATTTTCGTTGTTTGTTTGAAAGATGTTGCCGGTACAATTTTGATAACAGTAACGTATACCGCGGTACAATTATAAGTATCCCTTGATAAGTGACTGAAATCGGTGAATGTTCATGCGCGATCTCATCAGTTTGACGGAGAATACATTGTGATCTATTTTTTTGAATTATTATAACTGATGATCACACTTTTCCATTGTATTAGGGACAGTTTTACTCTGCCTTGTGTATCTAGCCCAATAGTCAATTATCAGGTGATTATGGAAATTCCAACAGAATGTTACAAATGAGTTTTTTGATACCTACTCGAAATGGTATTTGCGAAATCAAAAATAAACATAATTATTGAAGAGCGCCAAGTTCATTTTTATGTCGCCCACTAATAATTCACGATCTTTCGTCACTGGCACAGTCATACTTGTGACTTTATTTCAACAAAATTGATCATCTACTCGTTCATAAGACTGTAAGTATTTATTCAAGAAACATATTTGTGTAGCATTTTCTACTTCGAGTGTTTTTTTTTTTGAGGAGTTAATTTCTTGTTCAGTGATGAGTAACAAATAGGGGGGCAATTCGCAAATGATCGGAAAGTGAAAGAATTTTTTGGGATGGTAGAGATTGGTTTTCTGATTGTTCACCTGAGTTTTTGTCTTCGTGGGGTCGCTGTGCGAGTGGTGATAGGATGAAAACTCTGACTCGCAGCACTTGGTGGAGAATAGATATAGAGAAAATATTTCAAATTATAAACATTAGTTTTGATCTACTACAGAAATAATTCAAAATTCCATACTATTAGCCAGGAATATACCGGGTGTAACAGGATCATGGTACACCCCCCGTTTCTCCGTTAGTTTCAGAGGTAATTGATTGGAATGTGGGATATACTATATACATAATGAGAGGCACTTTTTGAACTACAAATGATTTTTTTACCACTTCCGGTTTCGCCGGAAGTAATACCAACTTTCGATTTTTAAATGGAACACCCAGTATATTATTACATTTCTGAAATCTGCATAATTTTCTGAATCCAATGATACCACATAAGTGACATTTCAAACGTAAAAATTTTTAAATTTTTATTTTTAGTTTTCCATTTAAGTGTGCCATGATGGTTCCGATTTATTCCAATTGACCCGTCCAATGCTAGAAAAATCGAAATCCTCTCAAAAATACAAAATTGCGTTTTTCATGAGCAAATAAAGTTCATCGTAATCGATTTTCGGGTAAAACTAAATTTTTTCAAATGGAACCATATTGGTACCGTGATTCCATTTATTAGTACTATTAATAAGCAATTTATCCATACCTGCTAATAAAATGTGCGATAAATACAATCAAAATCACAGCTGAAAGAAAATAAGAAAATACAATTATTTTGTTCTAATTTAATGCTAAGAAATTACTAAGGTGGCTTTGAAAACAATGAAATTATTCCTTCAGATTGTCAAATAAATGTTGGTTTATCGGTGGTTTATCGGTGATGTCATTGTGTATTGGAAAAGTCTTTACATTTGTTGTTATTCACGTTCAAAATACCGCATATTCATACAAGGAATGAAAAAGTGAACATGTTGATTATTTATTGGGAATGTAGAAAAAATGCCGTTGCGGCTAGAAACCTTTATGCCGACCGATATCCTGATAGACAATGTCCAGGAAAAATTATTTTAATCGTCTTGAAAATCAATTGCGAAGAGAGCCTAACCATGATCTCGAAGAAAACTTTATCATTGACATAGGAACGGAAATTAATGTTTTAGCTAGAATAGAAGTTGATAAGACCGTTTCTTTAAGGCAAATTGGGTTTGAATCGGAAATTAGTCACCAAACGGTAAGCCCAATCTTGCACAAACATAATTATAAATCTTTCAAATATCAATTGCACTAGCACCTGTACGAAAATGATCATGAACGTAGGATGGAATATTGCCAATTGGATCTTGCAGAATAATGTGCAGATAAACAATGATTTTTTGGGAAGGATTTTATTTTCGGACGAGTCTAGCTTTACAAATATGGGATTATTTAACCGACAAAATACAAGGTATTGGTCACAAGATAATCAAAATTTATTGCAGGAGGGTAACTTTCAAGTGCGGTTCGGTTCCAATTTTTGGTTTGGAATACTCGGTCGTAGAATCATTGGTCCAATAATATTTGAAAGACCTTTGACTGGAGCTAGATACTTAGAATTTCTGCAAAATGACATTGAGGACAGGTTAACTGAATTACCTGTCCATTTACGACAGAGAATGTATTTCCAACAAGATGGAGGTCCTCCCCATAATTCAAGAATAGTAATTGATTACCTTCAACAGGCATTCGGAGAAAACGTTATTTCGACGAATGGTCCTGTGCGATGGCCTCCAAGGTCACCTGATTTGACACCACTTGATTTCTTTGTTTGGGGCCATTTGAAAAACATTGTCTATACAACCGCCGTTACAACTCGCGAAGACCTGGAGTTGCGAGTAAGACGCGCAATTAATAGTATAACGGCCCAGCAATTAGCGAACGTTCTTCAAGAAACAGCTATGCGAGTTCAGAAGTGCATTGTCGTTAATGGACAGCATTTCGAACAATTGTTGTAATATATTGAATTTTTTTTTGTAATTCAAAGCCACCCCAATAACTTCTTAGCATTAAATTAGACCAAAATAATTGTATCTTCTTATTTTCTTTTAGCTGTTATTTTGATTGTATTTATCGCACATTTTATTACAGGTATGGATAAATTGCTTATTAATAGTACCAATAAATGGTACCACGGTACCAATATGGTTCCATTTGAAAAAATTGAATTTTACTCCAAAATCGATTACGATGAACTTTATTTGCTCATAAAAAACGCAATTTAGTATTTTTGAGAGGATTTCAATTTTTCTAGCATTAGACGGGTCAATTGGAATAAATCGGAACCATCATTGCTCACTTTAATGGAGAACTAAAAATTAAAATATTAAACATTTTTACGTTTGAAATGTCACTAATGTGGTATCATTGGATTCAGAAAATTATGCAGAATTCAGAAATGTAATAATATACTGGGTGTTCCATTTGAAAATCGAAAGTTGGTATCACTTCCGGCGAAACCGGACTTGAAAAGAAAATCATTTGTAGGTCAAAAAGTGCCTCTTATTATGTATATGGAATATCCCAAATTTGAATCAATTACCTCTGAAACTAACGGAGATACGGGGGGTGTACCATGATCCTGTTACACCCGGTATATTAGTAGTTGCTTTCTTCCATTTATTTATGCAATAGTTATATTGTATACTTTGATTCTTCAAAAATCAGATATTTTCAATATCTGACAGATACAATTCATTATTAAACCCAGAAAAGGAGTTGGTTGCTGTTAGATATTTCAACAATGCTTTCCTCATTCATCAAAATCCAAATTATTTCTCAGAATAATTCACCCATCTTATAAAAATACGAGATAGAAAACTCTTGAAAAAATTTTCTTTCTTCTTTAACACACTCAAATCTCGTGATGCTTCATAAAATTTTGTGGACTGTGTTATTTTGCATGTCAAATCATCTCAATTTCCAGAGAAATAACTCATCCCAAGAAAAAAAATCGATATTAAGCTTCTGCTTTCTTGCCCCAACTATCAAGAAAGACACTTCACTCTGAACTTTGTTCATGAAATCTTGATGCAGCCTGGCTAATTTCGCTGGTCAAATCATCAGTGTCGAATGTGCTCCCGAACTAATACCTGTTCTCTGCAAGTTGTTCAACCACTCTCACGAACTGGGGATATTTTCGTCCAACTGGAGAATTGCAAAAGTGCAACCAGTTCCTAAAAAAGGCAGAAAGACCCTACCTAGCAAATACAAACCGATCGTACTGCTATTCATCATTTCCAAGATCATAAAGAATGCTATCATCATCGGGCTCATAAAGTACCTGGAACATTCAGGTATCATCAACTGTTCCCATATTTGGAGTGCAGCGCCCAAACATACACTGAAACTGTGGAATTCTTTTCAATAAAGGGCAATTCGTCTCCTAGGTGATGCCTCGCTCAGAAACTCACTCATTTTTCTGGAACACCGTACAAAATTTGGCGACCTGGCTCTATTTGATAGATATTCTCATGGACGATGCTCTTCAATTGTTCCTCCCTTGGCAGTCCGCGCGAGATTAACACGTCGAGTTGAGGCTTCGCACCCCTTCGTGGTAACTTCATAGACCTGCAGAACATCTCTCTCCAAAGTCTCAGTTATTCAACGAACAGTGAGACTCTGGAACACATTGCCAAGGGAGGTGTTTCTCGAGGCATATAACCTCCATTTAAGAAGAACACCAATTCCTACCTTATTTCCCTTGGTTCTCACGATGTTCTCTGAACATTACAGGATATCCCTTTTCGTGAGAACCAGAACATAAAAAAAAACTCAAAATTTTCAAATATCCATGCAACTTATGAAAATGCATGACGCAAGTTTCCATGAATTTCCTCTAGCTACCATGAAGGACATTTCACTTTTATGTTCCTAAATAAAATCTTGCTGACAGGGTGATGAAGAGAACTGTCCTATCTTGTTTTTATAAGGAAAGCAAATTCAAATGAAGAAGATGGTTTAACTCGAGAAAATATTCAGTCCACAGGATTTCATGAAGAACACATTAGCAAGGTGCTTTACAGGAATGCCGGAAAATATCACAAATACTTTTTACCGTGTTTATTTATAATGATAGATAATTTTCATTGGAACTGAGATGATTTGACTGTCGAAAATACCCATTACCGAAGATTTTACTCAAAAAATATCGAGTGCCTCTCAGGAGGAGTAGAGAGATACTTCAGAAACTATACCAGGTGACAACGAAATCACTGGACAGTTGCTTTCGATTTGTTTGACATTCAAATCGAAGATGTAGTTTTATCAATCATTAGATAGAGCGAAAATATGTGTTTTCAAAGGGCGGCGCAGCAGACAATTTTTATAGAATCATAATAACGACAACGTTATGTTATCGATCAAATTTTTGTCGAGCAACCTAGTAGAGAATAGCAAATAGACGAACCACTGATAAGATACTGATAGAATACCATGAATTCCACTTTAATATGCAATCCTCTTTTCATGGGGCCATCCCAGTATTTCATACTGATTACTTATGATCAATAAATTATCATTTTTCCACCACTTCTTGTATCTTATTGCCTAAATTTCAAGACTTGGAACTTCTACATAAATTCACAATCAAGGAGCAAATCACCTGATTCATCTGTAATACACATATATGTATATATATATATATATATATGTGTTATTTTTCATGTAACTAGGTCATGAATGATTCAAGTTTTGCAGTCGAATGGATTCAGGTCTACTTCACTACCTCACCAAATGAGATGTACCGCAAGGATCTGACAGCGGTCCGAGATTCATTTATATTTTTATCAATGATATTGGTGACATATTTATACTTTTTCTTTCACTGTGAGCTGAGGATTAACATCATCACATTGCTTGCAGCACACGAAAAGAAAACTCTATGATGTTCAGAGACCATCGTGTGTACCTAGGAAGGCTAAGGGGAGGAGGTGGAAATTTGATTTATTGAATTTTGGGTGATTAAAATATCTTGTGAAAATTTCCTCAGGCAATGAATCGCAGAGCTTTGCCGTTCTATAGACAAATAAGTTTTGATAAAGTGCTGTTCGTTATATTTGGAAGTTGACAACAAAAGGATGTGCTGACTGGGCTTGTCAAGTTCGTCTCATTGGTGATGATAGTGATGTCATGAAATTTCTGGAAGATTCTTCCCGAGAAAGTATCGAAGAAAGTATCTCCAGAAAAGAGAAAGGTCGCCGACTTGTTTACGGTTTTCCAATAATGTCAGAGAATCAGTGAGTGTCGCATTACCCACCAGACGAAAAGCTCTTCTCTGGATGCCATATAGGATCATCAGCATTTTGTTTGGGTGCTGAACTCCATATGTGAAAACAGTATTCTAGAACAGGCCGTATATGTGCTTTTCAGATCATGAACAGCAGTCGAGGTGTGAAGTAGCCTTTCGAACGAAACAAAAATCCGAGTCTTTGTGAAGCATCCTTCGCGATGGATCTGGCATGATAATCCTATGGAAGAGTATTGGTGATGAAAATACCGAGCATAGATATGATGAACTTGGCGAAAATTGGAGTACCATACATTGTTATACCAGGCGCACTGAGTTCCGCCTTCCTAGAGAAAATACAGGTTTGACTTTTGGTGGTGATGATGGCAGTTCGTGGATGAGTCCCTGGTGCCAAATACAGTCAACTGCTTGCAATATATCTAACGGCACAGCTAGATAGTCCTCATGTTTTTCTGATGAAGCTTGCCATATATGGGTGGCGTAGGCAAGTAGATCTCCAGTTGATCTTCTGTGGCGAAGACCATATTGTCTTCCATTGATGATTCATGAGCTTTCCATATACTTGATGTTGATGTTTCCTATCATAGTTAGAATAACTGAAAGCAGGCCAATAGGCCTGAAGTTGATGGTCAGGTTTTTGTTTCCTTATTTTGGAATTGGTTGAACTATAGCTATCTCCCAGCAAGGTGAAAAATATTCGAGTTGTGCAAGAAGGTGAATAGTTTGCAGAAAATTGGTAACAATTCCAGTGCAAACTTTGAGAATAATGGGTAGCCTCATTCGTTTCTAAACTTAGCAGGAAACGTCTGATAGTGCGTTGACGAAAGACAATTTCGGGCATTCTACTTTCAACGGGTGCAATTTCTAACGGCACTCTTTCCTGGGAACCTAAAGTACGAACATCTTTGCAAAACTGTTTGCTTTCTTTTGCGATATTGTTGCTAATATGCCATCAGCATTGGAGAGTGGTGAGAATGAGCTGATAGTGAAATTCCTTCCGATTGCTTTATCTTCAGGTTTTCCAGCCTAGACATGAGACGGAAATGCTCTGATGTGATGACGCTACACAAAATCGTTCACAATGGAATGAATCAGATCAGGTTCCTCGATATAACGACTCATTTAACACTTCAACGATACGAACAAATTCTTTTTCACCTCTTGGGGCGAACGAAAGGAGATTCCTATAAAGTTCGTGAAACATCGTGCGTACCTAGGGAGAATAGGAAGAAGAGGATGGTGCTGGAATTTTGTTCGAACTGTTGGAGGTTATAGCTCTTGAAAAAACTACCATTGGGAAATTTCATTTCGAAGCTTTGCCGTTTCATAGATAAAAGAAATCTGGTAGAATGTTGTTCGACAAATTTCAAAGTTGACAGCGGAAGGATGTGCTGACTTGACCTGACAATATCATCTGACTGGTATTGCTGGTGATATAGAATAATATCAGAAATTTCTGTTCATACTATATTATGTAGCAACTATGACTCGATGTATGATCAGCCTAATATTTTCCATTGTGATGTGAAGCAAATCAAGAACAATCATTATCGGCAGTGAGTTCTTTATGGAATGTCAAAGTGTGATGAAAGTTGACGATAACTCACCCGTCAAGTATTCACAACGCGAATAAGTTCATATTTGATAAATTTATGTCTGTTTTCACTACCGTCAGTACCATATGCTGTAATCGATCATTTCTTGAAGTTTCTTGTATAAATACTTCAGTTTATGACTTGCACATTGACATTTCATATAGAAGATCACTCACCTGCCGCTATAGCACTGGTGATGTCCTACTAACCGAAAACTCTTTGCGTTATGATTAAAATTCACACGAATCACATTCCTTTTTATTTTCAGAAGTTTAACTCCAGATCATCAAAGCTATGGAATATTTGAGAATTCCCATATTGCTACTTGGGTTGACTGCTTTCATCCATGGATTCAGCGTTTATGTTGAAAGGGATGATGGAAATGGCCATATTCAGAATATCAACATATCTGGCCTCGAATCGACTTCCAGAATCATCGATTTGAAAACAAATATTGCAGAGAGACTCAATATAACGGACCTGAGCTCAATTATTTTGTATTATAATGGAGATGAATTGAACGATAATTACGAGCTGGGTGACTATGGAATCGCACCTGGTGGTGTTGTGGTCATGTCCAATGAGGAATAAAGGAGAAATAATCTGAAAGAATATTTGAATGATTGAACCACATTAGAATTTTATATTTGAATAAAAGTATCTGAGGCTTTCCCCACAACCTGTATTTATTGATGAAATTGACATTCGGTTTCTGATATCAGATGTGTTATTTCGTCGACTTCAAGGTAATGTTCATTGCTGTGAAGGAATCTCTCGAACGAAACATACATAGAATATAAGGTGTAACCATTACACTATGGTGCAACATTTGCCATCAAGCAGGAACTCATGAAAATGGTTTCTTTGGAAAATCTGTTCTATTATAATACATGAGGACTCTAGTTCGATATGTTTTCTCAATTTTTCCCCAATCTAACATGAGAACAATGCTGAGATTTCCATTTTGAAGAATGTGCGTTTCTTGAGATTTTTCTTAAGAACTCTGTAAGAAAGAGCAGTCTTTATTTTAGGTACGACATATCTATTTCGCGCGATACAAGAACGTCAATTGAACATCCAGCAGCAATTTTCCAGTAAACATTTTATCCGAATCATCCTTAATCTCTCCGATCAGTGTTCCAGATGATCATGAATATTTATTTGAATAAACATAATGTGTCAACGCCCCACGTTCACTATACGTTGAGTTAGCAGCATGAATATTTCAATATATATATTTTTTTCTCCATGAACTAGTTTTTCATAATTATCCTCATATTATTATTAGGGAGTGATATTTGCCATGGAATGAAATAGTCACTACCACTCTGTATATTGATTCCAATATTTCCCTTCTTCTAATTTTGAGGCGTTTTTGTCTCATATTTTTTGTGTGACTGTCAAAGCTGGATTTGAGAGGAACATGCCGCGAACAGTCATAGTCGCATTCACATACAGGGTGTTTCAGAACTATGAGATCAAACTTTCAGGGGTTATTCAGTGCAACAGTAGAAAACATTTGAGTAGTGGGACCCATGTTCGGAAAAGTGTCACAACGGCCCTAAGACGCGTTGAAATTCAGAAAGACGATGAAAAAAAAAATATGATTCAATGCATTCAGTTTTTGCCTTCTGTACATGATAACATCACAACAATTGTTCAAAATGTCAAGAACAATCAACCGGCGCTTGTGAGTATTGTTGAGTTTGAGAACGATAACAGAGATTTCTTTTTTTTGTTGCATTCCATATCGCTAGAAGTTCGCAAGAATTTAACAAAAAGAAAATTAATTGTTGCTGATGGACAACTTAGTCAATCAAGAATTGGCAGATATGCATTTGGCATACGGAGCAACAAGCTGCAATGCACGAGCAGCAGCGCGGTTGTATCAAGAACGCTATCCCGAACGACAGCATCCGGAATACAAAAAGTTTATTGTTATTTATCGGCGGCTCTCCAAGACATGCATGTTCAAAACCAACATGCATGATACTGGTGTTGCTCGAACCGTAAGAACAGTCAAATTTCAAGAAGAGATCCTTCAGCGAGTTGCCGAAGATCCTTCAAGTAGAACACGTCACATTGCTAAGGATATGAATACGACTAACGCTTCAGTCTGGCGGGTGTAACACGAGCAACAACTTAATCCTTACCACTTATAGGAAGTTCAACGATTCACTGCAGCCGATTATCATCCTAGAGTTCAATTTTTTCAATGGCTCCTTCATGAAATCGTTGCACAACCAAATTTTTCAAACTATGTTTTATGGACCGATGAAGCCTCTTTCACAAGAGACAGTATCTTCAATAGTAGGAATAGCCATGTTTGGGACGAAAAAAATCCCCATGCAATTTTGCCTAGGAAACATCAGCAACGTTGGTCTGTCAACGTATGGGCAAGCATTGTTGATGATTATTTGATTGGGCCATACGTTCTACCGGAGCGATTAACAGGACCTATTCACCGGCGTTTCTTGAAGGAAGTTCTTCCAGAACGTCTTGAAAATGTTTCACTGTACGTTCGTCAGCAAATGTGGTTTCAGCATGATGGAGTGCCGGCTCACTTTGCTGTACAAGTACGTGAGGATTATGCTCAGCGGTTTGAGCACCGTTGAATTGCCAGAGGTGGAGCAGTTTCTTGGCCTCCGAGGTCACCCGATTCAACGCCGCTAGATTTTTCCCTGTGGGGACATGTGAAGTCTTTGGTCTACGAAACTCCAGTAGAAATATAGCAAGACTTAATTGGATGAATTATAGCAGCATTTGAAATCATTCAAAACAAGAATCAAATTTTTAGTCAAGTCATCGTATTCCTCAATTTTCCCGCGTTTTAGGGCCGTAGTGACACTTTTGCGAACATGGGTCCCACTACTCGGATGTTTTCTACTGTTGCACTAAATAACCCCCAGGAGCTTGATCCCATAGTTCTGTAACACATTGTATATTCGGCGAAAGTCGCGTGCTCTCTGTACCCATTCCAGCAAACACGAATACATGTCTGACACATAACAATTACATTTTGTCATTCACAAATTATACTTGTATGTTGAATGCCATGTTCTTGCTTGTTATCAGAATTCCTACAAGAATCATGGCTCCCAGATTTATCATGGAATATAAATAATTCTCGACGTTTGTCTTTGATAACATAATGCATTAAAATCAATATAGAATTGATAAAACATCATCAACAAAGAAACAATATCAAAAATTCAATTTCTAATTCCATATTTCAGAATGAGAATAAATGAAAACAAACTGCATTCAATCAAAAAATAAGAGAAGACCACAAATGTACAAGTCATACCTATCACATGACAAGAGAGACATGCAGGATATTACATAATGATGTTCTAATATTTCAGGAGATGATTCTTGATGCTATTTCAAGAAAAATACTTCCTATGAATATTTGTTCCAAAATATTCAAATTGTGTGCTAGAAGTTGTTAAAATTTCAAGAAAATCTTTTTCAAAGTCCACCTCAGGTACTCATATATAAATGTTATGAATTTGGTGAATACTTTCATGAGTTTTATGCATCGAAGAATCTGATGATGATGCATAACAAATATTCATATTTCAACTGGTATTATTCATGTTATAGTGTAGGGAATATTTTGAATTGCGAATAATTCAGTTATTTATATCTGGAGGAAATTCAATGCAAGTGTCACATGATGAAGAGAGAACATACAAACGAATCATATTCCACAAGAATTAGTCAAGTGGAATATTAGATGTTGATAGAGAAAAAGAAAAAGTTTTTTATTCTGGAAACTTCAAAAGAATGTCCTGAAATATTAGCACATTATTATCTAACACCATGTATATCAAATAAAATGAACATATTTCAACATTCTGATGGAAATAAAGAACGCCATGATACATGATATTATGTAAGTATCTTTAATCAAATAAAAAATTCTCTGAATCTAAATATTTTTTAATAAAAATCTCAGTTTTGTCCCTCTTTCTTTTGCTCTCGGGTCAGCCTTAATTTTGCCTGGCGCAGCCACTCTCCACAAACATTCTCAAATTCTTCATCATTATGTGAATAGTTTCCAGCCACTGCAGCTGAAAAAAATTGAAATAAGGTATGTATAACCTGAGAAACTTCTTATATTTCATTTTACTATAATTCAATGAGAAAAAAAAAATCTTAACACTAGTACCTTGTGAATAGAAAGAAATGAATTAAAAAATGCAAAGTTCTTTAGTAGGCTGTCAAAAATCATGACATATATCAAAAATAAGGTCTCTCAGTTCTCAACTTGGCCATGTTCCAACTGATTTCATTTTTCTTGAATCATAAGATGTCAATGATGAAGCAAACTTGATCAGAAAATGGATTCAAATACAAAAATGGTTTTTTGTAACAAATATGTTATAATAATTTTGAAAAATCTTCCACCCCTGATTGTTTCAACCAGTGTTTACAAACTACTGACTTTAAAATTATTACGCTGGCCCAGCCATCAACTACATTCCACAGCAAAACTGTTTGAGAAAATTCTCCCCAATATTCTGACAATGTTGTCCTTGGTGTTGGTTCCTCCCACATTGATCAGATATTCTTTCTCTAATGAGTATGTATGTAAAATTGAATCAAATTCAGGTATCAATGAAAGTAGGTACATCTACATATTATATACCTACCAAGTTTGCACGTTTAGTTAGGTCGACATTCAATAATTGATCAAATGCCTGAATATCTTCCCAAGATTTGAATAAAACCAAATTCACCATGTCCTGAACATCTTCATGATTGAATGTGCCAGCTGAAATTTTGAGATTAGACTCTATTTTTTCCAATCTCTGATGGAAATCTGTCATGTTTAGGTTCACTTCTCTATCAATTGACGGACAACAGTTTTGAATTCACCTGACAAAAATGTTTTGAGTTTTCCTGAAATCGAAAAGTTATGCAGCAACTGTGTGTCATGATTTCAATCGATCATACCTAATATACCATCAATGTCCAAAGTGGATGAATTTTGTGAGTTACTTGCTGGTTAAGGTATATCCACAATTTCAATATCAACATTGGAATCAATGTTGTCCACAATATCAATAGGTATATCAGGAATATCTGAAAATTTCTTAATTACTAGAATTCCCATTAAAAATTGGAGAAATTCTCAATACAATAATGAAATCCCAACTTCCCAGATAGCACGAATACATTTTGAGGCCCTTCTGAGGCTTTCACAATAATGTCCTCAGGTCTTCGAGGGCGAGCCTGACGACATCCCTATAGACCGTCCTCCTTTTACCGTTTTCTACATCCTAATAACGTTTCAGAACATCCGTATGAGGTCTTCTGGGACATGTTCAGGACATTATGGGAACATCTTTAGGTAGTATTCAAAAATGTCTAGGGAAAGGCTGATATAAATGGAATTTTATTGAAAAATTATGGATATAATGATATTTGCAAAATTTCCCTGGAATAATAATATGTTCAAATGAAAAACTTATTGTGAAGATTTCCGAGTTAAATTTCGAAAAAATGTATCTCAGCTTCTTGTTGAGCACTACTAGAAGTTATTGCCCATTGGATGCTGAATCTACTGAAAGTTGAAGCCTTCATACAATTTTGTAGATCAAGTTTGTGTTTTCAATAACCATCTGAAACAAGGAATGAATAAATATCTCATATCCATGTAATATATATATGATTCGATCCACCTACCTTTCTTCCTTTCTTCCTCAGAGAAAACTCATCATCAACATAATATTACATTATGATGTTTTTTGGTTTTCTCCAATTCTGTTGTAAGTTCTCTTCTTGTTATCATTCGTGATTCCTGAACCCTGGATATACTTTCAGATGCTCAATTTTCTGAAAGTTGAAGCCTGGCATACAATCTTGCATAGATTCCGAAGAAGCCAAAATATCTTTGATTTGAACATCTCTGCTCTGATGATAGCATCAAAAGTTTGTGTTCTCAATAACCCCCTGAAATAAATAATGTATTATCATTCCATGTCCAGTACCTTCCTATACTATCAATGTTTTGATTTAGGTACCTTCCTTCATTGAAACTACTTGAGAGTTCAAGCCTGCATATACAATCTTCTATAGATTCTGAAGAAGCCAGAATTTCTTGGAATGAAACATCTCTGCTCTGGCTCCTGGAACAAATAATAATGTATTAATATTTCATGTCCAGTATCTATAATCGATATGAGTTGATTCAGGTAGGTACCTATATTTATTGAATTCACTGAAAGTTCAAGCCTTCATACAATGTTCGATAGATTCCGAAGAAGCCAAAATATCTTGGAATTAAACATCTCTGCTCTGATGATATCGAGATTGTGTTCTCAATAACCTCCTTAAATGAAATAATATATTTGATATTTCATGTCCAGTACCTACTATCAATGATTTGATCAGTTAATTACCTGAATTTCTCATTATTTCATCAATTCCTCAGAGAAATATTATTATGTGACATAACCTCACTTCTAGTATGTCTAGTTCTTCTTCTTCTTTCTTTTGGCTTCGTCGACACGTTATTTCATGAAATGTCATCTGAAGACATCCGTAGGCACGAAATCCGCTGCAGCCTCAGGCTGTCAATGAAAGAACTTTTCTAGGACAATTACGGCGCTAAATCTACGCCTGATGATGTTCTTAGGTTGTAGAAAATATAACGTCCTCTCTAGGCATTTGGCGACACATTGAGGATGACCCTAGGCGATTGTGTGCTATCTGGGTTAAATTACATGTGACAACATTTCACATACAAACTTTGAGATATTGAGGAACATATGATTTGATTCTAGAAAATCATTATAATCACCATCAATGTTGACATCACTTTTTTCCACATGAGTTCTCAAGGCGCCCACGTGATTCACTAGAGTTGGAAAGATCAAGGCAACAGATTTTCGTTAAATTCTCCTCTATACTGGAATGGTGGCTCTAAAGAATTGTTTGAGTGATAATCAATATACTCATTTCTTGAGTTTTGCTTCAGCTATCAGAATCTTAGTAAGCAAGGATTTCCACCTGACTCGGAATGATTTGCTCAATTTGTTATCACCACATGGCCTAGGTATGTTTTTCCTCAGCAAACTTATTGTTCGTCTGTAATTTCATCTGTAATTGTGTAATATAATTTGTGGTCGATCGACATTGTGTATTTTGTTGTTTTTTCTTTGATTAAATTCATTAGTACCTATACCTATTCCATCAAATAAATCATGAATATTGATTGAAGTTTAAAGGTATCATGACTGAAAATATGTTACTCATTCCATACAATCTGTATGTATGTATTTATTTATCAATGTATTTTCACAAGAATAAGATCATTGATTGGTAAAAAAAATATTAATTCATCGTATGTGTCTCTAATGGAGATTGTAGAGTAGAAATTGATACTAACAATGTCAGAAATGGAATATCTAGTGCTGATTAAACACATCTGATTCTGAATATTGTATGCAGAGCAGGATCATCCCTTGGATTAGTAGCACATTCATGAATCTCAAAAATTCTATCAACTGCAATATCGCGTTCAGCGCGATACTGTTTCAATCACAGTTGCTTCGCTGACATAGTTACTAGAATTATGTCGAGCAGTGTATGAGAAATCACGGAAATTTCCAGAAGAGATTTCTTCAAAAAATCTACGAGATTATTTTCAAATGAATGACTTAATAATATGTATATAAAAACATATCTTCCGATCAGATGAAATTGTGAGAGAGGCACACGAGTTCAAGTTGGAAAAAATAGAGCAAAAACAAGGGGATTCCAACCTGAATGGTGTTTTGTTGAGAGAATATTTGTGGAATGAATTCGAGGTCAACAAATATTTGTTGAAGAAAACAATGAATCCATGTTGAAGAGAATAATAAATTTATGTCGAAGAGAACAATAAATTCATCAATTCGAAACACCTGCGAATCAAATATATCCACCATAACATCCGGTTCGATGTGGTCAAGAATGTTACGTTATGAATGAGGTGTTTTTTTCAGATTTGGAATTTGACCGGTACAAGACTTGTCAAAAAAGGTCGAATAGAGAGGGACTCACCTGATACTTTTCCTGATCCGATCTTCTTCGGGGTTGCAACCTGTGGTTGCAACCACCTTATTCGCTGATCAAAGAGTTTGTGGACTGTATGAAGGGCTGGCTGTGTTGTACACTAGATTTGCTTTGCATTTGTTCTATAAAGAGTCACTTATAAACAGTGAATGGATTCCAGCAAACACACATATGTCAGCCATATAGCAAAGAGAGCTCATTTGTGTTTCATGAGTGACATTTCCATGTAACGTATCTGATATGTAGCTCTGATATTACATGATATATTCATTTATGTATAAAAGGGTACATATCGTGATACATATCGTACACATAACTGATGCTTGAAATGACATAGGTATACCAATTTGTTTCATTGAATCATATTCGGATGTAACAGGAAACAAAATCGCATGTATCACTTATGTTATTCCAACATAACTGAAATATGTATTCAGTTCAGTCTGTGATACATCTCCTCTTCATAATCAACATTATTTCGCAGTTACCAATAACTTCATGATATTGCAACATTCGGGAATGTGAAAGTTGGTATTTGATAGTTGGTTACCATGTCACAAAAATTTCAGCCATTTGAGGTTAAGTCAGACATTTTCAGGTTGACAGGTTAGATGTTGTTTACGTTATTTCAAAATTGTGTTTCTGTATCGTTCTCATTTCAGATTGCCAATGAACAATTGATTGTTGTAGTAGTGATATCGAAATGTCCTAAAAACATTTTTATCAACTGAGTAAAAGGCAACGGCAGAATATCACGAATAAAGATGATTTTGCTTTGCCCACGGTTCCTGACCATCCAGTCGACATGTCTACTCTTACATCTACGACAGCCTCAATACCAGCACCAACGTATTCACCACCACGTAATACTTCACCGTCTTCACCTACACTAACATCAACGGATGCATCGACCATTCCGAAAACAGTGAAATCTAAAGTAAATACTCAGGCTCTGATGGATGAAGAATTCACTGTTCCAACTATCATTGCCCCCCGAGACAATCCAGAAAAAGTAGATAATCGAGAATTCCATGAACAGAGGAATACTCGAGGAAATACTTCTTTGACAAAAGACTTGTGCTCCTGGGTCATCAAACATGCTATATCACACTCTTATGTAAATGATCTACTCCAACTTTTGAAGAAGCATTTTCCAACTTCAGATTTACCTTCTAATTGCAGAACCCTACTGAATACCAAGGAGTATTACTAGTTTGGTAGAGGTTCCACCTAGCCATAACAACCATTTTGATCTATCGACTGGTATGAGAAGAGATATAATGAAGTGCTCTCCCCAAGAGAATGTACCTGACAGCATTAAATTGAATGTGAATATTGATGGTTTAACTTCGTCAAAATCCAGTGGTAGCCAATTCTGTCCAATTTCAGGTTCAATTTCATCAGAAATATGAAATGAACCTTACATAATTGAAATATTTCATGGATATTGTAACATTACAAAACTTGAATCAAATTAGCTAGTACTTAATCAGTGTAGTTTTAGGCAGTGAGAAGGAAAACAAATAGCCAACTTCTTCGTCTATTTTTTTTTTTCATTGAAAAGGGGTGATGAAACATATCAAAAATTGCAATCTCTGGTAAGCGAGTTGTGTTAGCGCGGAATGATCAAATGATCAAATTTACAACACCCTGTACATGATTCGCGACGCGCCTAGAGATGTTTTCAATTACCGATTTTAAACTTGTCAAGGATTATACCTCCCACTATCTCGTCAAATCGACACGAAATTCTAAATATTTAGCTGGCAACCCAAGATGTGGTAGCGCGAATTACTGGTTGTCTAGTTGCCGAAATAAAGAAGAGAGAGATATGGTTGAGATCCGAAATCACCTGTTGCTTCTCGAGAAAGTGAGACGTAACGTCACCGTTACCTCTCAATTATCGATCATCTCCCATATATATCTGTAACAATTTTCCCCAATTACTTGGCATTTCCCTTTGGTGGTGAGGAAGTTCAACTCCAAATTCGCGAAAGGCGCTGGTGTCACCTCATCGGAGCACCTGCCGATTTTTCCCGATCAATCTCAGAATTCAAGTTGATTGGCCAAGATTTTCTCTAAGAAGGGACACCGAGGTGATAAAAGGAGATAAGAGGTCAATACTACCGGCTTTTTGATAGGAGAAATTTCAAAAAAGACGAACTGTTCTGTTGGTCATCCAGTTCGTATTTTCGTTTCACCTAATCACTTCGTTGTGGATTTGTGCCATAGGAGATCTTGTTCGGTTGTGTTAGCAACACGCGATTTGGACAAGTAGTTTTGTGTCGCGAAAGACGAAAGTTTCTGGACTTATATGTCCAAACGGTGTCCGAGGCACCCAACACCTGGGGAATACACGGCCGACATATTGTGGAATATTCTTGCTGATAGAAGACAAGCTGATGAGCTAAACCTGGACCGCTGACCTACTTGCGGAAGAGCAGGAAATTTGTGAACTTCAAGTCAACCCTCCTACGTGGGGTGAGTTGGTTGACCACCTCTTCTTATAAGGATATTAGGTCACAGGTTTCTTTATTTGTACTCCAGGGTTGTACGTGGTAGTTACGAGCACACCCTATCCCACATACTTTCTTCTCTTCTTTGGATATGGAATGCCGAGAGGGGGTTGGCCTCTCCAACTCTGCCTAGGGTCGGGGAAATCTTTCTTTCCCAAAACTGGCTCTCCATCGCTGGTTCCTGTTGGAAAATCACCTTAGACAAAACCTAGAGGGATTCTTCCCCTGGGGAACCTTTCTTCATATCTAACCAGGGAAGTTATATGCACATTTATACCGTCACAAATTCCTTACGCGAGATCTAAGTATATATTTCTTGTTTGTTGAGATATAAGGTAATTACCTAAATTTTCGCGCCGGAAATAGACATGTTCGCGATCATAGTCATTTAATCATACTCATCCGTGTAACCTTGAAATTAACCCGAGGGTCCAAGGTCTTCGGCTAGCGTTTCAGTGGAGATGGGAGGGTTCGATAAATGGGCGCCAGGTAATTCAATTACCTCCACTAACACCCAATGTGCACGTTACAGACTACCACAAATTACCAAGTGGTAGTCTATCAAATCTAAGGTTGTATGGGCCAACAAATGAAAATAAATGCAAGACAGTTCCTTAAGAATTCCCCATTTAATGACTCACAAAATAATAACCCTATACAGAGGGGATGCGGTCACCCTTATGACCTTCAACCAAATAAACGATCAATGGCTAAGTCAATATGAACTTACTGAACCATTCCACGAAGCGTTCAGGAGAAAAGAAAAATTCAAGTAGGGTGCGGGGTAAATGCGTCGCTTGAGCTCAGGCGCATGCGCAGATATTCATAAACCCTAATGGTAGCTTATCGTTTCGCAGAACAGGTACAAATCATTTAAATATCATAAACATAATAATCAAATATCCCGGTTGAGCAAATTCATAAGGGAGAGGTCAGTAGAATGGGGAGAGCACAAATAAATTCAACAACACTTCCAACATAAAGTCAACATCACCAAAATTCCCTCGGCGACTGCAGAATCAGGAACACCCTGTATAGCCCTAGACCGGGCCACCCTGTATAGGCTCTAACTGGTTCACCCTGTATAGAGTCCACGTGCTCCACCTGGTAGGGGCTTCACATGGGACGCCTTATGTAGGCTACGATTGGGCCACCCTGTATAGTCCTCACCGAGTACTTGGGGTTGACGAACCCGAGGAAATCTTGGTCCCAGAACCAAACCCGCAACTAAAACCCTGGGGAAGAAAAATGTCAGTACCTTGACACAATTCCCTATTCTCAAAATCCCCCAGGAAAAGTAAAAAAAAAGAAAACCAAGAAACAGCCCCTTGCCCCTGGACTAAGATTCCATCACCCACCCCAGTGACTAGGCAGTCATCCAATAAGACACTTTTTGATCATTTGCCCCAAAAGTATAACAACACCTAATAACCCTTGCTTGACAGCCTTGTCAAATTATAGCTAACATCCTGATTTTTACCTGCATTATCAAAGGTTAGTTGGCTCCCAAAATCAGACTTGATCTCTAATTCAAAAGTAGAACTCACTACACTTTTATGTGTTGCTTGACAACATGCAAAATATTCTAGGAGTATCTGATATACTGATACACTAAACTGACCAGGTAGGAAGGTATTTTTACATTATGATGCCACAGAATGAGTTGTCCAGTTCCATCACACTGGAATTCAAGAGGAGACCACGAACAGAGGAACCAACTAACTTTGAGATGAACAGATCGACTGATAGAATGTCTCATGAATTAGTTTGATCAATTAACTTAGCTGAAATTTATCTGGGACTCATATTCAAAGATCAATTAGACAGCCTGTTGTGATTTTAGTTACTTCAATCAGCTACCTATATGATTTAATTCTCTGAACCACTTCGTAGGGCACAATTTTCCAGATACAAGGTTTAATCAATATTGTAACAGTTGATGCCTACAATAGATAGTGACTTCTATAATCAAATTAAATCAACCTACCCTTAAAATCGGGGTTTCTTTCTATCAGGCACCAGAGTTTTTCCAGGTTTTCCAAAGTGACCAACCTAGCCTCTAGACAGTGTCCAATCTAGCTTCTAGAGTTTCAGACAGTCCTATTTGACGGATGATCGGAAATCTAGCCAGTCCCTAAGGCGCTGTTGATACAAACGAAATTCCATTACTAACCCCACAATATACACAGCCCAAAATTCTTGAAGTGTTAGAAATCCTTTCTCATGATAACAAAAAAAAACATAACTAATCAACCCACCTGCAATCAGGACTTCTCCATCTCGTCAATTACTTCACGATGTCCAGTGAGGTTATGGAATGTTGCGGCGACAATATATCCTCACAAGAGAAAGATTTGGGTCATCGATCAAAAATTTCAACACACGTTGAATCACACAAATTATCACTACCCAAATCACTAAATGGCGGCCTCAGAACATAATCCTAATTAAAGATGATTATGAAAATCAAATATAATTCTGAAGACGCCAGTCAAACGCAATCAAGCCACTTTTCAGAGAGAGAGAGAGAGAGCTAACGAGAGACAGAACACCCACTCAAAGTCATCCACTGGTCATCGATTCAAAATTACCTGGGACGATCCCTTTAGGGACAGAATGCAAGGAGAGAGGGCGCAGCAGATAAAGGTATGTCCACGCCTGCACGAATCAATTTCACAGTATCAGCAAAGTACTGTTGGAAGCATTTCTGAATGCATAAAAAGATTGTACAGCCTCATTTGATAAATGCGACTGAATGACCCAAATAAATATTTCAATTACTGTCGTGTAACGTGCCTTCAATTTGATGAACTTCCATCAATGGTGGGACCAGAAATAAAGAAATTATATATGTCAACAAAACCCTTATCTCCAGTATATTTTGGTCGCCTGAGTATTAACGTCGAATTCTGTTGGGAATTTCATATTTTGCGATTCGCATAAATTTCGCGGAACCCGCACAAGCACGAACACACCTTAATCCGCGTCATTTCTGTGTCATACCGCACCTTACCCTACCCCACAATTTCTACACTTCGTGCAAGAGGTACTGTTCCCTGACTGACAGTTAGCACGAGGGCGTGCGAGAACGCACGAGAACCGATGATCACCTAAAGGAAGAACAGCTCCGAGACCGCTTCCAGCTAACTTTACTTGAGTAATATAACCCGAAAATTCCAAACAACGTAAACAATAATACAGTGCCCACGGCCCCACTTTTATACCAACAATTCAATCAGTGCAGGACGTAGCGATCGTTCATTAGATGTTTATCACAATAGAAGTCAGATGGACTGAAAGGTATGCTAAGCATTGTCTCGTTGCTCCCAGTGGATATTGAATCGGCCAACTGATTACTAAGTTGCTAAGAAATCAAATGATGTCTCTTCACAGTGAATGACCAGGTAGTTGATGGAGGTAGGTTACTTATCAATGTGTTTAATTGAGGATATATACCTAACGTAGAAAATGAACGTTACAAATCCCCCCCCTACTTCAAGAAATTTGCCCGCAAATTTTTCCCTAGACTCAAAACAAACTAAAATTCCTACTATCTATACCCCTTGAAACTTGTACCAGGTACCCCCTGGATACAAGATATGTCCTGAGACATCTTGGGTCCCAGTCGCCCCACAGATGGATGACCCTGACGATCGCCCGAGTGACGGCGTTCCAAGGGAGCCTCAGAGGGGCCCTCGCGAAGATGTCAGACGCGTCGTGGACCAGCCCTCTGGTCGACGTTACATCAGCAACCCTCAGACGCGCCGACACGCGCACGGCCGACCGAGCCCGCCATCCATGCCGCACTGGTCACCCGCCATGGAAGCCGAAACATGTAAAATAAATTTTGATTTAGGGCAAGCCCAAGGACTGCCAGTACAACCCTAGTGGACAGGAGGGCCCACCACCCTGAAACGGCGCTGATGCCGGAGCGAGATCCAACAAAACATTCGGGATTGTTCCACAACGCAGTGCGGCGGACAATCCCGCGCTCCCTCGGCCCAGGGACCTTTGACCGAATTCAGGAGTACTGACGGGCCATAGTGACGGGCGCCCGTAGGCAACTCGCGATTCCGTCGACCGGTCAGCTCCTGGATTCGTTCGCCAGTCCCGAGCACGTACCCTGAATCCGGGAACGCAACCTGCCCGCCCCCACTACGAATAGGTCCCTACCAAACAAAAACCCTCGCGCAAATAAACAACAACAAAAAATTGCCAATCCAAGTAACTACGAAAGGCCCAAATAACGAATACACGGAATTCTACACCCCAAGCGCACATGTGCAAACCGGGAACTCAGAACTGCTACCACCCCCGTTATCCCCACTTAAACTTGTACCCTTCTTGGTACAAGATATGTCCTAAGACATCTTGGGTCCCAGTCG
This sequence comes from Phaedon cochleariae, assembly GCA_918026855.4. Lineage (NCBI taxonomy): Eukaryota > Metazoa > Arthropoda > Insecta > Coleoptera > Chrysomelidae > Phaedon > Phaedon cochleariae. The sequence goes on along the minus strand of OU896722.1, from coordinate 19,274,297 downwards.
CCCCACAGATGGATGATCCGGACGATCGCCCGAGTGACGGCGTTCCAAGGGAGCCTCAGAGGGGCCCTCGCGAAGATGTCAGACGCGTCGTGGACCAGCCCTCTGGTCGACATTACATCAGCAACCCTCAGACGCGCCGACACGCGCACGGCCAACCGAGCCCGCCATCCGTGCCGCACTGGACACCCGCAATGGAAAGCCGAAAATGTACAATCAAATTTTGATTTAGGGGTAACCCCAAGGATTGCCAGTTCAACCCTAGTGGACAGGAGGGCCCACCACCCTGAAACGGCGCTGATGCCGGTGCGAGATCAAACAAAACATTCGGGATTGTTCCACAACGCAGTGCGGCGGACAATCCCGCGCTCCCTCGGCCCTGGGATCTTCGACCGAATTCAGGAGTACTGACGGGCCATAGTGACGGGCGCCCGTAGGCAACTCGCGATTCCGTCGACCGGTCAGCTCCTGGATTCGTTCTCCAGCCCCGAGCACGTAACCCTGAAACCGGGAACGCGACCTGCCCGCCCCCACTACGAATAGGTCCCTACCAAACAAAAACCCTCGCGCAAATAAACAAAAAAATATATTTAAACACCCAAACGGTGCATGAACGGCTCGGAGTAGGTGACTACGATCATAGACTTCTCGAATACCAACTACGGTTCAACCCGAGGGACTCCTAACTCTCTATTGGCAGTACAAACTGTACCTACGATATCACCGTGCCAGAACAAGGGCCCGACAACTTGAAACAGTTTCGAAAAACTTAAATGTCGATTATTTCGAAACTATGTGTTCCAAGACATCCCACCCCCGCCCCGACACAGAGATATGTAGACCGTCGGTGCAAAGATGGCGGTGGCGTCACGACATCAGATCCTCCGAAGAGATAGATTTGGGACAAAAATGTCAACACACGTCAAGTCACGAAACCAACATTTCCCAAATCAGTAAATGGCACCCTCAAAATGTAATCCCAATAAAGGAAGATTTCGAAAATCAAGTAAAATTTTGAGGTCGCCTGCCGATCACCTCACCACCCAAGAAACAACGGCTACCCTACATAACAGATAGACACGAGATGAAAACGGGAGGAACAATATCACTGTCCAGAAGCCATGAACTGCTAGACCCAGCGGGAACATGATTCAACACCAAACACCGTGATAGCCTACTAATTGGCAACCAGATCCAAAAGGTTTGAGTGTGGCCAGTTGTGGGACTTTTACCCACCGGCTGGTCATTCCCCGGCAGGAGTATTCTCAGGCCCCTTCCTGCAGAGCCCATGTTCACGAGGTCTACTCATCTTCCGGACTAGGCTTGAGGTCTTTCGTGTGCCAGGTACCTTTCACATTCCCGGCCGCATCCCGCAGTTCATAGGTCCAAGGTGAAATTCGTTTGTGTATCACGAAGGGTCCGACATACTTAGGAGCCAACTTCTGGTTGAAATACTTGGCTGCATCTGAGAGGACGTAGTTCTTTTTCCAAACCAACTGATTCGGGAAGTACTCAACGTGACGACGTCTAAGATTATATTTATCGCACGCCTTTTTCCCAGCTACCTCAAGGCGTTCACGTACTTCCTGAAACATCCTCCTAAAAGACTCATTCTTGCTACTGACACACTCCGTTGTACCATCCTCGATGCCTACTTCTCTACTAGACACATAGTCAGCCCCTGAGAGTTTCATGTCCCTACCGAAGTTGATGAAGAATGGTGTGAGTTTGGTTACCTCATGTTTCGATGTTCGAAGGGCACACCCGATTTTAGTGAGACTTTCATCCCAACTTCGATGGTTGTCTGACACATACATAGCCAACATGGTCTTGATGGAACGATTCACCCTTTCAGTTGGATTGGCTCGTGGGAGATAATGAGCATTGAACCTGATTCGACACTGATAGCTTTCAGCAAATTTACCAAATTCCTTACTTCGATATTGTGGCCCATTGTCACAAATTATCACCTTAGGGACACCAAATATCAAAAATACTTCATCTTCCAACTTGCGGATGATCGCCTCCTTCGTTGCCTTTCGGAGGGGAAACAAGAGGGGAAATTTGCTAAGATAGTCCGTCACCACCAATATATACGAATTACCACGTTTCGACCTCGGTAACGGACCCATCAGGTCCGTGGAAATCATCTCCCAGGGCCTATCAACTTTCGGATTCGAAACCATTTTATCGGTAGGAAGATCATTGGACACCTTGTAAGCCGCGCAGACAGCACAATGGCGGACATGTTTGGATATGTCAAACCTCATCTTAGGCCAATAATATTGCGTAGCCACCCTCGCCAGTGTCTTGTAGACTCCAACATGACCAGAAGTTGGAGGTTCATGGGCCGCAGTAACGATTGCTGGACGTTCACGTTTTGGAACTACTAATTTCCAAGAATCTACAGGTGGAGACAACTCTGGGTATGGAGAGGGCGAATGTTTCCAAAGACGACCATTTGTCTCCCTCCAACCAGCGAACTTCAACGGATTCCTCCTGACACTTTCCAACATTCTACAATACCAGCGATCATCTTCGAACTCAAATTTAGTGTCGGAATTCCCGTCCTCCACAGCATCGATAACCGGAACGGCCCTAGACAATGTATCCGGAACAATATGGTCCCGTCCCTTCCTATGAACAACCTTAAAATCATATTGTTGGAGCCTGACAGCCCAACGAGCCAACCGTCCAGTCAGGTCCTTAAGTGTTTGAAGCCAGAGGAGACTATAATGGTCGGTGACTACCGTGAAAGCCACACCCTCCAGGTACGGTCTAAGCTTCTCCACCGCCCATAGTACAGCTAGGCATTCGCGTTCCGTGGTCGTGAAGTTCCGTTCCTGCCGTGTGAGTGAACGGCTGATGTAGCAAATAACCCTATCGCCATCGGGATACGGCTGAGTCAGGACGGCTCCCACCCCATAACCAGAGGCATCCGTCTGCACTTCGAATGGCTTCTCATAATCTGGACAGCTCAGAATCGGTGCTGCCACCAAACACTCCTTAATCCGACGAAGGGAGTTAGCACATTCATCCGTCCAACTAAACTTGCAACCCTTACGAAGCAGGCCCGTAATTGGGGCTATGATGGAAGAAAAATCAGGGACGAAGCGCCGATACCACGAGAAAGTTCCAACAATCCGGCGGACCTCGCTGACATTTGTCGGAGTAGGAAGTTCTAGCATGGCGCTCACCTTTTCTGGGTCAACATGTAAGCCATTCCTATCCACGACATAACCTAGATACTTCATTTCCGGGCGACAAAATTGACACTTATCGATGCTGACTGTGATGTTGGCCTCTCTCAACCTACGAAACACTTCTTCCAACACTGTCAGGTGCTGTTCCAACGTTTGGGTGACAATTACTACGTCATCTAGATATACAAATAAGTAGGGCTCAAGGTCATGACCCAACACGGTATCTATTAGCCTTTGCCACGTAGCAGGGGCATTATGCAGACCAAACGGCATCCGTCGGAACTGAAATAGCCCACGATTCGGCACGGTGAAGGCCGTATATTGTTTCGAAGTTTCTGCCATAGGTACCTGCCAATAGGCTGATTTCACATCCAGGCTGGATAGATACTTAGCATCACGGAGCTTATCCAGTGTATCAGACACAAGGGGTAGTGGATAACTATCTCGAACTGTCACAGCGTTGAGCTTCCTATAGTCCACACAAAATCTATATGAGTCGTCCTTCTTCTTAACCAGTAGGATGGGAGAAGACCAAGGACTATTAGATGGTTCCACTATCCCTAACTCTAACATCTCCTGAAGTTCCTTGTCTATCTGATTCTGTACAACAGGGTTTACACGATAATACCGCTGCTTTATGGGGGGACTATCAGTGTGGATAACATGCTCAGCCTTCGTGGTACAACCGAGACCTCCACCCATTAACGACATGTTGCGATCCAATACAGCCTGCAATCTCATTTTCTCCAAGGCCGTCAAATGAGTTTGCCCACTCACATGTTCCACAGCATTAACCAGGACGGGGTCTTTAGAGAAGTGCCATTCGTTCTGGCGAAGATTTGGGACGATTCCCATGGTCCTCCAGAAGTCAGTGCCCAGGATTAATACATGGGACAACTCAGGGACAACTATGGCCTCTATCAATTTTACACACCCTTTAACCGATACAGGGAGCTCAACCACACCTATACTGGCACAGCGATTACCATTGGCCACCGAACAAACCGTAGTCTTGCTTCGATCTAGAGGCAACCCCAACTCACGCACCACATCCATCCCTCTACCACCAAGTATCGTGCGGGATGCCCCAGAGTCCAACAACCCTAATATCTGCTTCCCTAGTATGTCCACTCTCAAATAAGGTCGTTCGTCCCCGGCCGCCTGATCCAGTACATAATCCAATATAACTTGAAGTTTTTCAATCGAGTCACCACCTCCGGCACACCTACCTCGATTCCTTAGGAGCGCCGGTTGCCGTTTCCCTGCCTGGAACAATCTGGACAGCTCCTAACCGTGACCCCCTCCCTCTTGCAACGATAACAGAACATACCACTGCGAACCGTACAACCAATTGCCCTATGTCCTGGCTTGTTACACCTGAAACATATTATGTCATTTGCCGGAGCCTCCTGCTGCCCACCTACTTGACTGGAAGCGACAGGAACACAATCACGAGAATTATCAACAAAAGCCTCGGCAACGTCTACATATGCTAGATCAGGTTCCAGAGTGCAAGTTCTTCTTGAGGGAGCTACGAAATTCTCCACCGACTCCTTCCTGGCTTCGAGGCGCCTACACAACTCACGTAACTGGGAAATCGATGTGATGTCGACCAGACCTAATTGGTTTTGATAGAATGGGGCAATATTTTTCAGCAAGATCTTGAGTTTCATAGCCTCCGTCAGAGGGCATGTCAACCTATTGAAATAGCCTGTCATGACCGCAATATATATGCCAATGGACTCATCGGCCCCCTGAGTGCGCTTACGTAGTTCATCAAACAATTTTTCATTATAATCTGATGATAAGTACTCTTCCCTTAATAAGTTCACAAATTCATCCCAATTAGCTACTTCATCACGGTAGGCAAGATAGAATTGGTAGGCCCTACCACTAAAAAGATCTATACCAGATTCAAGCAAGGTTTGTTTAGTAACGTGCCTAGCAATTCTGAGCTCCTCGATCCGCTCTAAAAATGCGCTAAGTGAAAGTCCCTTCTTGTCTCCTGAGAACTTACAGTCCCATTTGATGGGCAACACCGGTTTAACCGGGCTTGTGCTCGCCCGAGTAGGAGATGGCGCAGCACTCGAGGACCTACGTGCTGGAGGAATAGAACTACCAAAATTACTCTGCCCCAAAATACTAACTTGAGGTGGAATGTCTATTTTGGCAAAATCATCAGCTTTCCTTTGCAAGTCACTAAGGGAAGCTAGAGCTTTTGCCAGGAAGTGTGGGCGCTTATCCGACTTATCCTCATCAAGATGCTCAATGCGATTTAAAACATGGGTTAGTTTAGTTTGGAGCTTAGCAAATTGAGTACTAGTAGCCAAATCGTTAAATGCCTTAATGAGTGGGTCTAATTCTAATAATTTACTCTCAATGGCCAGTTCATCCTCCTCTACGGTGAAGGGATATTTGGGGTATTTGATACTATCTCCGGATTTCTCAAGTCTCATCGCCATGGTCAAAGAGTGTCGCATCTCCTCTACTGTACCAAGGGCAATCCCTCTTATCTTGAGTTCATAAGAGAGTTCCTCTGAATTCAATCTATTAATCTTCATTCCTAGAGACATGATGAACTCTTTTCAACCAAGTTAAACAAATACAGTTACCAGGTGACAAGAAAAAAAATAATCTAAGTTGGAGAAATCTAAGCAAAAAAAAAAAATTTTTTTTTTCACCACTACAAATGAACTGTCTTGACCAATATTTTGACACTAGTTAGGAAAACAAGGCCCCACGTTGGGCGCCAAAAATGTAACCTTGAAATTAACCCGAGGGTCCAAGGTCTTCGGCTAGCGTTTCAGTGGAGATGGGAGGGTTCGATAAATGGGCGCCAGGTAATTCAATTACCTCCACTAACACCCAATGTGCACGTTACAGACTACCACAAATTACCAAGTGGTAGTCTATCAAATCTAAGGTTGTATGGGCCAACAAATGAAAATAAATGCAAGACAGTTCCTTAAGAATTCCCCATTTAATGACTCACAAAATAATAACCCTATACAGAGGGGATGCGGTCACCCTTATGACCTTCAACCAAATAAACGATCAATGGCTAAGTCAATATGAACTTACTGAACCATTCCACGAAGCGTTCAGGAGAAAAGAAAAATTCAAGTAGGGTGCGGGGTAAATGCGTCGCTTGAGCTCAGGCGCATGCGCAGATATTCATAAACCCTAATGGTAGCTTATCGTTTCGCAGAACAGGTACAAATCATTTAAATATCATAAACATAATAATCAAATATCCCGGTTGAGCAAATTCATAAGGGAGAGGTCAGTAGAATGGGGAGAGCACAAATAAATTCAACAACACTTCCAACATAAAGTCAACATCACCAAAATTCCCTCGGCGACTGCAGAATCAGGAACACCCTGTATAGCCCTAGACCGGGCCACCCTGTATAGGCTCTAACTGGTTCACCCTGTATAGAGTCCACGTGCTCCACCTGGTAGGGGCTTCACATGGGACGCCTTATGTAGGCTACGATTGGGCCACCCTGTATAGTCCTCACCGAGTACTTGGGGTTGACGAACCCGAGGAAATCTTGGTCCCAGAACCAAACCCGCAACTAAAACCCTGGGGAAGAAAAATGTCAGTACCTTGACACAATTCCCTATTCTCAAAATCCCCCAGGAAAAGTAAAAAAAAAGAAAACCAAGAAACAGCCCCTTGCCCCTGGACTAAGATTCCATCACCCACCCCAGTGACTAGGCAGTCATCCAATAAGACACTTTTTGATCATTTGCCCCAAAAGTATAACAACACCTAATAACCCTTGCTTGACAGCCTTGTCAAATTATAGCTAACATCCTGATTTTTACCTGCATTATCAAAGGTTAGTTGGCTCCCAAAATCAGACTTGATCTCTAATTCAAAAGTAGAACTCACTACACTTTTATGTGTTGCTTGACAACATGCAAAATATTCTAGGAGTATCTGATATACTGATACACTAAACTGACCAGGTAGGAAGGTATTTTTACATTATGATGCCACAGAATGAGTTGTCCAGTTCCATCACACTGGAATTCAAGAGGAGACCACGAACAGAGGAACCAACTAACTTTGAGATGAACAGATCGACTGATAGAATGTCTCATGAATTAGTTTGATCAATTAACTTAGCTGAAATTTATCTGGGACTCATATTCAAAGATCAATTAGACAGCCTGTTGTGATTTTAGTTACTTCAATCAGCTACCTATATGATTTAATTCTCTGAACCACTTCGTAGGGCACAATTTTCCAGATACAAGGTTTAATCAATATTGTAACAGTTGATGCCTACAATAGATAGTGACTTCTATAATCAAATTAAATCAACCTACCCTTAAAATCGGGGTTTCTTTCTATCAGGCACCAGAGTTTTTCCAGGTTTTCCAAAGTGACCAACCTAGCCTCTAGACAGTGTCCAATCTAGCTTCTAGAGTTTCAGACAGTCCTATTTGACGGATGATCGGAAATCTAGCCAGTCCCTAAGGCGCTGTTGATACAAACGAAATTCCATTACTAACCCCACAATATACACAGCCCAAAATTCTTGAAGTGTTAGAAATCCTTTCTCATGATAACAAAAAAAAACATAACTAATCAACCCACCTGCAATCAGGACTTCTCCATCTCGTCAATTACTTCACGATGTCCAGTGAGGTTATGGAATGTTGCGGCGACAATATATCCTCACAAGAGAAAGATTTGGGTCATCGATCAAAAATTTCAACACACGTTGAATCACACAAATTATCACTACCCAAATCACTAAATGGCGGCCTCAGAACATAATCCTAATTAAAGATGATTATGAAAATCAAATATAATTCTGAAGACGCCAGTCAAACGCAATCAAGCCACTTTTCAGAGAGAGAGAGAGAGAGCTAACGAGAGACAGAACACCCACTCAAAGTCATCCACTGGTCATCGATTCAAAATTACCTGGGACGATCCCTTTAGGGACAGAATGCAAGGAGAGAGGGCGCAGCAGATAAAGGTATGTCCACGCCTGCACGAATCAATTTCACAGTATCAGCAAAGTACTGTTGGAAGCATTTCTGAATGCATAAAAAGATTGTACAGCCTCATTTGATAAATGCGACTGAATGACCCAAATAAATATTTCAATTACTGTCGTGTAACGTGCCTTCAATTTGATGAACTTCCATCAATGGTGGGACCAGAAATAAAGAAATTATATATGTCAACAAAACCCTTATCTCCAGTATATTTTGGTCGCCTGAGTATTAACGTCGAATTCTGTTGGGAATTTCATATTTTGCGATTCGCATAAATTTCGCGGAACCCGCACAAGCACGAACACACCTTAATCCGCGTCATTTCTGTGTCATACCGCACCTTACCCTACCCCACAATTTCTACACTTCGTGCAAGAGGTACTGTTCCCTGACTGACAGTTAGCACGAGGGCGTGCGAGAACGCACGAGAACCGATGATCACCTAAAGGAAGAACAGCTCCGAGACCGCTTCCAGCTAACTTTACTTGAGTAATATAACCCGAAAATTCCAAACAACGTAAACAATAATACAGTGCCCACGGCCCCACTTTTATACCAACAATTCAATCAGTGCAGGACGTAGCGATCGTTCATTAGATGTTTATCACAATAGAAGTCAGATGGACTGAAAGGTATGCTAAGCATTGTCTCGTTGCTCCCAGTGGATATTGAATCGGCCAACTGATTACTAAGTTGCTAAGAAATCAAATGATGTCTCTTCACAGTGAATGACCAGGTAGTTGATGGAGGTAGGTTACTTATCAATGTGTTTAATTGAGGATATATACCTAACGTAGAAAATGAACGTTACATCCGAAAGTAGAATAACACACAGTATACTGAGTGGCGCGGATGTTTCGTAACTTTTCCAACATTCACTTTATGATTCTGCACCTCTCTTAGGTAGTTACCTCATAAAAAAAAAATATGATACGCTTATTAAAATAATGTACTTATCACATCAGTGTACAACTTCCCAAACATTTTTTTTGTCACCGGTGGTTTTCTGATTATTGTATTGAATGTTTGTCCGTTATTTGGTGTTTAATTTCTTTAGATACTCACAGAATTGCAAGGTAAATCCTATAAAAGTTCATACTTCTTCATTATTCTTGTTAGTGTAGTATTGAGTAATGTTTCTTGGCTTTTCATCACTCAGAATCTGATACTAACAAGTGAATTTATAACTCTAAAGAGCCAAGTGGCGCCCTGACTAATTCATCAGTATTTATTTGGTATCAAAAATAACATAATCCTTACCCTCACCTTGCTCGCCAAGACGAACAGCTACCGGAGCTCTAACTTATTTAGACTGAGGTAAGTATAGACGTTACTAGTGGCGCTGCCAACGTGGGGCCCGATTGTGTAAAAAAAATATATTTTTTTAATTTTGTACTGCAATTCAAATCCTGTACTTCTGTGATAGTTATCTGAGGGAGTTGACTAAGAATAAGGGATAAGCGAATATATATATATATATATAGTCACATGTCACTTCTCCTTCATTTGTTCGTACTTTTTTCCTTATACAGGGTATATAAGGATGACCCTATGATGGTGTTTTGTTAGAAAGCGGCCAACTGATACACATTGGAGTGAGTTTTTTTGTTTAATGTTGAGAAATTTTCCACATATCTACAAACTTCTTTGAATCAATTGTTTTGCAGGAATTTCGGCTGGTTTTTGATCTCAATTAAAATTCTCTTCAATGCTAGTTTAAAAAATTATCAATCACAATTTGATTTCAATGAATTTTCAAAATGGAAGACACTTTCAAACCAGTACACTTACTGTTTGATGAACTGAATTATGAACTCCTTATAAGAGGTATAATAACAAACCAAATCTCAGGATGACAGGAGGAAAATTTAAGGTCGTATATTGGAAAAAGAAAAGAATAACCCAGGAAGTCATATTGCAATGAATCTCTACCGTTTCGATTTTCCTACTGAAAAAACTGCAATCTAAACGACTTTGAACTCCATTCAAGCCTCAGTACTCGAATTTGAGGGCACATCGCAAGATTCGTTATATAAACGTTTAAAATCGCGAATCGCTCATATTACTGGGCGAATCAAAAGAATGCCGACTCCTGCTGATTATTTGGCGGAGACTACTGCTTTAAGAAACGAATCATTAGCCACCTGTTATATTCTTGAAGCTGACTTAGAAGATAGACTTACAATCCCTACAGTTACGGATCCTGGTTCATCTCAATCTATGATGCAACCTGTTATCAATATTTCCCCACCAGTGGTTACATATAATACCAGACAAGCACCAATTTCGGATTGGGAAATAAAATTCAGCGGTGACCCGAAAGAACTTGATACGTTCCTTGACAAGATTTCCGAATTTTCGCAAGCGCGAGGTTTGGATAAGGCGGATCTATTTAAAGCGGCGGCCGAACTTTTTACAGGTGATGCGTTTTTATGGTTCATGCAGGTAAAAAGTAGTTTATCTGATTGGGATTCCCTGGTGTTTAAAATGAAGACAGACTTCTTGCCTCCGCATGTAGAAGATGAAATTTGGGATACAATTAAATCGCGTAAACAAGGAAAGAACGAATCAATTGTTATTTTCTCAGCAGTTATGGAAAACTTGTTTAATCGACTTAGTCGTCCTCCTCATGAAACTACTAAAGTAAGAACGATTAGAAAAAACTTGTTACCTGATTATATTGCCCATTTAGCTCTAACAGACATAGACAGTGTTGCCGATTTGGTTAAGTTATGTAAACGTTTAGAAGAGGCGAATTATTTGAAATTTAAAGCGACCACCCCATCAACTTCCAAAAATAAATCGTTAAAGGTGTATAATTGTTCATGCCGTGAAGGTAATACTAAAAATGTCAATGTCGCGGAAATGCAAGCTAGTAGTTCAAAAACATCTGATGCTCGTTATAGCGCTCATTATAAGAACAGAAATAATAATTTTCGAGATTCCAGATTCAGTTATAAACCTAGGAATGATAATTCAAGATTTCAAGATAGGAGAAGTTCATACTCTAACAACCGAACTTTCTCTAATAGATTCAATTCCCCGGGACAAACTTCGCATAATGTTCAACCGGAAATATCCTCTAACGTGAACAGTAGTAGTAGTAGTGATCCTAAAGCTTCGATTTGTTGGAATTGCCGTTTTCCTAACCATACTTTTCATAACTGTACTATGAAAAGGAATAAATGTTGTTTCAAATGTGGTGAACAAAACGTGACTACTAGAGATTGTACTAAATGTACCAAGAATTACGGAAATTCGGAAAACTGAGTTGCAGCAGGGGTGATCTTAGCGGCCGAAGAACTCCCCTGGTTACATTTGAGGTCGGTTCGGGAAATTCCGGTTTAAAAATTTTTCAAAAACAGGATCGTTGGAAATCTTGGTTGAATTATGTTAGTGATTTTTATAAAAATTTCAGAGTTTTGAATTGTCGAAATCAAGTTGCACCGGTTTTTGCCAAGGTCGAAAACGATAATAGGCCATATATTTCAGTGAAGCTAGTCGATCAGTCTATCACCGTACTTTTGGATTCTGGATCGACTGTAAGTTTGATAGGCGCCGATGGAATCGAGTTTATCGAAAAGCTAGGGCTTAAGAAAACTACGAATAGCTATGGGATCAAAAACATTACCACCGCGGATGGTACCAATAACCCTGTCTCAGGATTTGTCGATTTGCCAATCTGCATAGGTAAAGCGTGCCAGATTGTTAAAGCTCTAGTAGTGCCCTCCATCACACAGCCTTTTATTTTCGGAAGCGATTTTGCGAGACAATTTCTTATTCGTATGGACTTCAAACAGAATTGTTGGGATATACAGAGTGACCTTAGTAAATGTAAAGTGGATATTTCAGATTTCGGTATTCCGGATTTGCCTCGAAATTTATGCACATTAGATTCTGTCTCTCCCGATCAACGCAGACAAGTGGACAATGTTATTAGTTCTTTTAGTCAAATAAGCGGTATCGACAGGCTCGGACGTACCGATAAAATTAGTATGACTATAGAGACAGGCGAAGCGCGCCCTGTTAGACAAAGGCAATATGCTATGTCTCCCTACATGCTCAAAATTTTGAATGAGGAACTGGATGACATGCTCAAGTTAGGTGTAGTAGAGCCTAGCCAAAGTGAGTGGTGTTCTCCCGTTTTACTAGTAAAAAAATTCAATGGAGAAATGAGGTTTTGTTTTGATGACCGAAAATTAAACGAACTCACTAAGCATGATAGCTACCCCTTGCCGAGAGTTGATAGAATTTTGAGTATGTTGAGAAATGCCAAGTTCATTTCGTCAATCGATTCACGAAAAGCCTTCTGGCAAATTCCTCTCGATCAAGCGTCCCGCGAGAAAACAGCCTTTAGTGTTGTAGGAAGAGGGCTCTTCCATTTCACTGTAGTACCTTTTGGTTTGGTAAATTCAGCTCAAACGTTGTGTCGTCTGATAGATACTATTTTTGGCTCAAAATATGAGCCAAATATTTTTACTTACCTAGATGACATTATCGTGGTCTCAGCTACCCTGGAAGAACATCTATCTCTGTTATCCGAGGTCAAAAACCGTTTGGCGGACGCAAAGTTGACAGTTAACCTAAAAAAATGCGAATTTCTGAAACCCTCCCTAAAATATCTTGGTTTTGTTATTGATTCTAACGGTATTCGTACGGATACCGACAAAGTCGCCGTCATGGTTAATTACCCTAGGCCTACAACCAGTACTGAAGTAAAACGCTTTTTGGGGCTCTGCTCGTGGTACAGACGATTCATCAATCATTTTTCAACCCTAGTTGCGCATCTTAATGCTCTGCTCACTGGACGAAAGAAAAATCAGCCTATACACTGGACGAGTGAAGCGGAGGAATCGTTCATAAGTATTAAACAGGCTCTGGTTTCTTCTCCTATTCTCTGTAGTCCAGATTTTTCGAAACCTTTCACTATTCAGTGTGACGCCAGTGACACGGGTGTCGGTGGCGTCTTGATACAAATAATCAATGAAGAAGAGAGAGTTATAGCATACGCGAGTGAGAGAAATTGGACGGTAACACAACGCGAGTTAATGGCGGTAATCTTCAGCATTGAAAAATTCCGTATGTACGTAAAAGGATCAAAGTTCACTATTGAGACAGATCATTATTCACTCCTTTGGCTAAATAACTTGAAAAATCCCACTGGAAAACTGGCAAGATGGGCCGTAAAACTCCGTCAGTATAATTTCGAGCTAAAACACCGAAAGGGAACCTCGAACGTTGTCCCGGATGCTCTATCTAGAATTTACTCTAATAATAGTGAAGCAGCAGATGATAGAGCGATTGCTGCTGTCAGCTCTACGCCAAATAACTCCGACCAGTGGTATCAAACAGTAATGAAAAAAATCCAGAAGAATCCAGAACTGTTTCCACAGTGGAAAATAAAAGAAGGAAATGTTTTCAAATCGATTTCCACAAAAAAAATCGCAGGTACTAACGTAACCGATTGGAAGCGATTAATTCCCAAACCTGAAAGGGTTAATATGATCCAATCAGCGCATGATCCTCCTACGAGTGGTCATTTCGGGTTCTATAAGACTACGCAAAGAATTAAAGAGTTTTTTTATTGGCCAAAAATGAGACAGGATGTTCTGAAATACGTTAGGTCCTGCAAGGTCTGTGGTTCACAGAAGATATCGACTACCCCTCGTATGGGATTGATGGGAGCAGAAAAATCTGTAGGTTTTCCGTGGCAAATTATAGCAGCTGATTTGATGGGTCCGTTTCCGCGTTCCAAAAAGGGAAATTGCTACCTGTTGGTAGTTGCAGATTGGTTAACTAAATACACTCTCCTATGTCCAATGAGGAAGGCTACAGCCCAAAACGTGTGCAAATTCATTGAAAACGAAGTTTTTCTAACTTTTGGAGTTCCGCAGTACATCATCGTAGATGGAGTTCAATTCGCAGGTTCCTATTTTAAAAATTTAGCGAATCGTTATAACGTTCAAAAAATTTGGTATAACGCGAGGTGCCACCCACAATGTAATTTCGTTGAACGCATAAATAGAACTATAGGTACTACCATCCGTTGTTACGTAAATGAACATACCGAGTGGGATGTGGAGTTGCCGAAAATCGCACATGCTATCAATACAGCCAAACACGAGGTGACAGGATTTTCACCCTGTTTTTTGAATTTTGCTAGACACGTTCCATCATCGGGAGATTATTATGGGATTGTTCAATCGACAGAAGATACTGAGATTTTGCCAGGTGAAAGAGATGCATACGCTTCCCAATTGAGTTCATTGACTGAGATTTTCAGGGAAGTCCGAAGTAAACTGCACAAGTCGTATGAGAAGAATGCGACACATTACAATCTGCGGAAGAGAGATATTCCTTTTGAAGTAGGAGAGAAAGTGTGGCGCCGTAATGAAGTGCAATTCGTCGCCTCTTCGAAGTCCACAGCTAAGTTAGCGCCAAAATATGTGCTTTGCACTATCGAAAAAAAAGTTTCGAAACTTGTTTATACTTTGAAAAATGCTGACGGGTCGCTGGGCGGTGATTGGCATGTGAAAGACTTGAAGTTATATGTTGGTTCTAATTCCGACATATCTGTAGGTTAAACTATAATAACCTTCCGGTCTTTGTGTACATATTAACTGACATGTAAATTAGGTAATTATAAGAAAGATGAATAGTATGTTAGGTCGACCTACCTTGTAGATAAACAAGATAGCATATTCTTTTGATTCCTCACCGACATTATAAAACCCATTTTCTATTTTGTCCGTGTAGTTCTAGAAGTACGAGTACATATCCTCTTTTTTTTTGTGCCTGTGGTGAGATATACCGATTTTGACCCTACCCGTTTGTGACATTTTCCCTGATTGCCGACTGTACTCAATTTTGTCTCCAATTTTTCCATTGGCGTGTGGTTCGCGAAGTTACTAAAAACGCAGGACTGTATATATATGAATGGGATTAATTACTTCTAGAATAGTTTGAACTATATTTGCGAGATAGGGCGTATTAGGTGTAGTAAGGTGCTATTGAAATAAGCTAATAATTAATGCCACTCATAGGTAGTTGAAAAAAAAAATAGCCAACTTCTTTGTCTATTTTTTTTTACTATTGAAATGGGGTGGTGTAACATTACAAAACTTGAATCAAATTAGCTAGTACTCAATCAGTGTAGTTTTAGGTAGTGAAAAGGAAAACAAATAGCCAACTTCTTCGTCTATTTTTTTTTTCATTGAAAAGGGGTGATGAAACATATCAAAAATTGCAATCTCTGGTAAGCGAGTTGTGTTAGCGCGGAATGATCAAATGATCAAATTTACAACACCCTGTACATGATTCGCGACGCGCCTAGAGATGTTTTCAATTACCGATTATGAACTTGTTAAGGATTATACCTCCCACTATCTCGTCAAATCGACACGAAATTCTAAATATTTAGCTGGCAACCCAAGATGTGGTAGTGCGAATTACTGGTTGTCTAGTTGCCGAAATAAAGAAGAGAGAGATATGGTTGAGATCCGAAATCACCTGTTGCTTCTCGAGAAAGTGAGACGTAACGTCACCGTTACCTCTCGATTATCTATCATCTCCTATATATATCTGTAACAATTTTCCCCAATTACTTGGCATTTCCCTTTGGTGGTAAGGAAGTTCAACTTCAAATTCGCGAAAGGCGCTGGTGTCACCTCATCGGAGCACCTGCCGATTTTTCCCGATCGATCTCAGAATTCAGGTTGATTGGCCAAGATTTTCTCTAAGAAGGGACACCGAGGTGATGAAAAGGAGATAAGAGGTCAATACTACCGGCTTTTTGATAGGAGAAATTTCAAAAAAGACGAACTGTTCTGTTGGTCATCCAGTTCGTATTTTCGTTTTACCTAATCACTTCGTTGTGGATTTGTGCCATAGGAGATCTTGTTCGGTTGTGTAAGCAACACGCGATTTGGACAAGTAGTTTTGTGTCGCGAAAGACGAAAGTTTCTGGACTTATATGTCCAAACGGTGTCCGAGGCACCGAACACCTGGGGAATACACGGCCGACATATTGTGGAATATTCTTGCTGATAGAAGACAAGCTGATGAGCTAAACCTGGACCGCTGACCTACTTGCGGAAGAGCAGAAAATTCAAGTCAACCCTCCTACGTGGGGTAAGTTGGTTGACCACCTCTTCTTATAAGGATATTAGGTCACAGGTTTCTTTCTTTGTACTCCAGGGTTGAACGTGGTAGTTACGAGCACACCCTATCCCACATACTTTCTTCTCTTCTTTGGATATGGAATGCCGAGAGGGGCTTGGCCTCTCCAACTCTGCCTAGGGTCGGGGAAATCTTTCTTTCCCAAAACTGGCTCTCCATCGCTGGTTCCTGTTGGAAAATCACCTTAGACAAAACCTAGAGGGATTCTTAACCTGGGGAACCTTTCTTCATATCTAACCAGGGAAGTTATATGCACATTTATACCGTCACAAATTCCTTACGCGAGATCTAAGTATATATTTCTTGTTTGTTGAGATATAAGGTAATTACCTAAATTCTCGCGCCAGAAATAGACATGTTCGCGATCATAGTCATTTAATCATACTCATCCGAAAGTAGAATAACACACAGTATACTGAGTGGCGCGGATGTTTCGTAACTTCTCCAACATTCACTTTATGATTCTGCACCTCTCTTAGGTAGTTACCTCATAAAAAAAAAATGATACGCTTATTAGAATAATGTACTCATCACATCAGTGTACAACTTCCCAAACATTTTTTTTGTCACCGGTGGTTTTCTGATTATTGTATTAAATGTTTGTCCGTTATTTGGTGTTTAATTTCTTCAGATACTCACAGAATTGCAAGGTGAATCCTATAAAAGTTCATACTTCTTCATTATTCTTGTTAGTGTAGTATTGAGTAATGTTTCTTGGCTTTTCATCACTCAGAATCTGATACTAACAAGTAAATTCATAACTCTAAAGAGCCAAGTGGCGCCCTGACTAATTTATCAGTATTTATTTGGTATCAAAAATTACATAATCCTTACCCTCACCTTGCTCGCCAAGACGAACAGCTGCCGGAGCTGTAACTCATTTAGACTGAGGTAAGTATAGACGTTACAATATCATAAGCCAAATGATCCAAATGAATACATGAAATATCTTATTGAACAATTAATGAAGACATTAAAACATAATGGAATACAAGTATATGGCAAACAAGTTGGAGTGGAACTGAATGCCATTATATGTGACAGCCCTGCAAGAGCATTTATGTGACATGTGTGAAAGGACACAATGCATATTTTGGATATGGAAAGTGTATCACTGAGGGTGAATACATAGAAGGTCGTGTAACTTATCCAGAAATTAGGGCTCCTTCGAAAACCAATGAGAGTGTTCGAAATGAACTTCAGGAAGAACATCACAAGGAAGGAATAGTGTCTATCTTCACTGATTTGAATATTGATATGGTAAATAACATTCCATCAGATTATATGCATCTATGTTGTCTTGGTGTGATGAGAAGAGTTCTACAGTTACTGTGCAGGAGACCAAAAAATGTGAAAATCAACAAAGACCAGTTGCTTAAATTTTCTACCAACTTCTTGCAATTGGGACCATTTATTCCGCATGAGTTCTCAAGGCGCCCACGTGATTCACTAGAGTTGGAAAGATTCAAGGCAACAGATTTTCGTCAAATTCTCCTCTATACTGGTATGGTGGCTCTAAAGAATTGTTTGAGTGCTAATCAATATACTCATTTCTTGAGTTTTGCTTTAGCAATCAGAATCTTAGTTAGCAAGGATTTCCACCTGACTCGGAATGATTATGCTCCAAGTTCACAAGAGTATTCTGTGAAAAACTTCTTCAGATATTATGGAAACTGTAATATGTATCATTCAATGTTCATGATTTGATACATTTATCAAGTGATGTGAAAAACTTGGAACCACTTGATACATTCAGTCCATTTGAGTTCGAGAATTATATGCAGGAGATTTTGAAAGGAATCAATAAAACTCCAAATAAAGATCCCTTGAAACAAATCTGCAATCGTTTATATGAGGAGGATGTTAGTGTCATTGATTATTATGGACTACAGGAACATATTATGAGACCCAGTGAAATGAACTATCTAGTGGCAATTTTCAACCAAAGGAGTGATAAGTCTCATCAGTCATCAAAAATCAAATATCTTCAGTTCAAAGACTTCCGCTTGAGTTGGAGAGTACCAGATAATACATGCATACTGAAAAATAAAAACATTTTGAATCTGATATATCAATAAAATGGTGGGTGATATAATCTTGATCAAATCGAAAGTGTATTCAAGTGTGGATTCATTGTTTGTCCATCCCTGTGATTGACAAAATTTTGATATATCTGTAATTGATGGGGATTCATAAAAAACTTTGAATTTGTCACTGGATAAACTGTGTGGTAAAAATGTGTTCGAATGTCAATACAACAAGGTTATAACAATAATGATAAGTTTGTGGTATTTCCCCTGATTCATAGTGATATTCCTTTTATTTCAATGATTTCATGAACATTCCATAATGATGTTTCAAATACCTAGGTTTCGGAAAGATATTCTGTATCTATTTCGGAATTTATCATGTCTTATTCAGGATATTCTGTGATTTTGTTGGACAAGGATACAGATATTCGAATTTGGAGTGACATTCCGAATTACCCATCAGAGCCTAAATCGTTCTTATTGGTCTAATAATGCATCCCTGCTAAAAGTCATGGCCGCCTGAGTTCTTGCACGGGAGTGACGTCAGAATAGAAAAGAAAGGACAATTGCCAAGATTGCCAAGGTCAAGAGAAAAGAACGCCAAATATAACCTCATCCTGCCATCTTTCGCGGTTGTTGGTGTATTCATTTTATAAAGTGATTATGAATAGATAAACTTTAGCGAAATTCTCGCCCGTGCAATTTATGAGACTAATCACCTACTAGACAATAGACATGGAGAATAATAATATGTGGGCTGTTGTGACTTTCCTAGACGAATGTAACAGTGATGAAGAGTTCACTTCAGAAGTGCCAGTGAATTGTCTTGTTGGCACACAATATTTCTGGCCCAATACCAAAAATGTGAACTCATTGATGTCGAAGAGAGTGGACCCTAATATGTCCTGAAATCTGATCCGGAAAAAACTTTGGAAAAAGACACTGTGAACCACCATGTTGAATCATGTTTTCGTTTGCCATTCAATGCATAAAATTATTCAAAATATCATATAGAGTTGATGTTCTTGATTCACTCACCTTCAGTATCGCGTTCAGTTAACACTCTCATCAATGTGGATGGTTCTTCAGTGGGAGACTGGCACACTGAAAATTTGAATCTATATTTTGGTTTCAATTCAAATGTTCTTGTTGAATGAATATTCTAGTTTTCTATTCTTGTTTCTGGTTGGAAATTCAACATATTATAGATTAGTGCCATAGTGCACATATTATTTCGAGTGCGGTAGTGTACATATTTGAGTGCATATTTTTGAACTCAGTTCAAATATAGCGTGTTCAGTTGAGATTACGTGTTCTCCTGAGAGCATGCATACGTTTAGTGAATTTTGGTACCTTATTAGTTTTTTGATACCATGCAAATGGTGTGAATTTTTTTTCCAAATAGTAATTCATATGGAGAATCATATAATGCTTGAGGATGAAACTTTCATAGTTTGACTTGAACTCCGATTCTGACGAAAAATAATTTTGATCAATTATACAGACATTGACAGTTACTAAATTTTGACAATGACCCAATTCTGACATTTGAAAAATGTCTCAACTTGTTGACTTAATTTTTTTCTTCGGAGAGGAGTATATGTAGCAATTGCAATTGCTACAATAAGTTTCAGTTCATCGTTTTCGTAATTAGTTTATTTTAATCTAGTAAATATGAATGGTCACATAGAAAAAGGTGCATATCTACAGAGAACACAGTCTTTTGATAGTCTTCAATGAATCAGATAGTCATGAGACACATTCGGCTGATTTCAGTAAAGATATTGAGTATTCAGATTATTTTTCCTGAGGGTCAGCATACCTTTTGGAAGTTATAATTCTAGCGTCACCTTCGTTCTCTGATACAATGAACGGGTCCTTGAAATTGAGGTAGATAATTATAAGAGAACAACTCTGTCTTGAGATAGAACAGTCACCTGTGGTATAACACGGGGTGTTGGTGTCATTGGGGACTCTAGAGGTTCTTACAATTCCAGATGTACTTGTTCGAAATTATTTGTTTTCTTCAATTTCCAAGGATCATTTTGTTGGTTAGGTATGTCCTATTCTTGTTCCACCGTGATGTTCCGGTCGTCGTGAACATCAATAGTCTTCGTGACTCGCAAAGAAAAAAGAGGAGGAGAGGAATAAAAAATCATCAACCTTTATTGTTTATTCACATCATGGACTTGCGAAAGCGAGAAGGAAAGATGAGAAATTATAGTATCTTTGGTTTCTGTTTCGAATAAGTTCATGAGGAATACTGGTTCTCAGCCCTCATTTCGACCAATAGGATGCGAGGAAAGTACTTTCCTCTCGGATTTTTGTAGTTCCGTGAGCGATCGTTGTTAACGGTGGGGAAAAGAGTAGACTTCGAGGACCTTTCACATCTTGGGGATCACTTCTTGGGCAGCCATGATGGAAGACGCGAGCCATCAAGTGTGGTGGTGATATTTTTGAACGCTCGATGAGAATCCTTTGAGTTGCATGCTGTCGTCACGCCAGGAGAAATACCCAGGAGGAGAGACTGCAGAATCCCGGCCAGTGGGCAAGTGATAGCACCTTTTTTCACTATGAAATTGGACTTCTGGATTGACTGCTCTCAGCTCGCCAGGAGGAATACCAAGAATGGGGGATGCAGCACTTGGCCCAGCAGTTCAACGCAGATTTCATCATCACATATCTTCACCACCGCAGTCACCTATACTGCCAACATCTCTACACCAAACGGACCGTAATAGGAATGATATGGACTCCTGGAGAGAACCATTCCCTCAATTTCAACCAGGTTTTTGTAAGGGTCATTCGAGATCTCAAAAAACAACATGACTTGCCATATTCACGTGTAACACTTCCTGTGAAGCTTCACCATGGTAGAAGTTATCGATATTCATCTGATACATACAGAGTTTGGAGTATTTGTTAGGATCGTCCACTACAGTGGTCTGAAGGTGCCTTGTCTGGCTTGGGTCTGATAGATAAGTAGCAGGAATATATTTTTGTTTCATTCTTCCATCCGCCATCTCAGAATTTCCAGGACACATATCATTTTCAGAAGTTTGTTCTGTTATTCATCATCAGTTCTGAATATTTGATTTTCTCAATCATACAACTATCAATCTATTATTGAATTGAATGGCGTCCAAAACTCGGATACCAAATCCCCATCAACTGTTCTCCGGCAAAGAGCAGCCGTTCGCACATGTGTGGCATATTCAAAAAAAAAAAGTGAGTTGATTGGAATCAATCAGAATCAGAAAAAAAAGGCTTCATTATGGGTTGAAATCATCATGTAGCAATCTCATTGTTTCATTCTCATTACTCAGACGTACTCGACAAACACAGACAGCACACACCTTTTTGTCGTCAACCTCGAGATATGTCGAACAACTCCTCACCAAAACTCATTCATACATAGAACGGCGAAGCTTTGGAATTTTTCGCCAGAGTATCTTCCAGAACTTATAATCTTTGGGAGTTGGAGAAAATCCCAATACCTACCTCCACTCCTATTCTCCCTAGGTACTCACAATTTTCCCCAAACAATGAAGGAATTCCGTTCCTTACGCTCCAAGAGAAGAGAAGAATGTGGACGTATCTCCTTTGTTTCACATATTTCGTTCGCCTGAAAGTTCACTTCGACCTGTTGACATTGTGAAAACAACCTATTGAAATCACAATGGAATTTGTATTCAAGTAAGAGGATATTCCAAGTTTCTCTCATGTGAACGTTTTTTCGAGCGAGCATATCAGCTAACTATGCTACGTTATGGCTCTGAAATTCTGTTCATACTAAAAAATAGTGGTGAGGCTGTAGCGTTTTTCAAACCAAAATCTAACAACATTTCATGATCGCCGAAGGTCCTGATGTTTGTATTATTAGCAGCAGATAAGAAATAACAAAAACTTGCAACTTGAAGTTTTCCGACTCAGAGCAAGGATCCATACATTTCTTAGCTCTTCAACCAAATGATGAATGATACCAGCATAAAACAGGTCCATCTTTTCTGGAATCCATAGATTGTGAGAAAGGTTTGGATTTCGAACGATCTTGACACATTCTACTAACGAGGTCCTTCAACTCTTTCAGCTCAGCTGAGATGTCTACTGTATTGCTGTGTGTCACAGGATTGTGCGTGAAGTTCAAACAATCTATTGCACTTTCCATGATGCTATCGGCTTTACTAGCTAATTCTTCGATAGTAACAGTGCTATCTAGATAACAAGAAAGCATAACTTGAATATTGTTGGGAAGTTTTTGTAGAAATATTTCCCGAAGAAAACACTGATCGATTTGAGTATCTCCAATAAGTTGTTGCAATTTCCTCAGAAGTTGTGGTGGTTTCTGGTCTCCTAGGTGTTCACTACTTAATAATTGCTTGAAACGTTTCCCTTGGGATGATGACATTCTTGCAATTAGCGTTTCCTTCAGTTTTTTGTAAGGAGTGTCTTCAGGAATGAAAATGATTATATCTCTGACTTCCATAGCTACCTCTGGATCAAGTGAAGCAATTACGTAGTTGAATTTGGTCAGTTCTGATGTTATCCTCCTATTATTGAATTGTGCCCCTACTTGTGCGAACCACAAAGTGGGGTCGGCCTTCCAAAACTGTGGCAAATTCAAGGATACGTTGGTTACATCTGCTGAAGGGACACTTTCAGTCATGTTCGCTTGTCGGGGTCACCAATTGTAGCGGTTCTATGTAGAAATTCTATATTATATTATAGAGAACAACTGTTTGAGTTGATTGATGATTTATTTATTCGACAAGTTGTCTAGCTATTGTCATCTACCAATATACCCTGTGATCATAATCACAGTTAATACAATTAACTTCACTACAAGGCTATCAGATGTCGGTGTCAAGTCAATTCTCACTATATTGTGACATTCCTCAATTTTTTCCCGTGGTCTCCATTTATTTCGTTCTCAGAAGTATGAGTGATGTCCTGAGCCTACTGACTCCCACTTCCTCTCCCTCTGCCTGTGGACGATCCGTGCAGCTGGATTAGCGATGCTAAGTCGCCCAAAACCGCCATCGCTACTCATATAGTAGCCACACTACCAGTCCGGCAACTCCGTTTACCAGTCCAGTAGCTACAACTAGCAGTCTAGCAGCTACATCTATCAGTCCATCAGCTACATCCATCATTCCACCAGCCACAACTCCTAATCCAGACACCAATGTGGCTTCGACGGGGGCCGCAAAAACACTTGTCGCCACCTCGTATTTCAGAGCCACCATAGGCGTGAGAGAGGACCTGACTCCCTGTGGCGCAGCAGTTATGTTTGCGTTACGGAGCTACAGGATATCAGCGAGAAATAATATGTTTTCGATTGTCAAGATGGTTCTGCTCACGCTGAGGACTGAATGACGTGCGGTCATGCGACTGCCAGTGTGCCAGACCCCCGAGGAGATATCCCGAGCTCCTCCCAGTGCTCGTCCTGGTCCGACCTAGAATCACTCTCAAGAAAACACCAATGAGCAAACCCAATCAGAGGACGCAGACGTTCACCCCTGCTGTCGCTGATCGAGGTTTAAAGTGCTCGCTGTGCTCTTGTGGAAGAGTACGCCTAGGACACCGGTATCAACCAGAAAATTTTTGCCTATGAATACGTATAGAGGGAAATAAATGGGAAGCAGCTGGAGCTCGAATTCTCTTCCATGTGGGGAGACATGTGTGATGAATTATTTTTGAGTACTTCATCATTGAGGAACAGTTTATGGAGGAAGTCCTGCTCCTATATATCCCAACTCCGAACTGAGATTTCAGTCAATTCAGTTGTTCTACACAATACAGGGTGGACAAATTCCATTATCAACTAGGTACTAGCCTGATGTTCGACTTCTAGCTGATCATGAAGATAATCTCGATTACGACTCGTTACACACCTCTCCACTTCAAACTTGTTCATTAAAAATATTCTTGCTTGGAGAAGATATCACTAGATTTTTCGGTGATATATGAGCGCTATAGCTCTTGATTGATAACGTCAAGGATGTACAGGAACAGAAAGTTCTCAAGAGCTCTAGTATGCTTTGCAGATCAACTAAGTGATTCCAAAAGACGATACATTCATGTTTGAATGACTTCTCTGAACTTCCAGAAGGAAATGGTCATTTTCTGAAAAAAATAGGATATAAGGCTGATCTCACTAGACCATGTGGTCAGAATCTTCACCTGCATCTCAGTTTTTATTTTTGATTGAAACTTGCTCGGAGGCTATATCAATGGTAGTTGATCCTGTTCACCTGCAAATTCTGAATGTCCAGGCAAAAACCTGAGGCACCCGAAGTCAACAAGGTCGAAGCGGCGCCTTCACTTGGCTGAAATTCGACCCGATCAGCAGCGGGAACGCCGTATGTCCTTGCTCAAGTCGCTTAATGTCTCACCCGTGTATGAGTCCGAGAACTAAGAGGCTCTCGCTCTCACTTGCTCGCCTTCGATTTCAGAGACCAGTTCGATATAAATATTCTGGAAAGTGTTCTTCTGGTTTTGTTGCATCTATTCCAGTGAGTACTTTTATATTCTTCTTGTGTACATCGATTGGCATTCCAGTTCTCAGTAGATTATCAATTCCAGTATCAAGTATCAGTTTGATTTGGATTTGGAGTCTAGATTTCGCAATTGGAGCTTACTCTGAATCTGCCTGCTATATTTCTAAACAGTCTCATTCAGAATCTGAATCGATACCTCCAGTCTATCAAGAACGAAAACAATGATTCAGATATTTCAATTTCATTGGTAACAGTAGTGCCCTTCGAGTTTGGAAGTTTAGTGTAAATTCAGTACCTGACGTAGTAGAGTAAAAATTGTGACTAACTCTGTGCTCAGTATATTTTGTTCGAATTTGCGAATCGTGTCCTGAGATTGAACATAACTCCTAACTGTCCAGCTTCACACAACAGATCAGTCTGGTCTTCAGCACACAATCTTCTTCATCGCTTGGTGGTGCTTGTGCAGTGAGCCAGACCAACTAGAAGCAGGACTAAATGACCTGACCCAGGCCTTCAGCACCTGTTTTTTTAACATTTTTGGGTGATGCCTGGATAGTAAGCAAGACCATTGATAAGGGAGCTCTGCTCTCCTTGGTGGTACAAAGCTCTACAGAATTCGTTTTCCACACTGAACCTACACTCGTCCACGCTTTCCGGGCGTTGTATTCTTTTGTTGCACTGCTCAAATTTTTTGTTAGCTTTCCTTACTATATAATCCATTCAACGGCGTATATTCTTATGTTTGCATATGTTTTTTTCATCTGATTGCCTGTTGCCTAATCATTGCTACTGCTTCCGGATAAAATGTGATGATCTGAGGTGTTCGCATATACTAAGTAGCACAAACTTTTTCTTGTGATTGTTATGTCATACCTACAAACCTGTTTATTTCATTTTTCTGTATGTCATTATGTCAATATAAAGGCCAATTCAATTATATAAATAATTAACATGTATGATATATGACTTGATTTATTCATGATTGACTTATCTGCTGGATTGTGCCTGTAACAATTCATAAACTGATAGGACTTTGATAATCCTGTACTCGACCTATCTATGTGCTTCTGATTCTCCTACCCTGATAACGAAGGTACAAAGTCAATTCAATTCTTGAAATGGGATGGTAGTAATTCAACCCAAGAAAAACTATTAGACTCTTAGCAACATCCATCCATACTACTCAATATTCCAGGAGTCACCAAGGGTCTGTGATTAAAGCCTACATTCTCTCGATTTCTCGATTCCATATCAATTCAACAGCATTGACTCCTGGTTCACTCGACACCCTCTATGTCTCCTCCACTGTGCTACTTTGGGCCTCTGTACGAAGATAGTTTTGTGCAGAGCAAGTGGAGTAAACCACTTCATGAATAATTTGGCGCCCGAGACAACTAGACAGGTCCCAGAAGTCTGTTTAGCAAGCGCCAAAGTGAGGGCCCTAGGAGAAAAGGTCTTAACAGTTGTACTGTCAACACATTATGGTAATACCATTGTTCTCCTCTGCTATTCTCCGCAGTGAATTCAGATGATAATTATACAAAGGATAGAGGCATCAACATCCTCCTTTTTCAATTATATCTTTGATAATAAAATGCAAATCTCTGAGTGAGCAGTCTTGTATCAATTTTTATTCGCCTGCCAACTAGTTTCTCGAGTTGCCACACATGGTTTACTCCTATTTCAATACGATGTTTGATAGCTCTCGTTATATGCTAGGACATAATGTTGTTATATCTCGAAATTTCACGAGGATATCAGACAATTCTACTGCTGTGTTTAATGAAATCACAATCGCCCCTATCGAATCTATTTCACCTGTTTGACTAGGTTTCATAGATCCTTCGTATTTCCTCCATTTTCTGTCACAAAGAATGAACAGCTTCAGCACTCTTTCAGAGATTCTCTATTTCCTACATTTTCTACATTGAATCACTTGTTGTTGATGAAAATTACTGTATTCCTCTCAATTCTCAAGAATTTTGTGCTGCTGATGGTGATGACGATTTTTCCTGCTCTCGAGAACTTCCTGCAGATGTAAAAGCTCCATTCTATTACTCTGTTCTTCCTTTTATCCACCCATCAATGCTATGAAATCACTGTAACAAAGGGCCAAATCACGTCTCTGAATTCTGATTTATGAGCTTCTTGAAATCGTGACAAAAATGTATGACACATAACACAAATTATATGCGATTGCATCATAATGTTGTATCAATGAAACTTCTTTTAGAATTATTGCACATGCTCAAAACTGTGCACGAACTGAAATCATCCAAATTCCAAGCTGTCAAAATATTATGAATGACATATCGTTCGTGTGCCCGCCACCGGGTACAGATTGAATGAGACTAGAAGTATGGGTGATGAGTATCCTCTGAACTCCTCAAAAAGTTTCACAAATAAATTTTCGAGGTGATTTCCATCGGGATGAATCAGAATCAGAAAAACGAATATGCAGGGTGCGTTTATAGTGTGATCCCTTTCGATATTGGCCGAACCATTCGATTGATAATAAAATATTACAGAACTATAGTCACAGGATTTCATGGAAACTATCGCCTGAAATGAATTTATGTATTGTTCTGTCGATAATTACAGTTTGAAGGAATTCCAACTGAGACTCTTCTTTTCCCTGAATAAACTTCAGTCTAGTTCTACCAAACGGGTCAGCATTGAGGTGAAGGACATACTTGGAGAATAAGAAACATGGTAATCTGAATCTCAAACTGAATTACTCAGGATGTTACATGAGAGAATAAATTCATAATCATCTAATCGCGGATGATAATAAATATGTATGCAACCATGCATTCAAAATTATGGAGAAAGAAGAAGTGTATTGATTTCATTGGTGCATTCAGATATGAGCTTGCATACAGGGTCTTCCATTCCATCGGAATTTCGGACTTTCATTGACTGTTCCACTGGCTGTGGATGTATTCGGAGATACTGAATCAAATTTAGCCTGATGATTTTACTGTGAATAGAACAGTTTTGTAGGTCCCTTCAACTCCCTCTGGATATCACTATTCACCCGCTCACTGGTCTGGCAATGTTTTGACACACTTGGTGAATCATCAACTTCAATATTTCAATTACTCAGACTGATGCTGATGACGTGATTAAATTTTTTTCGTTAAAAAAAATCAACTGGTTCTAACGCCGCCCCTGGCGGATTGCCAGAATGCCCGTTTCCTCGTTCTCACGTTAAAAGGGACTCATTGTGGGACTTCTTGTCCTATGCTCAATTCTGTAATCTAACCTGATGCTGGCTCCTGGTAGACGGAGAGCTGGCTACATGAAATGCGACATGCCTCGGTACATGAAAAATTTTACCTGGGAAAGGTTCGATTGGTGCTGGCAAAGCGAAAGCCCGACCGTCAGAAGGCGCGCTGGAAGCTAAGTGCGTGGGCGGGCGATCAAACGCGTGAATTTTCCAATTAAAAAAACTGTCGAGGTACACGGCTGAAAATTTACAAAGGTATTGAAAATCATAAGAAAAACCCGTAAAAAAATTGTCAGAAGGGTAAGTGGAAGCTAAAGGGGTGTCAGAAGCCGACAAAGTTGCGAAAAATATCGGAAAATTTACATTTAGAAGAAAACTTCTGACAATTTAAATTCACACTGTTTACGTACAGAGTAAAGTGTGCGCAAAGTGTCAGAAGTTAAAGTAGAAGCGATTACGAGTAAATCGAATGCGAAGTGCGAGAGCGTATTTTGGCGCGCACCGCACCACCGATCGTTTTTTTTTAATTTACACACCGTACCTACTTTAGGGCATTGTTGACAACTTACCTAATTAATCTTGAAGGCTTCTAGAAACTAAAAAATCATTGGTTAACTCAAAAAACATTATTTTTCATAAGAGAAAAATAAATTTTATTCTGAATAAATTTTAAAATAACTATTCTGTTTCGTAATCTGTATATTGTATATTTTTTTCAATTTCTGGATCTTCATCGCTCTATCATACTCGGACTCCTCGTCATCAACTGAAAATAATCAATATTTATAAAAACTGAATAAATGATATATATATTATTAAGAGTCGTAAATTGAGAATTACCTTCCGAATCATGATTATCCAAAATGGCATCTTTTACTGATGGAGGCAACTGTGGCCCTTCAAACCACAGAAAGTCGTACTTGTTATTAATTAAGGTCCATCCGGATGTTTGGGGCTCAAATTCAATCATATCCGATAATGTTGCCTTATTCCACAAGTGTGCGATATAGTGCGCCCTTCTCATTTGCTGCAGAAGCTCAGTGTAGCAAGGTGGCAGGCAGGAAGCGTCAAAGTGTTTTAATTTGGCTTTCAAAAAGGGTTCATCCGTATTTTTTACTTTATAATTTCGAAGAAACATTTGATACCTGACATTGTTGATTTTTTTTTCTTTCTCATAGCCGTACATACTACAAACGAATTCTTCAATTTTTGCAAAAGTTTTATTCAGATCAATCCCTGTATCTCCTAAACTAGCGAATGCAACTTGTGAATCCTGTTTTCTTGCCAGTATTTCAAATGGGCGCTGTTTTCCTTTCCTAAAAAATGCAGAATTATAATCCCCACCTGTGAATGCGTGAAATCCTGGCAATGCTTTACACAAATCTAACCCTGAAAGTTCATGAAGCGCATATACGTCTACAATATGCCGACTTCTTGAAACGCCACATCCAATAAATAATCAAAATTCTCTGTTTTAATTACATTACCATTAACGACGCTATACGAATAACAATGGATATAATTTAATAAAATAGTCTTATTTCCTATAAAAGCGGCTACATCGTTACTCTGCCAATGGTGTATTAAATAAAGGACAAGAGCTTCTTTAAATTTGTCATTCCTCAACTCTTTGGCAAAATCATGTGTCCAAGCTTGATCTGGACCCGAGATAATCTACTCATGGCTACTGTGAGAACCTCGTCTCAACGATCGTTCGTAATCTTTTATTTACGGCGACCAGTAGCGATCAAATACTACGTGTATACATAAAGCGTTAAAACTTGCGAGAATTTGCAAAATTTTTTTGGATATATTTCTGAATGACTGTGGCACATCTTTCATTGTGTGAATTAAAAAAAAAACATCAACTATAACTACATCGATGTGGTTCGGTACAACGCTATCATTTCGCAAAATTTTCATCATCGCCGATTTTTCTGTTTTGCAAATCATGCCATCTAAATGACATAATGATGTTGGTATCGGAGTGATCAGGAACGAAAATATTTTTTCTATATCAGTCGACCCTTCCATCGAAATCTCCAAAAGACGGCCGAATAGATCGCGTTGTATACGAATTTCTTACACTTTATGATTGATGGTAATTTTTTGCTTCTTATTACAAGATGTGAAATTAATTAATTTATTATGCTTAATAACGTTTTCAAATCTGCGATCATCTTGTGCGCACTCGGAAATAAATTTGTCTCGCAGTTCCTGCCTTTTTTTTTCAACATTCAGGAGAAAATCAGCCACAGTATCAGGCGCAGAGCGTCCAGTTTTCATATTATACAATAAATCGTCGCTCATTTCAGTGCCATCGAAAGGATTCACGTTGTTTTTTATTACATTTATAAATTCAAGTAAATTCGCAGAATCTTTCGATATTTGAATCTTTTCTAATCTAGAGGTCGCATCCTGAATTTTTTTTAATCCGCAAAGGTCATAAACATAAGAAATTATTGTCGATATTATTGTTATTATGTTAGGTAATCTACATAAAATATCTGTAAAAATTTATATTGAATGTGGCGTTTCAAGAAGTCGGCATATTGTAGACGTAAATGCGCTTCATGAACTTTTAGGGTTAGAGCTGTGTAGAGCATTGCCAGGATTTCACGCATTCACCGGTTGTGATTATAATCCTGCATTTTATAGGAAAGAAAAAGAGCGCCCATTTAAAATACTGGCAAAAAAACAGGATTTACAAGTTGCATTCGCTAGTTTAGGAGATACAGGGATTGATCTGAATAATACTTTTAAAAAATTGAAGAATTCGTTTGTAGTATGTACGGCTATGAGAAAGAAAAAAAAATCAACAATGTCAGGTATCAAATGTTTCTTCGAAATTATAAGGTGAAAAATACGCATGAACCCTTTTTGAAAGCCAAATTAAAAAACTTTGACGCTTCCTGCCTGCCACCTTGCTACACTGAGCTTCTGCAGCAAATGAGAAGGGCGCACTATATCGCACACTTGTGGAATAAGGCAACATTATCGGATATGATTGAATTTGAGCCCCAAACATCCGGATGGACCTTAATTAATAACAAGTACGACTTTCTGTGGTTTGAAGGGCCACAGTTGCCTCCATCAGTAAAAGATGCCATTTTGGATAATCATGATTCGGAAGGTAATTTTCAGTTTACGACTCTCAATAATATAATATCATTTATTTAGTTTATATGAATATTTATTATTTTCAGTTGATGACGAGGAGTCCGAGTATGATAGCGATGAAGATCCAGAAATTGAAGGAAATATACAATATACAGATTACGAAACAGAATAGTTATTTTAAAATTCAATCAGAATAAAATTTATTTTTCTCTTATAAAAAAACAATGTTTTTTGAGTTCACCAATGATTTTTTAGTTTCTAAAACCCTTCAAGATTAATTAGGTAAGTTGTCAACAATGCCCTAAAGTAGGTACGGTGTGTAAATTAAAAAAAACGATCGGTGGTGCGGTGCGCGCCGAAATATGCTCTCGCACTTCGCATTCGATTTACTCGTAATCGCTTCTACTTTAACTTCTGACACTTTGCGCACACTTTACTCTGTACGTAAACAGTGTAAATTTAAATTGTCAGAAGTTTTCTTCGAAATGTAAATTTTCCGATATTTTTCGCAACTTTGTCGGCTTCTGACACCCCTTTAGCTTCCACTTACCCTTCTGACAATTTTTTCACTGTTTTTTCTTATGATTTTCAATACCTATGTAAATTTTCAACCGTGTACCTCGACAGTTTTTTCAATTGGAAAATTCACGCGTTTGATCGCCCGCCCACGCACTTAGCTTCCAGCGCGCCTTCTGACGGTCGGGCTTTCGCTTTGCCAGCACCAATCGAACCTTTTCCAGGTAACATTTTTCATGTACCGAGGTATGTCGCATTTCATGTAGCCAGCTCTTAGACTATGGGCTATCAGTTGTTCTGTACGAACGTCGAAATTGGACGGAGCGCTTTGTTTGTATGTATTAATATGAATTGATTACTATGGAAATGACAATGATTCTGAATTATATTCAAAATTGTAAAGGGTATAGTCTGAGATCACGGGTAAGGTCGACCTTCACTCATATGCTCGCTGGATGAAAATCATATTACATCAAATGGAATATGTTCTTGAACATGTACCTATAGGGTTGACATAAAAAATATGTTCATGACAAATAAAAATTTGGAAAAATATATATATTATATGTATTGTTTCATTTCGACGACTCGCTTGCCAAATTGACAAAATTCCAATTGAAAGCATAAATAGAATATGAAACAACTACGTTGCCTATATTCCTATGGTCCCTATTATATACCGTGTACAAACAGGCATGTTGATAGTCATGATTGCACATGATTTAGTTGATATGGCATATCACCGGACCCAGCATTCAATATAGGAAATGGTCATTGTCACTACGATTATTTGCGATTGTCATTTGATTTCGAAAGTTCATCTGTCACTTTCCAGAGAATTGTCTATTTAGATGACATCATTATTACCTCTACCTCACTCCAAGAGTATATCAAAGAACTTAAATGCTCCTTTCAACAGCTGAGGGATTCCAATTCCAAAATTCAGCTTGACAAACACGAGTGCGGAGTGATAGCCTACCTGGGCCACTATAAAAGGCGTGGCACCCAATCCAAATGAAATCATAGTCAACATGAATTACCCAATACTGAAAACGACTACCCAAATCAGAGGTTTTCCTGGCTAGCTTAGTTTGGTTATTATCGGAGATTCATAAAGAATTTTGCAAAATTAACGATACCCCAGACGAGATGTTTGAAAAAAGGCGCAAGTATGATGATCATTCTTGATGATGAAATAATTTCCTGCTTAGAGAATTATTTCATCATCAAAACCTATACTACATTACTCACAGCTTACCAAACCGTTTCTGGTCAAGATCGAAAAACAAACTGATCAAGAAATTGGCCTTCTCATTCCTCAATGCACTTCAGTCAGCAATCAGACCTTAGTTTCCATATCGTTGATATCCTTCGGACTTGAAATTTTCCTGATGTGACGGTCGAATCAGAGATACACGCTCAAGTGGCTGATTATTCATCGGTATGATTTACAATTCCAAGGCTAGGATAGGAAATTAAATACACTCGTTATCCCAAGGAATATGAAGTTATGTGAAACGAGGTCAGTGGATTCGAACTCAGCAGATGAGACGAACAATTCCTCAATCATTCAATTCTGAATACGTCAAATATCAAATCAACTTGTAGTGACTGTTGGAAGTATCTCGTTTATCAGTTGTCGCGCGATTCCATAGGCCATTTGAATGTTGGCTGATACAATTATTGATTCTGCTCACCAGTGGTAGTTCGATTACAATTGCATTCGAATTTGTCGCTATCGATGGAAATCCGATGAGTCTTTGGAATATATCAATCGGAGTAATGCCGTGTCTGACGCCTATTATTGCAGAAAGCGTCTGAGAGTCGCGGTAGGCCAAGGTAGCAAGGACATGAAAGTAATCTCAGAAACTGCTGCTCATTTCGGATACATTCTGCTATAGAGTTACACGAAATATCAGTATGAACAAATAGAATAAACGATTAGAATCGCGTGATGCACGCGTACAGACGAACACCGCGTCCCTGAAATTTTAATGGAATTTTATCGGATTTTTAAACGTCTTTTTGATATTCGGCTCTGATGCATGAGCATTATGCGGAGGAAATGATAATTAAGGAAATCAATGTCCTCACACATTGTAAATTACGATACTCAGATTGTTGTGAATGTGTGAGACATTGAACAGTATAGCACATTACTTATAGTGAAGATCAGTTGATCTTAGAGTTGTCTCGAAATGATGAACTCGGATTACTTACAGGTACGTAGAGCTGCCTTCGTGGTGATGTAAGTTGTTGCTCTGGAATGCAATTTGCTGAAAGAAACCACAGAAAATGTGCGCCTGGATTCTGTTTGTATACCCAGTTGATTTGCGTTCTTTGGATTACCGACAATTGGACGTGGTCAATTAGACGCACGAAAATTGGACGCGGATAATTGGACGCGGCGACAATTGGACGCGGCGACAATTGGACGCGGCGACAATTGGACGCGACGAAAATTGGAAGCGGCGACAATTGAGCGCATGCGAAAATAAAAATAATTTTATAATTCCAATGAAATTTATTGCATGGAATATGCAGGGCTCATATCTATAATATAACAAATATCTAACCTAACCTAACTAACCTAAAATATTGTACTATATTCGTATCGTGAATTCATATCACGATATGAGATAGGAAAATAATTGTCAAACGAGGCCATAGGTATTCGTTATAATTATATATATAAGCTCATTAGTATTTCATATTTTATACAATGAATTTCATTGGAATTATAAAATTATTTTTATTCACGCATGCGTCCAATTGTCGCCGCGTCCAATTGTCGCCGCGTCGAATTCTCGCCGCGTCGAATTGTCACCGCGTCTAATTGACGCCGCGTCTAATTGTCGCCGCGTCCAATTGTCGCCGCGTCCAATTGTCGCCGCGTCCAATTGTCGCCGCGTCCAATTGACTGCGACCAATAGTCGTGCGTCCAATTTTCCACGTCCAATGGACGCGACACCGCGTTATTTTTCACTGAGCCTTTCCTCTGCATTTCCTTCCCAGTACTGATAGTGCCTAAATCCCGAAACACGTGCCTGCGGTTAACTCTTCAGGAGAAATATGTCCAATATTTTTTTGCTACCTACATAATGATACATCTTTGCGATAGAAAATGAGCGTACGCCACCTATCGGAGTTCTTGAAAGCTGTTGAGCGGCATGTCGACTTTGTTCTCATTTGTTCCATGTTTGTGCTTATTTGTCATATCATCAAAACAATCTACTCAGAAATGCTCGAGCTGCTGCCGTCAGGTGTAGCGACGTGTTATTTTCTAACGCGAATTGGCAAACAATGATAACAAAACAGAAATTCCCTTAAATGGTCCACAAGCGAACACAATGGCGAAAATAATAAAATACATCTTGCAATGCTATATTCATCGTGATTTTAATGACATGTATCTGGAATTGTTGAATGTATTATACTGAATGATGATTCAACTAGAAGTCATGACTAACTGATGCAAGTGACATAATTTGCTTCAAGTGTTCATATACCGGATATTTCTCAAAAGTGGCTCACCCCCATAATTTTTTTGTTTCTACAGATAAACAAATGTTATTTGGTTTGTGAGTAGGGTCCATGAATATGCATTATTTGACCTATTGAATTGTTTCCTGCCACTACTGGTTTGACCAAAAATGGCTCGTATCTTCTTATTCCAAATTGGATGATCGCATTGAGAATACTCGGCTAACTGAATAGTTTCCTTGAAGAAAGTTGATTTTGACAACAACACTTCCACCAACAGTACAAAAATAAGGTATTTGAATCAAAAAAACAATATTTCTGCTGTAAGTGATCCGGACACTCGTTGTTATTGATCGAATAGATATGTATTCTGAGTTATTTCAGATTTTTGGCATTTTCTCTCCTCGTTTCTATAAAATAGGAATATAAATATCATTCCAATATACGTACAGTAACGAGAAATCAGATGATTTGCTCCGAAATGTCACTGCTTTTGAAGAATTTTCTCTTCAGAGAGCCTAAAAGAAAAATTCACTAGCTTGTCAGTGACAATTTGTATTGAAAAAAGTTTGGAGGAGAGGAATAAAGATATATAGAAAAAATATCGAACTTTTACTCAAATTTTGACGTTTCGGAAAAGAATCTGCTCCTGTTTTCGACATAAGGAATGGGTTCTTTTTATCGTAGATTTGGATTCGTCCTGACACTTCTCAGTTCTCAGTAACAATTTTTGACGTTGGCCATCAAACAGGATGATTTAATAATTGATCCCAAATTCACCATATTGATTTCCAGATTTCGATAGTGAATACCATGTGTTATCTATATCAACTGAACAGAAAGCAATGCTATCATCTCCGTTTAGAAGATTGCAAGCAGATTCCTTGATCTTTTTTCTGGTTGTTATCTTCTTTTCCAATGATTTGAATATTATCCCAGATAGCACACAATCGCCTAGGGTCATCCTCAATGTGTCGCCAAACGCCTAGAGAGGACGTTATGTTTTCTACAACCTGAGAACATCATCAGGCGTAGATTTAGCGCCGTAATTGTCCTAGAGAAGTTCTTTCAGTGACAGCCTGAGGCTGCAGCGGAAGCCAAAAGGAAGAAGAAGAAGAGAACTAGAAATACTAGAAGTGAGGTTATGTCCCATGATAATATTTCTCTGAGAAATTGATTAGATAATAAGAAATACAGATTATCAATTAATCAAATCATTGATAGTAGGTACAAGACATGAAATATTGAATATATTATTTTATTTCAGGAGGTTATTGAGAACACAAACTTGATGATATCATCAGAGCAGAGATGTTCATTCCAAGATATTTTGGCTTCTACGGAATCTATCAAACATTGTATGAAGGCTCGAACTTTCAGTGGATTCAATAAAGATAGGTACCCACCTGAACCAACTCATTGATAATAGGTAGTGAACATGAAATATCAATACATTATTATTTGTTCCAGGAGGTTATTGATGAGAACACAAACTTGATCATTATATCATCAGATCAGAGATGTTTGATATTCCTACATATTTTGGCTTCTTTGGAATCTATAAAAGATTGTATGCAGGCTATAACTTTCAGTATAGATACAATAAAGGTACTAGGTAGGAATCAAATCATATTGATAATAGGTATACCTACTGGACATAAAATATCAATACATTATTTGTTTCAGGAAGTTATTGAGAACACAAACTTGATATCATATTATCAGAGCAGAGATGTTTCATTCCAAGAAATTTTGGCTCCTTCGGAATCTATAAAAGATTGTATGCAGGCTTGAACTCCCAGTATAGATTCAATGAAGGTAGGTATCTGAATCAAAGCATTGATATGGTATAGGTAGGTACTGGACATGGAATATTAATACATTATTTATTTCAGAAGGTTATTGAGAACACAAACTTTGATGCTATCATCAGAGCAGAAATGTTCAAATCAAAGATATTTTGGCTTCTTCCGAATCTATGAAAGATTGTATGCAGGCTTGAACTTTCAGTTAATAGAGCATCAGATAGTATGTCCAGGGTTCAGGAATCACACATGATAACAAGAAGAGAACTTACAACAGAATTAGAACAAAACAAAAATCATCATAATGTATTATTATGTTGATGATGATTTTTCTCTGAGGAAGAAAGGAACAAAGGTAGGTGGATCAAACCATAGATTTTACATGGATATGAGATATCAAATCATTGTTTGTTTCAGAAGGATATGGAAAACACAAACTTGATGTCATCTATAAAATATTGTATGTAGGCTTCAACTTTTAGTAGATTCAGCATTAGGAAGCATATCCAGAGTTGAGAAATCAAAAACAACATAGAGAAATATTACCAATGGGCAATAACTTCTAGTAGTGCTAAACAAGAAGCTGAGATGATTTTTTGCGAAACCAAAATCGAAAATCTTCACCAATAAGTTATAAATAAAAGGATGTAAGTTTTGATTTGAACATATTATTATTCCAGGGAAATTTCGCAAATATCATGATATAAATATTTTTTCAATAAAATTTCATTTTTATTAACCTATCCCTAGACATTTTTCAATACAACCTAAAGATGTTCCCATAATGCCCTATACATGTCCCAGAAGACCTTATAGGGATGTTCTGAGACGTTATTAGGATGTAGAGAACGGTAACAGGAGAACGAGCTTAGGACGTAGTCAGGCTCGCCCTCGACGTCCTGAGGACATTATTGTGAACGCCTCAGAAGGGCCTCAAAAGGTATTTGTGCTATCTGGGATTCTACTCTGCCATATGTTGTCCATCATCAGTGAGAATATATTCAACTATAGTTCCAATTAGTCGATGTGTCTTTTCTGACAGGAAAATTCTCCAAACGCAGTGACATTTTGGGGCGAATTATCTGATTCAATCTCACTACACGTATATTGAAATAATATTCGTATTTTCATTCTACAGAAACGAGAAGAGAAAATCCCGAAATATCTGGAATAATGAATGTACCACCTTCTCGATCAACCTACAGAGTATGTATTTTGAGGTCGCAGATCGTAAACAACTAAAAACCTGACCCAAGTAACATTTTAAATGCCTAATAGCTTCGATGAGACTTTAAAGAGGTTATGTGAGCGCAAATGATAGGTCTGATTTGTTCGACCGTTTCATGAATGCTCTGGAAAAGCATATTGGCCTTCATGTCCATATAATCCTATCAAAAGGCTTTGAGATACTATGATAGACTGGTACTGGTACTGGTACTGGTGGGGGACGTTTCCACGTCAGCAACTAGTCCCCAATGGGACCTTTTTGCCAACCCCAAGTGTTTTCAATGACTGATGTGGTTCGCTCAAGAGAGCTGGCTAACATCCTTTTCAGGCACCGCCCATCAGCTCTCTTTTAAGAGTTTTTCAGCTGTGTTTTGTAGGCTAGTAATGTACTCACTACTATATGCGCAGTGGCAGGCCTGCTAACTATCATCGTTAACCCCCGAGACCGAGGTCTACTTAAGCAGCTGGCCCGCTCTCACGCTCAGCTGGTAGTTTTTCCACACCCACCTACATACACCGTCGCACTTCTTCTCTGATACTCACAACCACATCATCATATCTTTCTGCGTGTTCTGTGTAGGCTTTGTTACTAACTCCATGCGCCACTTTAGGAGCAGCACTGTTAATTGGAACGCAACAGCGAATCGTGCAGGACTATCCCCAGCCGATGCTCAGAAACTTTACAATATTTAATTCGTAAATGAAATATTGAAAAAAGTTCCTTGCCAGTGCTGGAAATCGAACCCACGACCTTGCGGTCGTGAGACGGACGCTCTTCCACTGCGCCAATCCCGGCTATGATAGAACTATCGCATGAAACAATTTGGCATTCAGCTCACTTCGGTTTCAAGATAGCTCTGTGAGAGTCATTGAAATTCTTGATCAGAAACTATTCACTCTCAACAACCCTCTTGAAACTCTCAAGTTTTATTAGTGTCTCGAATTTGACCAAGAGGTTCTGAACTAATCCTATAAAAATACGTCATAAAGCAATCATGAAACCAAATTTACACTAGGCCAATTAGGATTTGACTGGGGCAATGATGAAACCTATTGGCATTATTCTAGCTATGTGAAAGTGATTATTAAAACCTATAAGCCACTATGAATTCATCGAAGTCGATCATAAAATCTATAGGATTTATGAAGTTTTATTCAGAACCGTGTTGAACCCAAATCCCATGATATAAATGTTAGTATTTTTTTGGCCTTCAAACGACTCATGTTGAAATGGACTGACAATGAAATAAATAGTGTGAAATTAAGAGAAATGGCAAGTTCAAGCGAAAAAATGGAGAGAATCACTTAAGAATCAAAAATCGAGTCGTGAGAGCAACAGTAAATCAGAATTCTCAAGCCCAAGCAATTCCAAACACTGCGTCTTCCAATTCATACCAACTGAATCCACCAAATAGCAAGAATTCATGGGGACCTGATGTTCATGAAGTACCTACCATCAACGGGTCAGAACGTAATGGAAAATACTTCTGATCATCGTGCTTCTGAATGGGAACTAGGAAGCGAGGAAGTTGACAACAGTTTTGCACAAATTATGTCAGATGACGAGTAGGGAATGCATTTGAGAGAATGGAGCAATCAACACAATATCAGGCGAATTGCACTGAGTGTAGTTTGTCTATGTTTCCTACTCGGTTTCCTACTTGAAACCAATCACAAAATTCACAAAGTGAATACTGGTGAACAGCAAGAGTAGGGTTATGTTGATCATGTTGATGACGTTCTTCTACACTTTGCAACACTGCCAATGAGCACTAGCCAGGATATTCTTAAAGCTTTATAGTTTTATAGAGGCATTATCTTATAACCTTCTTAAATCAATCTTATCATTTTCGAAGCTTTGTTGTCATACCCAGGAGCAGATATTCATGAGAATGGATTTGAATATGCAATAAGTACTTCAACAGGAGAAAATCGTCACATAAAATGCCTTATTATTACCTGAAGGTTTTAATCAAGCATCAGAGAAAACAAATTGGCTTCAAGTATATTTTGCGCCATATTTTCTACAAACAGATGTCGGCCATTGATGGAAATGAAAATTTCGAGCAGAGAATAGAAAAGATGCATTGATACTGCCGTCGAAAATGTTGTTTTTCCACATTCTTCAAACGACTCACCTATATTCAGCAAACATTCACACAGTTTTGTCAATTTTTTTGAAAAGGTATTAAAATTCACATCCAATTATAACTGGAGGATACACATTATTCCTAGGGCGCTGCTTTTTTTGGAGCATATCTGGTATGATTTCGTCAAAGAAGTCGTCATCGTTTTCATTCTACAGCCTCAATCTTCACAAGAAGAACTATTTGATACAGTAGGAAATTATCATATCATACCGCCATGTTTAATCTCTTCCATAACTATCTATTGTTCTCTCTCTATTTTGACATGTTTGTATTATAATTAGTTCTGAAAAAAAGACTATCATGAAACACGTTACGGACTATATTATCTTAACAAATGCTTACTGCGACTGATAAGGTTTCAATTCTAGCCAATAAGTGTTAATGTTGGCATAAGAAGTGTCGTTTTGAAACCAATAGGAATGAACTCGTGCCGAAAGGCTTTAAAGGAAGAAGTTTCGATAGGTTTCATTATTGCTTCGAGGCATACTACAATGAATTCCTATTAGTTTTATGACAAGCTTTGAGAGAAGCTGTGACAGTATTCATAAAGGTGGGCCCTTCATGTCTTGAGAAGGTTGTTTAATTGTTTTAATAATATTATTAAAGTATGATAGTTCCAAAAAGGCATTTTAAAATAGGCTGTTACAACCTCCTGTAGCTAACAATGAAACTGATAATGTTATTTGGGGAGATACCTGTGTAGGTTTCAGAGAATATCAATTACCACTGACACTAGGGTAAGTGTGTGCTACACATATCATCTGATAGTAATCTAACAGTAAAATTTCCTCAACAATCTGATTATTGAGGAAGCTGAAGTCTTCAGTATGAGTTTGAGATTATTTCTCAGAGCTCAGGTGAGGCAGGTGGAGATTCACATTTTCTTGATCTTGATAGATATAGCTATTCGTGAGGTGAGCTCATGAATTGTGATCTATTCCTGCTGAGGATTCTCGATTTTAACATCTGGGGGTCGTTATACGGGAGGTACAAACATTCCAAGAGGGTTGATGATGATGTACTTCCTCAACTTGAATAAAATGACTTCCCTCTTCAGATTCTATACAGGGTGACATCACTTTGAGTTTCTAAGCTGGATGTTATTAGAATCCCTGTATATACCTTAGACAAGAGTCCGGACACAGCCATACTTCTGTCCTTTTCTTATTTCAGAAAATGCCTTGATGATTGAATAAAGGAATAAGACTTATATATCAAGCTCTGTCTTTTCAATTCCCCTAGTATCAATGATTGTCAGAAACAATTTTGAAGGGTTAGATTATTTGTCAATAATAGTAGCTTTATTGTCCAACAGTTACCCAAATCGTTCATAGCCGTAGATATAAGTGAGAAATAGGGCTATTTTAACTAGAATAACTATTAGATTTTCAAATAATGAACAACAGGGTGTTCAAATTTCGAATCGATAATTTTCATGATAAACTCCTGATATGGCTATTGCAAATTTCCGTCATCAGATATTTCATCGCTTCATTAGATATAAGGAAGATAATTTAAGTGTTCTACGTGGTATCACATATAGCCAAGAAAATATAGTTGTTTTCTGTTGGGATATAAAGAAATAGAAAACATATAATTGTTTCCAGTGATACCACAAGAATTTGATAGCGAGTGCTTTATTAATTGTGTCGGTTTCCCACCTCTTTCTGCAGTCTACATCCACCTGTAAATATTGAATTTAATCTGAATCAAAAGCGTGGACTGATGACAAAGCACATTACAATTTCTCTAAATCTTCTAGTTCTGATTTAAACTTCCAACTTCTTTCCGCATCATCTCATTTTCTCTCTTCGCGATAGTTTCATTCAGTGATTCCCAAGATGATGACGACGGAACTCTTTTTTTTAACGTCTCTATTTTATAAATTGACGGCACAAATGACTCTCTCAATTTGAAATCCATCAGCTTGAATGAATCTTTATCAAAATGGGCCTTGATTTTTTTTTTTTGTACTGTTTTTAC
Source organism: Phaedon cochleariae (assembly GCA_918026855.4). Taxonomy (NCBI): domain Eukaryota; kingdom Metazoa; phylum Arthropoda; class Insecta; order Coleoptera; family Chrysomelidae; genus Phaedon; species Phaedon cochleariae. The sequence goes on along the minus strand of OU896722.1, from coordinate 19,231,857 downwards.
GAGTAGATTCGAATATTCACCTCACATATGCGGATATCTTAAAATTAATTCTCCGTTCTGGACGTTTCATTGCATTCTTCCATGACATTATCTTTGAAGGGTCATTCGGAAAATTGAATAACTAGAATTCCTTTTCTAATGAATTATCGCAATAATGTACGCATCAGGAAATTGAAATAATTTCAAATGTTGAATTTTGGCGGTCATAAAATTTCAAAGTGACAGTGACAGAAATTCGAAATAATTAACAAAAGCGGGCGGGACGACTATAGTGTTTCGTCACATTGTCAGGTGGGCAAACCAAATGAAACAAAATATTAAAAACCCCAACGGCTGTCAGTTCTGTATCCCGACTCTTGTCCAAAAGGTATATACAGGGACTCTAGATATCATCATTGTCATTTTCGAATTGATCGAAATGACTCTGTCATTTTCCAGGACTATACAGGATGTCATCACGTGAAGTTTGTGAACATGGTTATAATGATGGGTTCTTAGAACTCAATGAGAATAACGATGAATTTCTAGAAGAGGCAAACTATAATTGAATTCAGTGAGGATTATTCAGCTATATATTTGAAATGTCGGGAGTATTCGAGTTGGTGAAAGATTATAGAGGATGAAATCATGCCAAAGGGAACCGATGGATTATTAATGTTCTACTCAAGATTTCAGATCACCTTTCTCTTCTACTGTCCATTGAACTGGAGTTGTTGTGATCATACTAGGTAAATTCTTTTATGTTTCTTCAACTCAATTTTGTGAATTTGGTGAGTTGAATAGTACTCAAGGTGTTTGCCTGTGTGAATTCATCTTGCGCATACTTTCCACTGTATCGAGCTGTAAACTACCCGCATGTCATCTGACAGCCGATTTATGCGACTAGCTTCAGTTGAGGACGTTGGGGTAGGTCGCATTGGGATCGAATTTAATCATAGTTTTGGCAAGCGCTCATTGAGTTTGCGAGGCGAAGCGACAGCGAAGATGAGTACACAGATTTTGTGAGTCCAACAGAGGCACTTCTGATCCGAATGGAACATGCTATTTGTTCTGCAATCGCAATGACTGATGTCTAATTCATGGAATATAATTGGAGATACCACTATTCTTGAGTCACTTGAGCATGCCAGTGTTGAAGCAGCTATCATATCAGCTGTCATCCGACAAGTTTCAAGTTCCTAGGAGTCAGCTCCCGAACAATAGAAGTGTTGCCGAGCAACATACATATCAATGATTTCATTTTGTCTTCGAGAAAAATGTCAACTTCATGGGCTGATTTTGGAACAGAAATTGGCGAATTATTAGTCGATCGCAGAAAAATTCATTTTCTTGTTCACCCAACATCAAGGAACAGAGAATAATTCGCGAATAATTGATGTTAGTTGTCAACAGAGACGAATAAAAATATTCGGTTTTGGTTCATCTTGGCAACTTGTTTCATAATCACATTGAATGAGATTGGATCCAAAATTGATAATCTTGAAGCTAATATCTTATCAATTCATCATTGTAAGATATTATGTATGCGTTCATTTGGACTCTCAATGGTATTCGATGGAGAAATAAGTAGATGATATACCTACTAGAAGTGCATTTATTTCATTTCCTTTCCTTCTTGCCGAATAAAATATCACTCTTGGAACTAATATCATAAATATCAATTATGATACTAGAGAGGAGGAGCAATTATGTCCTTTTATTTCCACACCTGAAAGGACCGCTGTCAAGCTAGGGAATCTATCACTTATTTATTCTGCATTTCTCGACCAAAAAAGAAGCGAAAAATTCACGTTGTCGGCACAGCAACCGATCAAAATTCAGGCAACTGGTTGGCTCAGAAAACAATGAATGAATCTTAAGAGAATTCAATTCTGGAGGTTCCAAACAGTGGCTCCGTAAGTTTCCCGTTACCTATTATATAATAAAGGAATAACTACAGAGGTACAGCTTCTCTCTCTGACCTTTCCACATCTTTTGTTAAATCCAGATTCTGATTGCGAAGAGAATTGCTCGAACTGTAACCACATATTCTGTAGGTTGGAGAATTCGAGGAGATATTTCAACAAACTACAATCGAGTGGAACACAAAAATATGCAAAAATTCGCTCTAGCGTTCTCGTCACGTGCTATTCGTTATCTACGTTAGTACATGGGCGGGTATGCTGTTTCAATAAATTCGTCTCGAATTGTGAAGTTCAGTTTATCAGTCATGGAGAGGTATATTGTTGTAACAATTCGCTGGGGCGAAATTCATGCCGTAGATTATTGCTTTATCCGATACAGTTTTTGCTTGCAATGGTCGAATACCTCCTGTGAAAAATGAATTGTTCTTCAAGACTGATGCTGTGTTGCGTGCAATCGAAGGATTGAGGCCACCACACTGAATCCTCGTGCTACTCACAGCATTGTTCATGCGATTTTTTCTTGATATTGTTGCAAATCGACAATAGAACTCGAACTGTTTCAGGAGATTCCTCAGAAATTGGAAGAAAGAGGTGAACATCATTGACAAATCTTGAATATTTTGAAAATGGCGTTCTCTCATACAGTGTGTGCGACTTCAACTAATAACAATCTTCTAATCTGAAATACATTGCCCTTTTATTCGAAACGAGAATTCCATATATATTACTAACCAAGCTCTCTCAGAATTTGTATACATATCTGGAATATCCTGATTCCCAAGGCCAACTATCGTTTGTTGATTGTGTCGGAATTTTGAATCTTGTTTTGCAATTTTTTTCCGAAAAAGTAGATAGTCAATTCGATTCAAACATAGCTGAAAATCCCCAAACAAAATAATAACGCAATACCTCATACAAAGGTTTGAAATTCGATGGCAATTTCTATCATTCTTGCTCTTTCAATCCACCCTATATCAAAATTTTAAGGGTGAATATATCCAGTATAGAAGGCATTCACTGGAGAAACACATCGTATACGATCCTTCGTTGTGAGATCTACAGGATCTATCTACGTCAACCAAAAATCAATAGAACTAGAGTTCAGGTTCACCATTTCGGAGACTCAAGAAGCCGTTTTTCACTCACTTCACCAAGCAGATTATTCAACAAGCAACACGACTGACAAAGAACTAACGAATGAAACATGAATGAAATGACACAAGAATACTGTCCAATGACGGCCTGGTGATATACTGAAGCTTGATTTGATCATAATGATATAGCGATTCTGGCGAAATAGAATCAAAAGTTGGGATGATTCAATAAACATTGTCATGGTATGACGATTATCTCCTGAAATGAGTTACAATCATCTATATTTTCAGAAAGAAAGGAACCAAGTGAACTTATTCTCAACTTCGATTTCATTGATCGTTGGTTTACCTAGAGAGATCTTCCTGCAGAACTCGTAGGAGTAACAATGATAAAACTTTATATTTGGTGTGCTCCGTCATTCAGTGACTACTTCCTTCACCGGTAATATGAACTGATGTAATATTTTCAGCTAGAATACTCTGTATTATCATTGATGGTACTGTCATTGTCACGTTGACAAAAGTCGATTGGAGCCCTGACATTTTCAAAAGGTTTTTGTCACAATTTAATCGACTTTCATCAACTTCACAATGACAGTAACATAAATGATGATACAAATTATTCTAGCTGAGAATATGACATCATTCTTCTCCTCTGAGACCTGACAAATTTCTTCAAAATCATCGACGCTTTCTTGTTTCGAATTGGACGATTCGATGGCCCGGAGTCTGTAGGTGCAACATGACTTTGAGAATCTGTCATACCCATCTGAAGATATTCTGCAATAATGGGACAAGATGTTGTTATTTTTCGAATATTCTCTGATGAGTATGGTAGATTCTCAGAGCGTACCCAATGATAAAAAAAGCAAGATTTGGAGACCCACTTTGAGTAGCGGGTAAATATCCCTATGACTCGACGGAGTGCAGCACTGGAGTTCGAGATCGATAGTTCTAGTAGAGGTTCAAATCTCTCCGGATCTGATTTGATAGTTCTTTTGGTGATCAAGTATCTAAGGAGATTCATTTGATTTACACTACACTAACCAAACTGTTTTTTCAACGCCTCGACACGTGTTTTGCTAACTAACTAACTGACAGTTTTAATCTTCTCCTGAAGGTGCTAACATATTTAGCGAAACACGTGTCGAGGCGTTGAAAAAATGGTTTGGTTAGTGGTAAAACAGTGTAGTGTATTATCGTGCCAAAGGTGCCAGTTTTCGATATATCATTTGATCTAGTTATTGTTGAATCATACTCCTCAGCTATCTTCAAGAATCTCAGATTCTGATCATGTCGTTCTCTATTCATTCAACAAATAGTGACGTCGTCTAGATACGCGAAAGTCGAAACTGATATGAACTGCCGAAAGCTACGAACGCTGTATATATTTTTTCACATTCTCTGATTGGTATTTGATGATAGGCACTGCGCAGATTGATGGTACTGATTATTTCATATTTTGAACCTTGCATAATGATCTCTTCAATTCGAGGTAGTGAATAGGCATCCGATAATGTGGATCAGTGATGGTACGAGAGTAATCAATAACCATGCGCTTTTGATGATTCTCATTTCTGGTAATAAGTACTTGTGCACGCCATGTAGAATCACTTGGTTTTTTATATGTTCTTCTAGAAGTCGTTTTACTTCTTCTTGAATGAATTCGTAGTCTTTAGTTGCATATCGACGTGATTTCATGGCAACAGGTTCACAGTCGGTAGTAAGATTTGAGAATGACGGAACTGAGTTCACATTTGCTGAGGTCAAGCAACAAATATTGACTGAGGGTGTTGGTCCTCCGAAGACAACTTGAATGCCAAAGTGTTCTTTGAGGATATCATGCCCAATGATCATGTCAGTACAAAGTTCATCTAGAAATAAAAGTTGTTCAACATTTTCGTATTTGTGCTCTAGCATGATGATATTCACAACACAAAATCCTTCCACTTGCAAAACAAGTCATGTTGAGGCCATTGCTACATTAGCCAGATGGAAAAATACTCGAATTTCACGAGATCCTGCTACTCGTCTGGACAGATAACTATCAGAGCTCCCTGTATCTATCAGAGCATCTGTCATCATTTCATCGATGTCTACTTGAAGTATGGCTCTCGATAAACAACAAGGCGATGTTGCTGAGATCGTTGCGAGAATAGTCGTAGGTAATATCCCGAGACCATGACAAATAGCCGACTATTATTTTCTTCATAATTCTATCGAGAGTAACCTTGTATTTTGACAATTTGATGAGACCATATGAATATTAATAATCTGAATAACTCCCGAGAGCTTCAGCTCGAGGGAGTTATTCTATGATTATTAATGTTCATATGGTCGAATTGAATTGTCTCAAAATACAAGGTACTCGAGATGAATTAAAGGAAATAATAGTCTTTATTTGTCATGGTCGAGTGATATTCAGGAAGATTATTTCATGAACAGTATAAAAATACAATTCATCTATATAAAGTTAGTGTTTCTGAACTTTCCTTTCATGTTTGGGGCTTTGCTTTTTCGCATTATGCGCATCCCTGGCACCTTTGAATTCGATATATTCAAATGGATTTATCTTACGTTTATGTTCATTGAAGTAATTTTCCTGTATAGTTTACCATATCAATTTCAACCATGTATTCCTAATATTCATCACCATTCCCCTCACCCTATATCTTTCAGGATTTGGGCAATCACGAGAGTTGGGGTAGTCGCACAAAATGCATAGTTTTTCTGCTGGCAAAAAAACATGAATTGTTCTAGATAGACTCTTTACTCTTCTTGGTATTTTCTGATAATGATTCGCTCACATATTTACGGATTTTCGTAGTGAAAGTTGACCCAAAAAGAGGCATTTCAATTTTTGAGTGACTGATAGGTATGTCAAAGTTTGACAACCGTAGCACTCTTATGCTGACGAACAAAATAGCCGCTCATATTGTTTGTTTACCTAAATAGCCGCTGATATCGCGTATCATGTGACCTCAATCAAGAAATTTCATAGGTCCAACCAGGTGTGAATGAAATAATCGCAGATATTTGTTGTGGATAGTTCCGTGACTAACACACCTTGGTATAATGGCTCATTCTACCGCAACCATAGCAGGTGACAATTCCAGCTGAATAAATATAACGAGGATGTCTGTCAAATCCACGATCCAAGGATCATTTGAATTCGATACTAAATGAAGTTGTGGGTGAATTCAGATCCTGGTCTGATTGACACTCGGCATTATCATTTCCGACAGCTGCATTGGTGGAACCACATGACACATAGGATTCAGAATGATGTTGAGCCATTTTCAACGCTCTTGCTTTATAGAATGCATTTCGCAAATCGAAAGTATTATTTTCCAGCAAACGTTGCCTAATATGAGTTGAAGTGAGGCCGCTGATGAAGTAATCTCTGTTGAACTTATCTTTGTTATCAGCAGACACAGATTCGAAGTTTCAATCTCCGCCCATTTGCTTGAGTATTTGCAATATTGATCAATAGACTCTCCTGTCTGTTTTCTTGTAGGTGCAAGTGAATGCATGGCGAAAATTTCATTTCTTGTCTTCACATAGAGTTTCTTGAAAGTTTTAATCGCATTGTCGTATGTTGTTCCATCACTTATATATTCAATGATAGTTGGACTCATGTGATTCATCAGAAGGTTTCATTTATCACCGTCTTCTATAGCATTTGTGGCTCTCATTCAATCCAATGGTTCCATTGTTGAGCAGCGATACTTGCACTGGGTTCTACTCCTAATCTTCCGGGGTTGAAGAGTTGTTCATCTATGATAAAAGTTGATTGCATTTTCTGAGAAATGAAGACATCTTATAATTGGCCAACATTTTCGACTCATAACAGATCAAAGATCAGTTGTATTCATGTACGACAACGATATTTCTAGAAGAATTGAGAATGAGAAGATCATGCGGTGACGCCTCGAAGTGTCTCGTTCCAAATACGACATCGTCTACCGACCAGATAATCGAGACATAGTTGCAGATACATTCTCGACATTCAGTTGTTACATCTCGGCATCAGAAGATAGCAGAACTCTTGATAATCTGCGTAATTTTCTGTGTCATACTGGCATCACTCGTTTTTATCATTGGGAACGCTCTGAGAATCTGCCATAATCATCTGGAGATATTTGAGAAATGACGACATCTTGTTCCATTCGTGAAGAATTCTTACCAAGATTCCACCAGAATCAAGGTGTCCTCATAAAAGCAACATCAAGTTTAGAAAGACATACACAATAGACAGAACAAGAACTTTCGATGTCGGCTATGTTTACAGTGAGGCTCTGCATTCTAGCACGACTCAGAAGAATATATTACGACTACAACAGGCAAATGAAGATACATCAACTTCATTGGTGTTCATCCTAGATCTCTTAGTTATGAGATTCAGCAGTTGAATAGGTGGTGGAAAAATTCCACTCAAGTATGTCAGGTAGTGCCATCTGTCAGCAGAGTGATTCACTTGTAGTACCACTCTGTAGCGTATAGACGTAGGGGTCTGTACGTGTGACTATAGATAACAGCGCCATACAGTGTATGTCGCGATATCTCTGTATCCTACCTCAGAGCTTTTCCACAAGATGGCTACAACATGACTACAACTTCATGTTATACCCTGCGTCTTCGAAATGGGTGATATACCCGAAGCGTAGAGTTGTCCCAGTTGTCAGCAGACCGAGAGCGGCTGATGAGACCTGGTGGGTCGAAACAGTACTGTCTTGCTCCTGCTGACAATTGGGGCAACTCTGTTCATCCTAGATCTCTTAGTTATGAGATTCAGCAGTTGAATAGGTGGTGGAAAAATTCCACTCAAGTATGTCAGGTAGTGCCATCTGTCAGCAGAGTGATTAACTTGTAGTACCACTCTGTAGCGTATAGACGTAGGGGTCTGTACGTGTGACTATAGATGGCAGCGCCATACAGTGTATGTCGCGATATCTCTGTATCCTACCTCAGAGCTTTTCCACAAGATGGCTACAACATGACTACAACTTCATGTTATACCCTGCGTCTTCGAAATGGGTGATATACCCGAAGCGTAGAGTTGTCCCAGTTGTCAGCAGACCGAGAGCAACTGATGAGACCTGGTTGGTCGAAACAGTACTGTCTCGCTCCTGCTGACAATTGGGGCAACTCTGTTCATCCTAGATCTCTTAGTTATGAGATTCAGCAAAAAAATATCAAGATTCCTCAATGAATAACTGACACTGTTGCATCACAATTTTGTATGACAGTAGGTACTTTAGCAGGAAAAGACATTTTTGATAGTCTCTTCCAGAATATCGACTCTTTTAATAGTCATGATATGTTCACATATTCGAAGAAAGCTTGCCAGGAAGTATAGGGTGGCCCATTCAAGACGATCCACCCTGAATAACTCTTGAACACATGATAGAATGAAAAAATGCTCAGACACGTCAACTTTCATTTCTTGGGGGACATAATTTGAGATGGGTTTGTCATCTGTCATGACTTTCTCCTTCCCTAGAGAACCACCCTTTCAAGAATTTCAAATGGGAACATGGGTCAAGTGATACCTCATTCGAAAGGTATTTTGACCCAGATAATAACTGTGATTTGTTTTTGAAAATTGATTGATTAGTTTTTGAAATAATGGGTGTAGCCCATTCAAGACGATCCACCCTGAATAACATTTGAACACATGATAGAATGAAAAAATGCTCAGACACGTCAACTTTTATTTCTTGGGGAACATAATTTGAGATGAGTATGTCATCTGTCATGGCTTCCTCCTATCCTATGAAACCACCATTTCAAGAATTTCGAAAGGAAACATCGGTCGAGTAATACCTCTTTCGAAAGGTATTTTCACCCAGATAATAACTGTGTTTTATTTTCGCACATCATTTTCGAGATATTGATAGCGAATATTTGAGAAATATTCCTATTCCTTCGATATCAATCAATATTAGGACTTAGAATATTCCTTGTGGGCAATAATTTTTCCATGATCTCATAATGGTTTAGTAACTGTTCGTTCAGCAGAAGATAGATATGAAGATTAAAATCAAACCGTAAAAATCATATCAATACAAAAAAATCTGACTACATATCTCCATAGATCCATGTACACAAGAAAACTGTACAAGTTTTTGCCCATGGTTTCGATTTGTCGTACAGAAACTTGGTTTCATATTTATCGAATTCGAAACCGTAGAAATTTTCGTTGATTGTTAGATCCCATATTCGAATTGTTCAGAATGGTGTACACAAAGGATGAGAAAGTAGATATTATTCTCATTTTTGCATCACATAACAATAGTGCCAGATTGACAGCTAGATTATTCAATGAAAGAAATCCGGGAAGTAATGTGTCACATAAGTAAGTATAGGCATGACAATAATTTTTGCTTCTTCAAAATCATTTTCGCATTTAGGTATATTCTGGAGATTGTGAGAAAATTTCGTGAGACAGGATCGGTTGACAACAATAAGAGGCTTCGCATCAAACCAGTTGCGGATGAAGTGAATCAGATAGGTATTTTGGGACGGATAGCAGTTGATCTGACTTTATCAGTTCGCCAACTCAGCCTTTCTACTGAAATTTCAAGAAGTTCGATTCAACGGGTCCCCAAAACTCATATATTCCATCTGTATAAGTAACAACTCCATCAGGAGCTCAATGAGGATGACTTTGATAGACGTAATGAATTTTGCTGAATAATGACGGCAACGATCCAAAGGAATCCGAATTTACTGGAACACATTTGTTTCAGTGATGAGTGTTCTTTTTATCTGAAGGGTTGTGGCCTACTTTTTTATATTTTTTGAAATAAACCAAAACTGCATAAAAATATAAGACACATTTGCGAACGCCAGCTCTTCGCCAGAGAACAGATAAGTGGATTCGTTGTGATTGCAGATAGTTAAATTTCAAGTTCAGAGGGCGCCACTCAATTTACAAAACAATTACTGATACTTGGATGATTGAGAAAACCAATTAGTTGGATACTTACAGTATTTTCCAAAACTTAATCCTGAAATAGAAATATGAAAAAATCTTCTTAAATGGCAGTGTCAACACAAATAGATGAATAAAACCATATCAAATTTCAGACCTATTTATTATCACCATAACAGACAGGGTTTATGAAGACCAGTGTAGAGACCAAATGAGTGTCAGAATATGTATCATATGTTATCATGAAATATCTTAAAGTAATATAACCATCATAACCATAAATTGTCATAACCATGAAATGATTGTTTCTAGGGGAATTCAAAATTATTGTACAAAATCAAAACTTATCAACCTACACCATGACAATTACCACCTCTTTATATGACTAGCGTTCAGGTATAGCAATCATCATATTCCAACTATAAAATGGGATGAATAAATCTCAAAAAAATTGATTAAACAATAATCTGTAAAAAACCTGAAACCGCTGTCACATATAGTACTATGGGAGAGCTTCACAAGAGCTTCATACATGTTAAATATGGTTATGATCAAAATGTTGAGATATTAAATTCAGATTTTAAAAAAGATGGAATAAAAAAACCTGGTCTATTGGAGGGTCCTCTCCAATGGTCTAATCACCCCTATCCAAGGTCCACTATGGTGAGTAGGCATGCTCGTGAAGATGAAGATGAAGACGAAGACAGGAACGAAGACAGGAACAAAACGAAGTTGATGGACCTCCACAGTCCACAGTAGGGCTCAGTGGTGTGGCTCAGCCGGTCAGCTTGACCGGTTACTACTGGGCTTGATCTGGGCCACCTGTCGACTATGGTCAGGATAAAATGAGCGACCTGGTCCTCTTGGGAATCATGACCAAGGTCGAGAGATTATCCCAAGCTTTTCGCTACTAGAAGCCGAAGGCATAGCTAAGCCATACCCTAACACCCTGTTAAAAAATCAACAGGTTGATATAACCGCTTGACAGACACATGGAGAACAGAAAGAAACTGATATTGAAGGGAAATATTGCTCACCAAGTTGATAGTCATTGCTCTGCATATGACTTACCTTCTGAGAAGGAAGGAAGGACTTGAAGAACTATTAGTTTGGAGTCTTCATACGCTGAAAAAAGCCGGCTGCAGGGCTTCCTGGGGGCATCAGGCAGTCTCCGAAAAGTGGGAACAAATCCTACACAGGTCCATGGCCAGAATCACTGATGTTTTGAAAAATTTCAAAAAATTTCAAATCCCCCGAAGGGTTTCTACGGATTATACCGAGAAAAGAAAAAATGCTCAAACTGGCTCAAGTTCACACCATGACGGTCGCCGAGAAAAAGCCTCGAGATAGCTACCAGAAATCTCCTCCTAAAATTCCCTATCTAAACTTATCTTATCTGAAGGAGTGCTTCCTGCCAAAATTCAGCGCCAAATATGAAATCCTATTATTTCATTGGTCAGAAGAAAAACACCAGAATTACTAGGTCCAAACTAACAGAAGAAGTACTGGAGAAAGAAAAGAAAAATAAGAGTCTTCTTTTTCTTCGGTAGTACTATGTCACAACATTGTAAGATTGTGCTTGAGTCCTACTCACAGAAGATGAGTGACATACTGGACAATGACGTTTGGATGACAATATTGAATATTATAACCCCAAAATAAATTCCAGAAAATGAAGAAAATATTTCTTTCAACACCAAAAATACCATTTCAGATAGAAAAATCACCTTGAATAATCCCTGAAATAAACCAGCGACGTCGGCTTTATCACACCTGCGAACACACTGGTAAGTCGTTTGTTTACTCTCGGAAGGGACAACAACATTGAACTATTTCTTCGAATTCTAGGCCTCTAGGATCAGAATGCCAGAAATCAAAGACTCCCGCAGCTTATATCATCACCTCCCATCGGCACATAGAAATTCAGAAGACATTACTAATCATGACTGTTATTATTTCTATGCTGTTATTCAAAACTGTGTGATAAAGTGGTTCATTAAAAGTTACATTCAAGTACTTCAGGATTATTTACAAAGTATCAGACTGAATGTTCTCTGTAAGTATGACTTCTTGTCTAGATCTGAAAGGTTAATATTTACAAAATGGTAATGTATGAAACAAAAAAATGAAAATGATTCTTTGTAACTCTAAATGTTGCACTAAAGCAAATTCGCTTGAATTTTCATGCAAACGATACTAAAAATTATTTTGTAGCAATTTCAAATGATACATATACATATAGAGAAAAAATTGGTCAATTCATGGAACAATTTTTGATAGAGGTTAGGCATTCATGGAAATTTTTGGACAATAGTAACTGCGCGTACCAAACGTTCCTCAACTGGAAGTAAAAACATAGTTTACTACCAGGTAAGAATCTAATCTTGAAAAGATCTAAATCTGGATAAAAGTCAAAATCTGGATAATAAGTCTGAATCTGGAAATAAGTCTTAATCTGGAAATAAGTCTAAATCTGGATAATAAGTCTAAATCTGGATAATAAGTCTAAATCTGGTTATGGTCTGAATCTGGTTAAATTCTGAATCGGTAAGTCTAGTCCAATTACATGAATCTATCTCTAATGAGAAAAGTATTCACAAAATTTTCAAAATAAAAAAAAATATTTGAATCAAGGAAACTATGGAGTTCAGGTTGATCAGACCTTTCAGGAATCTTCATAAGGGAACAAAATCACTAAATAACTTGTAAGTGTCAAGTGACAAGTATGAAGTATCTAGTGTCAAGTAATATTCCATATTTATTCTCAAATATGCAATAACAAGGGTCAAGTAAGCTTACTTTATAAGGAGAACATTGAATCTCAAACTAGGTTCTGCATGAACCATAAAAATTGTTTGTGCACCAACGCACCAAAAAAATTTTGTCTGTGCACCAACGCACCAAGAAACTATCTGTGCACCAACGCACCAAAAAACTATCTGTGCACCAACGCACCAAAAAATTTACAAAAAAAGTTTCACTCAAAACCAACCAACAGAAGTACTCTGTAGACAAATCTAAGATAATTATGGTCTGAATAAACATTACTATCCAACAGAAACATCTGAATTGGATCCAAGATATTGTTTTAAATCTTTTATATGCCATTCCCTAGCGGGAGAACCATCGATATGATCTAAAGCATATACTTAACGAGATATTCTTTTCCTAACAATATTCAAAACATATTTGGGGGCTAATTTTGCACTAAACTTGCTCGAAGCATCTGAAAGTATCTTATTTCTCCGCCACACCTTTTCTCCTTCTTCAAATATATGATCTCTCTTCCTGAGGTTGTATGATGTCGCATTTCTCTGATAAGCCCTATGTAATATTTCCTGTACTGTCTTAAAGACATCACCAAGCCCCTTGATATCCTGAACAAAACTATCCCTGTCGTCAGGTAAAAGTTCGATATCTTGGGTTTTAGGAAGATTTCCATAATATTTGCCAGAGATAGGGACATTTTGACCGAAAGTCAAGAATGCTGGAGTATACTGGGTGACCTCATGTGTGGCTGTATTTATTGCCTGTTGAATTTTATGAATTTCCTTATTCCAATCCTTATGTTCATCTACATAACTTCTAATGGCTTGACCTATGGTCTTGTTAGTTCTCTCTACAAAATTGCACTGAGCTGAATAACGAGGGGTGTACCATATATTTTGAACATTATAAGTGTCAGCTAATTTTTTAAATAGTTTCCCAGCAAATTGCTGTCCATTATCGCAAACTATGAACTGTGGTACCCAAAATACCAAAAATACTTGATTTTCCATAAACTTTATAACGTTAGGTGCTTTAGCATCACGCATAGGACATAATAGTGTGTATTTTGTAAAAAAATCAGAAACTACTAACAAGTAGGTGAAACCTCTAGGAGATCTAGGAAATGGTCCCATGATATCAACAGCAATAGTTTGAAAAGGAAATTTCACTGTACGTTCAGCTCCCATGAGTCCCATACGAGGAGTGTTCGATAATTTTTGCGACTGACACACCTTGCATGTTTTGACATACCTTAAAATGTCACTTCTCATCTTAGGCCAATAGTAGTGTTCTTGTATTCTCGCAAGGGTCTTGAAAAAACCGAAATGACTACGGATAGACGGATCATGTGAATCTTTTATAACGGAAATTCTGTGTGATTTTGGAACAATAACTTTCCATTCAACTAAATTCGACTTCAATGGTACTCTGGAAGGGACATACTTATAAATTGAATCATTTTCAATCTTAAACTGAGCATATGCATCAGGATTTCGACAAATTTTACTGTTTAATGAGGCATACCATGTATCAAATTTTTCAGGTTGTATATCAATCAAACATACTTCAGGCTCGACTTCATGGCTGTTAGGAGGAGGTATTCGAGACAGAAAATCTGGAACTACGTTCTGAGCTCCAGGCTTATGAGTAAGATTGAAAGAGTATTGTCTCAACTTGACAGCCCATCTGGCCAAACGACCGGAAGGATCTTTGAGATTGTGTAACCAGAGAAGACCATGGTGATCTGTTGTAACATTAAAAATGGTACCTTCAATATAAGGTCGAAACTTATCAATCAGAAAAATCAAACTTAGTAGTTCTCTCTCTGTTACACTGTAATTTCTTTCTGTCCTTGACAAGGACCTTGAAGCATAAGCTATCACTTTCTCGACACCTTGAACCTCCTGTATCAATACACCTCTTATCCCAACATCACTGGCGTCACATTGAATGGTAAAAGGTAGTGAAAAATCTGGGGGACACAGTATTGGTGCTGACACTAGAGCATTCTTGATGGCGACAAAGGAAGCTTCCGCTTCAGAAGTCCATTCGATAGCCTGTTTTTTACCCTTGCCTTTTAATAATTCACTTATAGGTGCCATTAAAGTTGAAAAGTTATCTATAAATCGCCTATACCAGGAGCATGAACCCATAAAACGTTTAATCTCCGTACTGGTAGTAGGACGTGCATAATCAATCATAACAGAAACCTTTTCAGGGTCTGTTCTAATCCCTTGTCTGTCTATGACAAAACCTAAATATCGAAGGGATGTCTTAAAAAATTCACATTTCTTAATATTGATTGTTAGATTTGCATCTTTCAAAATTCCCTGTACCTCTAATAAAAGTTTCACATGCTCCTCAAATGTATCTGAAATAATAATTATATCGTCCAAATAAGTAAACATATTTGGTTCAAATTTGGGGCCGAACAACTCATCACACAGTCTCTGTTGAGTTTGGGCACTATTGCATAAGCCGAAAGGCATGACATTGAAATGATATAAACCTCTACCAGGTATACTAAATGCTGTTTTCTCCTTGGAGGATTCTTCTAGTGGTACTTGCCAAAAAGCTTTCCTCAAATCAATACTTGATATGTATTTAGCATTACGAAGTAAGGTAAGAATTCTATCTATACGAGGCAAAGGATAACTGTCATGTTTAGTTACTTCATTCAACTTACGCCAATCAAAACAGAATCTATACTCGCCTGATGATTTCTTAACTAATAGCACTGGGCTATTCCAAGGACTATGTGACGGTTCATCGACACCCAACCTGATCATATCATCTAATTCCTTATTGAGAATATTCAACATATAAGGAGACATTAGATATTGTATCTGCTTAAAAGGTCTAGCATCGCCAGTATCTATCTCTAACGTTATCTTATTTGTTCTACCTAACCGAGAATCACTACTAATGCCCTCGAACGAGCTGATGATACTTTTCATTTGATCTCTCTGCTCCTGCGTCAGCTCATCATCTATACATATTTCAGAAATATCAAGAAACTGATGAGAGTTGGCAACAATGTCGACAGTTTCACCTGATGAAACTCGACACTTAATGTCCCAACTAAAATCGTGGAAATCTATAGACACACCAAATTTATTGCAAAAATCGCTACCTAGTATGAAAGACTGTGAAAGGGAAGGTACTACTAGTGCTGATATTATTTGTATTTCTCCATTTATCTGAATAGGCAAATCTACGACACCTTCAACACTTTGATGTGCACCATCTGCCGTCAATACATGGTTCAGATAAGGGTTTCTGATTATTAAATCAAGATTTTTTATTGTCCTTAAACCTTCCTGACCTATAACTGACATATTGGCACCACTATCTAAAAGTGCAATTATCTCTACATCAAAAAGTTGAATTCTTACATAAGGCCTATTATCAGTACCTTTTTTCTCTAATAAAGGAGCAACAAAATTATGGACATTTTTTATCTCATTCTTCTCAATAGTACTGTTTAAATTTAGGAAATTGGCTCTAGAAAAGTTTGGAGAAAGTTGAGAGCCTCTGTCAACAATCTCCTCTTCTAGTTCCCCTTACTCCTCTTCTAGTTCCCCTTCCCTCAATACTACGTCAGGTGCTCCACATTTAAAACAAAATTTCTTCTTGATACCTGACTTGCGAGCTCGAAAAGTATAATTCGCTAGATTGCATTTCCAGCAAATAACAGGATCTCTACTAGTATTGGCAGAACCAATTGATGAAGAAGGAGTAGGGGTGTTATTAGAGGTTGAACTGCTAGCAATGGAACTGACATGACGACTTTTATTCTTCTGAAATTCATTTCCAAAATGTTCACCTCTAGATGGACCTATTTTGGGAAGTAGAACTACCCAGCTAACAATGCGATGTCGCATGAACATCTCTGATACATCGCCATGAGTATTGCGACATTGGATCAGGTAGTCGCTTAGATGTCATGGGGACGTACTTTTGTCACACTCGTTTGGATGTCATACCAATATTGCACCGTGATCTCAGAGGAATATCGCATGACGATACCACAGAAATATCTCATTGAGATGTCCTTGACCTATGAGTACTAGGTTAGGATTTGAAGATATCAATGATGATAATAATAAACAGAGTATCAACAAAATGCTATAATTTCAACTCAACCCATTATGTATTGAGAGAATTATGCGGCAAAAACATGAATATGAGGCAAAAACATGAATATGAATGAAGGTTTTCCTCATTGATCTCACCAGTACCATTAGTACATTCTCGTTTTGATATTTTCCTTTATCATATCAATTCCACTTGTCATATTCACCAAAATTCCGTGAAAAACCATTTCATGATCTGCAATATGAATCCCCTCAATCCTCATAGACCATTGAAAATGTTCATATCATAACATTATTCTGCTGGTTCACTGAAACCAAAGGGTTATTTCAACATCAGTGTTGTCTATTGAATTATTTGACATACTTAGTTGGCTCATTTGAATCTTTACAATAATTATATTTCACCACTTTTACTCGGCTTGGCGTATGAAGTTATTATTTTTATAGGTTATATTGGTTATAAAGCAAACACAAACGACAGAATAACAAAACAGTCAGAACGTGTGAAGATACAATGTATCATAGATATGCAAATCATATATAATAGGATCATGTCACCGATTACATGTCTGTTTAACATCATTGGCTTGTGTTCGATTGATTTCCCTAATAAAGATCTCATTAATATCTTCATCTTTTGGTGATATCACAGAGATATTCAGGTCCTCGTATTGTTAGCTGGGTAGGACACAGCAAATCAGATTCTTCTAACCTCTTACATAAAGTACCTAAAACTGAAACTGAATCGATTTCACTCAAAGCCATCCTACGTCTGTAATCAGACCTCAACCCCATTTTGATATACTTAATTTTCGTGATCTCAGCTGCTCCATGGCTGAGTCGATTGAAAAGTGCCTCGATGCAAGCTATGTAAATGACCACAGGTTCTGAATTACCTTGTTTCCTATTCTTAATCTGTTGCCATACTTCATCCTCAAAATCAGAATCCAAAAAATCCTTTCTAAGTTTCAAAACCAAAGAGTCTTAGTCAGTCACTTGAAATTTAACATATCTATACCAGAAAGTTGCTTTCCCGGTGAAAAGATCACTTGCAGATTCAAATAGATCAATTTTTGAAATGTGTCTTGCTTGTGCAAGTTCATCAACTTGTTCTATGAACGATAAAAGGTTCCTGGAATCACCATCAAATTGAATTCCTAGCTTGTAAAAAGGGGTTGATTTCATTGAACTCTGTGAAAAATAATTTTGACTGGTACTTCCTAAAGGTCTCATTAATGGGTTAACAGTTGAATTCATCAAAGGTGCATTGACTGGGTCAGGGTCTGGGTCAGAAACTTTATCATGCAATTCTGCATCTAGTTGTAATGCTGTTGCATAGGCTTCGTTCTTAAATAGTGACTTTTTCGCAAAATTCGGATCATCTGCACTTAAGGGTATTCTCTGAATCCTAAAAGTTATATGGGATATTCTTGATAGTGCCCTCTTGAAAGTAGAGTCAGTAGATGGTCCCTCAAAGTCACCAATTAGAGTTTGGATTGATGTTAAAGTGCTTTCTATTTCAACTTTCTCTGATGCATAATTAAATGAAAGGTCAATCAAACTAAGTACATTCAGTCCCTGTTGTGATTCTTTAGCAAGCAGACGTCCTAAAATTTTTCTTTTCTCATCCATGCTACGTTCAGAAATAACACCTCTAATCCTCAATTCATAATTGAGTTCTCCTATGAGCAAATGCTTTGCCTTGAATGAATCCATGATCACAAATCTGAGCAAGAACAAAGAGAACAAATGAAAATATCAAAGTATTGACAGTCACAAAAAAATCAATAAAATTTCACTGAAAATTATCTGTCAAAAATGTTACCAGAAACTATCAATCAGAATTGAAATTTCATTTACTACTTCATGGGAGAAACTTCAAAATTGCAAATAACTCCCAAATTTGTCAACAGTAGTATACTCACCACTGTGCTCACAAGTGTGACAAAGTCCAATTTTCCTGTGAAAACTTTATTTTCATCTGCGTCCTGTACCTATATATATACCTCATATCAGCTTATCACCAATAGGACCCGATAGAAGTGCTTTTACTCATCTAAGTGCTCAACACTCACAATTTAAGAAGATTAATCAGAAAATTTTGAATTTATTATGAACTTGAAATTTTAAACTTGAAATTTCGGGCCCCACGTTGGGCGCCATTTATGTGGCCTACTTTTTTATACTTATTGAAATAAACCAAAACTGCATAAAAATATAAGACACATTTGCGAAATGCAGCTCTTCGCCAGAGAACAGATAAGTGAATTCGTTGTGATTGCAGATAGTTAAATTTCAAGTTCAGAGGGCGCCACTCAATTTACAAAACAATTACTGATACTTGGATAATTGAGAAAACCAATTAGTTGGATACTTACAGTATTTTCCAAAACTTAATCCTGAAATAGAAATATGAAAAAATCTTCTTAAATGGCAGTGTCAACACAAATAGATGAATAAAACCATATCAAATTTCAGACCTATTTATTATCACCATGACAGACAGGGTTTACCAGTGTAGAGACCAAATGAGTGTCAGAATATGTAGCATATGTTATCATGAAATATCTTAAAGTAATATGACCATCATAACCATAAATTGTCATAACCATGAAATGATTGTTTCTAGGGGAATTCAAAATTATTGTACAAAATCAAAACTTATCAACCTACACCATGACAATTACCACCTGTTTATATGACTAGCGTTTAGGTATAGCAATCATCATATTCCAACTATAAAATGGGATGTATAAATCTCGAAAAAAATGATTAAACAATAATCTGTAAAAAACCTGAAACCGCTGTCACATAGTACTATGAGAGAGCTTCACAAGAGCTCCATACATGTTAAATATGGTTATGATCAAGATGTTGAAATATTAAATTCAGATTTCAAAAAAAGATGGAATAAAAAAACCTGGTCTATTGGAGGGTCCTCTCCAATAGTCTAATCACCCCTATCCAAGGTCCACTATGGTGAGTACCCAAGTAGCACAGGTTAGTGAAATGACGTCATAATGACGTATTTTTTAGGTCATTATTGGTCAATGACGTCCTCGACTTCAGAGGGACCGAAAATTGACGTCATATTTCATGACGTCTCATTGACGTTCAATATTGGACGTCTTAATGACGTCCCTACAGAGTCGCATATTCGACCAAATAAGAAAAATCAGTCGCTCTCTTACCTTTTCATCGTTCGTTAATTGTACGTACTGAATTTGTGTTTGTATATACAGTGTTTTCGTAAGTATACTGATGAACAAATTTATTTTTAGCCAAATTATGCATTTTTGGGGAATCTGCTGGAAACGGTCGATTATCATTTTCAATTTGCCATATTTAAGAGAAGAATAGAATATACATACATGGTGATCCACGTTTGAGTTATGACCATCACGACAATTTCTTTAAATAGAGCACCCTATATATATTACTCAATCATTGGAATAACCATGGGAAGCGGATTTCGAAAATGTTTAACACAATCATGTGGATTGTATAGGTAAGTGCGTCCAATAAAATAGATGCTCTCGTGAAGTAATGGATAAATTCATTTATTATCCAATATCTATCTACCTCATATATTTCTAAGAAAACAGGAGAGGCTTTTATTTCTAATTTGACACATTTATAACGGGAAATCGTCAAATATACAGGATGATGCACGTTTGTATTATGACGTACACGACACATTCTTCAAACGGATATATATTATTGAATTTTCGTAATCGAATGTATATCACACAAAGGGTTTGTATACAGGGCGTTCGTTAAATTCAGTTCTCTAGTAAAATTGGATCGTTATTAAAAAATAAAGATGACGTAATTTCTCCTACACGAATCATTCTGTATAGGTATATTGATTTGATATGAGATTGAATGAAAATAAAATTCTAAATAGAAATATTTTTTTAATTCTCAACAAATTTATTCGCAACTTCACAAAAAAACTTTATTCAACGAACGCACTGTATACATACTCATATATTTTTGAATCCAGCTTTCCATAGAGACTCCAAAAATCGAATAATTCATATAGGGTGTTCCTTTGAAAAAATGGTCGCGGACGTTCTAACTCAAACTTGAATCACCCTGTATGTTCAATGTTTTCCCAATAATGTTGGTAATTCAAAATAAAAATAGACCTATTTTGGGAGATTCCTCAGAAAGGAATTGTATGGTTATAAGTACATTGATTGGCTACTTTATCTACTTCACGCGAGATCACTCAATTTAACGGACACACTGTATACAAACCCTATGTGTAATATATTTTTAAATTCAGATTTCCATGAATATTCCAAAAATTGAATGTATCTTATATAGGTTATTATTGTTTCTACTTGAAAAAATTGCCGCGGACGTCTTAACTTAAACGTGGACCACCCTGTATATATATGATTCCTACTCTCGAATGTGGCAAATCGAAAATAAAATCGACCTGATGCAGAGGATTCCTCAGAAATGGATAGTTCAGCTAAATATGAGTTTATTCAGCTTACATCTCGCCGACGCTCGCTACATAATTTTAGGTACAAATACGAGTTGCTAACGATATTGTCATATGGAGATTCATAGGTAGCGCTAGGATTCAACAGGACTGCCCGGGAGGACCAAGTGACCACAACGTATAGTTACAAAATGAATTTCATCAAAGGTTTGTGGTGTGAATATGTACCATTAATACTACCGTATATATATAAACCTCCTAATTTTTTTCATTTCGTCCTTTATTGGTCATTCTGTGACGTCATTATGACGTCTAAATATGACGTCTTATGGCTGTGACATTTTGACGTCATTATAGGGTCTCTCAGACGTCATTTTTGGACGTCCACTTCGTCATTTTATGACCAAAAAATGACGTCAATTGGACGTCACTCTGCTACCTGGGTAGGCATGCTCGTGAAGATGAAGATGAAGACGAAGACAGGAACGAAGACAGGAACAAAAAGAAGTTGATTGACCTCCACAGTCCACAGTAGGGCTCAGTGGTGTGGCTCAGCCGGTCAGCTTGACCGGTTACTACTGGGCTTGATCTGGGCCACCTGTCGACTATGGTCAGGATAAAATGAGCGACCTGGTCCTCTTGGGAATCATGACCAAGGTCGAGAGATTATCCCATGCTGTTTGCTACTAGAAGCCGAAGGCATAGCTAAGCCATACCCTAACACCCTGTTAAAAAATCAACAGGTTGATATAACCTCTTGACAGACACGTGGAGAACAGAAAAAAACTGATATTGAAGGGAAATATTGCTCACCAAGTTGATAGTCATTGCTCTGCATATGAATTACCTTCTGAGAAGGGAGGAAGGACTTGAAGAACTATTAGTTTGGAGTCTTCATACGCTGAAAAAAGCCGGCTGCAGGGCTTCCTGGGGGCATCAGGCAGTCTCCGAAAAGTGGGAACAAATCCTACACAGGTCCATGGCCAGAATCACTGATGTTTTGAACAATTTCAAAAAATTTCAAAACCTCCGAAGGGTTTCTACGGATTATACCGAGAAAAGAAAAAGGCTCAAACTGGCTCAAGTGCACACCATGACGGTCGCCGAGAAAAAGCCTCGAGATAGCTACTGGAAATCTCCTCCTTAAATTCCCTATCTAAATTTATCTTATCTAAAGGAGTGCTTCCTGCCAAAATTCAGCGCCAATTATGAAATCCTATTATTTCATTGGTCAGAAGAAAAACACCAGAATTACTAGGTCCAAACTAACAGAAGAAGTACCGAAGAAAGAAAAGAAAAAGAAGAGTCTTCTTTTTCTTCGGTAGTACTATGTCACAACATTGTAAGATTGTGCTTAAGTCCTACTCACAGAAGATGAGTGACATACTGGACAATGACGTTTGGATGACAATATTGAGTATTATAACCCTAGAATAAATTCCAGAAAATAAAGAAAATAATTCTTCCAACACCGAAAATATCATTTCAGATAGAAAAATCACCTTGAATAATCCCTGAAATAAACCAGCAACATGGGCTTTATCACACCTGCGAACACACTGGTAAGTCGTTTGTTTACTCTCGGAAGGGACAACAACATTGAACTATTTCTTCGAATTCTAGGCCTCTAGGATCAGAATGCCAGAAATCAAAGACTCCTGCAGCTTATATCATCACCTCTTATCGGCACATAGAAATTCAGAAGACATTACTAATCATGATTGTTATTATTTCTATGCTGTTATTCGAAACTGTGTGATAAAAAGGTTCATTAAAAGTTACATTCAAGTACTTCAGGATTATTTACAAAGTATCAGACTGAATGTTCTCTGTAAGTATGACTTCTTGTCTAGATCTGAAAAGTTAATATTTACAAAATGGTAATGTATGAAACAAAAAAATGAAAATGATTCTTTGCAACTCTAAATGTTGCACTAAAGCAAATTCGCTTGAATTTTCATGCAAACGATACTAAAAATTATTTTGTAGCAATTTCAAATGCTACATGGTTTCGTGAACAGACGAATTGTCGCTATTGGAGCGATCATAATCCGCATACTCTCAGAGAAGAACATACTCAAAACCCTCAGAAGATCAACGTGTGGGCTGGCATTCTGGGGAATACTATTATTGGGCCAATAATTATTGATAGAAATCTAGATGGTGCTGTTTATTCGAATATGCTGAAAAATCAAATCGAGCCACTCATAGCAGATGCTATCTACAACGATCCAACTCTAGAAGCAGAAAATGTTCATTTTCAGCAAGATGGTGCTCCGCCCCATTATTCTATTCCAGTGAGAGAATGGTTGAACCAAACATTTCCGGGAAGATGGATTGGTCGAAGAGGTCCGATAAAATGGCCGGCTAGATCACCTGATCTTGCTCCCAATGACTTTTTTCTCTGAAGACATTTGAAGTCCATAGTCTACAAATCATCTCCTGTTGATCTTCATGACTTGGAAGAGATAATTATCAGAGAAAGTGCTACAATTTCACAAGAAACATTTACCCGAGTTCAGGAAGAGTTTCGAAATAGGATCTCCCATTGTTTAGCTATGAACGGAGCACATTTTGAGCAACTTTCATGACTTTAGGATGTTTGACTCAATGAACTATCACGTTTCCTAGCATTTTTTCATTCGACCTATTGTTCAAAAGTTCTCCAGGGTGAACCATCTTGGTTGGACCACCTCTTGAATTTGACGATTCAACAGTTTTTTATTTAATCATGCGTTGAGAAGTCAAGAGTTATACAGGGTGGATCGTCCTGAATAAACTAAACCCATTATTTCAAAAACTAATCAATCAATTTCCAAGAACAAAACACGGCTATTATCTGGGTGAAAATACCTTTCGAATGAGGTATCACTCGACCCATGTTTCCATTTGAGATTCTTGAAAGGGTGGTTCTCTAGGGGAGGGGCAAATTATGACAAATGAAAAATCCATCTCGAATTATGTCTCCAAGAAATGAAAGTTGACGTGTCTGGGCATTCTTTCATTCTATCATGTGCTCAAATGTTATTCAAGGTGGATCGTCTTGAATGGGCTACACCCATTATTTCAAAAACTAATCAATCAATTTTCGAAAACAAAACACAGTTATTATCTGGGTGGAAATACCTTTCGAATGAGGTATCACTCGACCCATGCTCCCATTTGAAATTCTTGAATGGGTGGTTCCCTAGGGGAGGGAGAAGTTATGACAAATGACGAATCCGTCTCAAATCATGTCCCCAAGAAATGAAAGTTGACGTGTCTGGGCATTCTTTCATTCTATCATGTGTTTAAATGTTATTCAGGGTGGATCGTCTTGAATGGGCTACACCCATTATTTCAAAAACTGATCAATCAATTTTCAAAAACAAAACACAGTTATTATCTGGGTAAAAATACCTTTCGAATGAGGTATCACTCGACCCATGTTCCTATTTGAAATTCTTGAAAGGGTGGTTCTCTAGGGGAGGGGAAAGTCATGACAGATGACAAACCCATCTCAAAGTATGTTTCCCAAGAAATGAAAGTTGACGTGTCTGAGCATTTTTTCATCCTATCATGTGTTCAAGAGTTATTCAGGGTGGATCGTCTTGAATGGGCCACCCGGTATAATCGCATCTTGGTTCTATGAAATCGATCAACAGGTTCATATAATATCTGGATGAGGCTACATTGAAATATAGTGTAGATTTAGATTCCAGAGATTTGATAAAAAATAATGAAATCCAATTGGAATAATAAAGTCTGAGTCCAATAACGCTCTGCCAAAAATCTCACATAGAAACAAATCAAAATATACATATGAGAATACATAAGGATTAATTTAGATGAGAGAACATCAATCACTTACATCATCATCGTCGCATTTTATGAGTTTGAAATGTATTCTGCAGTTATATTCATGAGTTCCTAATGGATATCCTCGATGAACTCGATATAGGTGGAAACTGTTATCTGTAGACACAGTCAAAATCAGTTTTATGGCGATTCCTGATAAAGAGTTCGTGGAATTCATGATTTTCAATTGTGTTCTAATAGACTACTTGATTATAAACATTGTTCAGCAAAACAATATATAACAAGAAATCAGAACACTCCGTTCAAAGATACAAAGGACTTCTACCACATATTAGATACATTTATAATCAATTTCTAATGGCAATTGCTTATTGAAATACTGTGGCATCTATAAGAGTGGAATCAATTCTGCGCAGTTGATAAGTTTCTGGAGGAATTATTTTTTTCGCAAAAACATTACCTCGTTGGTCCCAGCACTGGGACCAAACGCCCCATAGATCGAAACTTGTGCGAGGTTAGGTAAGTATACAAACACAAACATCCATGGCCTAACTAGGATTCGAACCCATGTCTCGGTAGGAGTCCCCATGAAATTCATGATTTGGAATGTGTTCTGCAGGTAGTTTCAGGATGAGATCCTATTAGCAATTCCCAACAGACTCTATGAGTATGAACCTTTGTATGAAGGTCCTCCACTGAAACACTGTGGTATCAATGAGAGTGGAATGCGTTTGGCAATAAGTGAATAAATAAAAAGGCCTGGATAACATTTCCTATCGAGCTCTATGAGTATATACACTATTTTGGACATATACTCATGATCAGTACCCAATTTGAATACCTTAATGGGATATCGTGATCTCAATCAGTTCGAAATGTGTTTTGCAAATCCATTCCTAACGAATTACTAATGGCAATTCCTCACTGAAACTGTGGTTATTTACTGTGTTTCACAGATACATTAATCATCAGTTCCTGATAGAAACTGCGCATTGAAACATCGTGGCATTGATGAGTTCGGAATGTGTTCTGCAGGTACATTCATAATGAGTTTCTTTCGACACTCTATGGGTATGAACTGAAAGAATGATGATAATGAAGACAGGATAATACAATAGGGTTGTACACTCTAATCGAATTCACGCCACATACCTATTTTATATTGATCAGTCCGTGTGTGAATAGTATTCGATGCTATCAGTTGTAATTTAAAATCATCCAAAATACGTTTTTTCATTGATTGAAAATCAGAACCTTCGAAAAACGCCAGGTTTCGTGACGTCATCAACCTGCTGGCACGGAGAATAGTCATCGTTGCCAAATTTATAGCCAGTAATTACCTATATGAGATTCAATATCACCAATGACAGAGTATTTACGTTCGCAAAAGACAATGTGGCCACCTGGTTCCTGATAATCACTTAATAAATACCTATATACCTTGCAAGATGATGATTTTGTGTCAGTAATAATATCCTAATATTCGTTATAATGATCATAATTTTATTCAAACCCAAACTTTTTTGTGAGTCTGGCAACAGCGCAATCGTCGAAATATCAATAGAGAAAAATAATTATTCTAACCTAACCGAACGTAGGCCGTCTGGTTGGTAAACAAAAACAAATCAAAGACACGTTTGTTCACTTGAGGACTTCATGGGTTTTGGAAGCCTTTTAGAGTATTATTTTATTGAGTCAGATTGAGTTTCGTTCAAATCAATTATGAATTATGAAAACTCACTGTGATTTTGAAAAGAAAATGCCAGTAACATGTATTGTGGTGGGACCATTTCATGTTTATTCCCTTTCCTACTGTGATACTGTGAAAAACTCTGTGCATTAACCACAGATGAAGGATCTATCAAGAAGAATAAGGGAAATGTGAATAGCAGCCATCAAGAGAAAGAATCAACAACAGAAACATTTATAATAAACCAGAGGATATGTAGCAGACACTATTTTCATAACAGGTACTTGAGAAAAAAGATTT
Organism: Phaedon cochleariae; assembly: GCA_918026855.4. NCBI lineage: Eukaryota > Metazoa > Arthropoda > Insecta > Coleoptera > Chrysomelidae > Phaedon > Phaedon cochleariae. The sequence continues at coordinate 19,204,812 of OU896722.1, read as the reverse complement.
TGATATTATTCATATGTACCTACCTACTCTAGAACTGATGAATTTAGTATTTCATGCTATTGAAAATATATATCATTTTTCTTTTCGATGAAAGAAGCCAATGCTCATTACTTTTGATGGCCCTACATCGTTTGGAAACATCATGTTTTCAATACACACATAATTTATTTACCTTGTAGGAGAACCTAGTGCCTGAAAGATGGAAATCATCCAGCTTGGGCAGTATAATATGGATCATCAATCTCTAGCCCATTCAAAACACAAGACTGATGTGGATCAAAAACTGAGAGCAGAGAAAAGGTTCAAATCAGAAATCCAGTAATAAAGCATCTGAGCCCAGAGACCTGGTATGTTCCCAAGAAACATCTAATCACCTACTTCACTTTAATCATAAAGCCTTGCTTTATAAGTAAACTAGGTATATTGATATGTAACATTTTATATTCATTTTAGTGTAATTAAGAAAGTGTCTGGGAGATGAAGACATAGTAGAGATAATTGGTGAAAATGAGGTGAAAATCTACAATAGATTCCATATTATACTTTCACAAATTATACTTTTTATACTTTCTTGTGATTTATTTTTATTGATTATAAATGAAGAACAAATATATAAAGTACTTATATCAAAATTCTAATATTCAATCAACCCATTAGTGCATAAAGTGTCTAATAATGGACGCTCCTTGTCTAATTTTTTGTGACGTCAATCATGCAGGAATTGAATCTTTCATGCGCCAGAACTATAAGTGTAGTTCAACAACAAACAGCTATCGCTTCTATTTCATGAATTTGTATCTCGACACTATTCTGCACGTGATCAAATGATTAATAATTTGTATCGCACCCGACAAGGAGGGTAAGTATTTATTATAACGGAGTCTAATGAATTTCAGAATTCCCTATCCCTCAAGATCTCATTATATGCATGTGTTTATGAACCTATAAGGTAATTCGAATAATTATTTTTTTTGTAAGACACTCAAAATATTGCTTTTGTGTTGTGTCCATTATAATGGACTCTATGCATATCTGTCATCAAGATTTTTTTGTAAATTATTCTTGCAACACCTCTTAGACATTTCGAAAATGGCTCAGATATCGATCAACCAACAGATAATCATATATTATATTGCCTCCAGAAGAAAAGTTGGCAGAAATGCAGTTATTCGAATATAAAAACTGCGAATCCATAATAAATCATATTTCTAAAGGAATTATCAAACAGCCGTGCGACTTTCATTATTCTGATCCTGATTCTGATGGAATTAAAAACAATATACATCTTTGCATTATGAAAAGGTATATTATAGCACCAAATGATTGTACGTTATACTGCCGTCAACTATAGACACGACTCCATCCACTCGTTCGACTCCTCTTTTTCTTCAATGGGTTCACATTTCCATCCACTGGATCGTGTGAGGAGCACCAAAAAAAGGTCTGGAAGTATCATCCCAAATAATTTCTTGATATAATGCATTTCCATATACCCATCAGCTGAATTCCATTCAGTAGAGTATACAAAATTGCAATTTTATATGTAAAATAGGACTGCATCTGAGAGTTGCTTCAAAATGTATCAAGTCATCATGATGTATAATTTTCATTATTATTATCATTATTATTATTATTGATGATATTGTGATTGATGTTATTGAGTTTTTCATGTTCTGGATATGTACTTGAATAAAAATGAATACTGAAATTTCCTACTGATCACTTTCATCAATGAACCAATTTGCATAGTCCATTAAAATGGACGTGTCATATAAAAAAAATCTGTTGTGAAGAAAAATTATTCGTCATGAGTTATCATTCTTTGGGTATATTTGAATGAGTGAACATCTTCAGAATATAGAGATTTAAAAAAAAAATAGGTATTCAGTGATCTGATTGAAACAAAAATGAACGATGATAGAATGATATATTATAAATAGGTAGATATTTTTTTATAGAACTTGTTGAATCAAAATTCACAAAAGCATGCCAACTTTGGTGTACCCGAAATATATGCACATTGAAAATGGAACCATTTGATTTCACTTCATCACTGTCACAACTATTCATAAGCACTAGAACCCTTATACCCATGGACATATAAAAGAAACCAATAGTTCATTTTTGCATGTACTCTTCTAATAACTCTTTCAACATGAATTCTCAGAGATGCTATTATTTTGCTATATCGTACTTCTTGTGGTGTAGATTTCATTTGTGATGATACACTTGGTGGCCTAACTAACTCACAACCTTTCTCAGTGTAGCAATATGTTTAAAGCCTGTATCAGTCAAAATAGATACATTTGTGGGTAACTCATTCAAATTGGTATATTTTTTCACAATCACTGTATCAGATATCCTTCCTCCATACCTATGCTTTAGGTATGAAATTGATGAATTCATTTGGAGTACAAGATGAAAGGAATGTCACTGTATTACAGCTTTTATATTCAGACCAGCTATTTGCCTGTTTAACTGAATCTGGCTTCTCAATTCCAACTTGAAGACAATTCATTATGCTCTGAACATTACTGTACCTAGCTCTAAATGTGATTGGTGTATATTTTTGAATGTCTATTGTCTATGTCAGGCTGAAATACAAAATTCTGCAATACATCTGCCATCTTCGGTAAAAATTCTTTGGATATTGCTAATACTAACTCCAAAATCAATAGCTAATCTTTGGTGTTGATCATTGAATTCCCACTTTCTTCAAAGTAATCAGACACTTTTCACAAGAAATGCTTCCCTTTTCACAAATAAGATCTACTATTATATGAGTCCCTGGATTTCCAAGAAACAATCTTGATGAAGTTCTATTGCATAAATTTCAGTTTCTTCATAACTGGCTTTTGTATGTCTGTCTCTAATCTCCTCAGCAATCTCATCAAGATCAGTTGAACTGTTTAGCTCATATTTCCTTGTAGGAGATGAAAGAGATTCAGATAATGTATATGAACTTGAAAATGAAGCGATGGTTAAAGTGCAAAACCTCATAAGTCGATTTTAGTAAATTTTACAGGAGACGTGAAAAACAGTTCAACTCTTTAGTTGAGAAATATGAGGAAGTTGTCCAATAAAAATAATATGGACTGTTCAAGCATATTCTGGTGATATACATACTTTATTGAAATTTTTGATATTAGGAAAAAAAAATCTACTTACGAGTTTTTGACTTATGAATGTCAAACTTTTTGGAAATACTTATGAGGTTTTGTAACAATGTAATAATTATTTCAAACAAGAATTGAATTGTAGAAAATGATAATGGAATAGGTTGGTACAATAAATGGAAAAACATACTTCACGGAACGTCTTCATTCAGAAATTACGAGAAAATACAAATTCTTATAGGTAGTTTTAATTTTATTGAACGGACATTTCTGTTTGGCCAAAGATTTGGTTCCTCCTGTTGCGTAGGTACCTGTTGATGAAATCTATAACAACTGATGTTAATTCATGAGAAGTGACACCTCCAGCAGCCTCATTGAGGTAGAATCTGTATGCAACATGTCTTCGTTTTCTATGTTCAACAAGAAAAATGGAATCTAATGAAGAGAGAAAGAGATGAGGATTGATTTTATTGCCTGTCCGATGGCTTTTTGAAGTTGCTGTATCTACAAGTTCGCTTATGTAGACTCTTTTCTCACTCACAAAAAGATTGTTTTGATGTTGTAGATAGCTCACATTCGCAAGCAGGTCCCACTTTTCTTCCTGTCCTTTGGATTTCCATATACGTTTTTTCTGCCTTTAAACGTTGAAAAGACACATAATTTCCGCCCTTCATTCTCTTTTGTTTTTTTATTTCTCTAACTATTTGAAGAATTCACAAATTCTGCTTCCAGTCTGATTCTCTTTCTACCTCTTGGTGTTTCTAATTCGTCATTTCTTAGATTTGCTTGTATAACTCCTTGAGCGTCTTTTCCTCAAATTTTTTAGATTATCTCTTCTCAGAATGGTTTGATGGTACAAATTCAGATCTACTGTCTTGGAAAGGTTCACTTATATCAGTCTGCACATCATCACCAGTGCTTTTTTTTTCAAGTCAAAATCTATTTAATGCTTGACATCTTTTTTTTATGTTCTGGTTCTCACGAAAAGGAATATCCTGTAATGTTCAGAGGACATCGTGAGAACCAAGAAAAATCAGGTAGGAATTGATGGTGTTCTTCTTGAATTTCTGGAGGTTATATGCCTCGGGGAACACCTCCCTTGGCTAAATGTTCCAGAGCCTCGCTGTTCGTTGGATAAACGAGTCTTTGGAAACAGATGTTCTGCAGGTCTCCAAATAACTCAAGCCCCAAATCATCCTCCAAATCAGGATCTATATCAGGCTCCACATTCAATATTTTCGAATCATCCCTGATATAAGATTAGTATCATCTTGTATATTTTTCCAAAATCATTCATGATATCAGGGCTTTGAGCAGGGCTCGTATCACTGGAGAATAAAAAGTAATGTGAAGTCATACCTTTAGAATGACAAGTAATAGGAATAAAAAATTTGTGAATTTTTCAGTTATTCAATAATTATCTGTAACCTTTGAGTTCTCATTTTTCCAGCAGTAAGGACATCATTATTCATATTCGACATTGTGAAACACGAACATCGAGAAACGAAGTCAAAACATGATAATTAAGACGTTGAATACACCCTATATATCTGGCATCAAAACCTCGTAAGTCGTGTATAATCGCGTGAACAATACCAAATTTATATAATCAAAACATAAAGTCACTGTAATCATAACCTCGTAAGTCGACTTAAGAGATTGCTGGATTTACTGCCTGGCAAATTAGTTTTACGAGGTTTTGATAGATGGCGATATGTGTCTCTAAAATTGATAATGGACTTACGAGCTTTTGCAGGCTGAAAGATTATGAGTTTTTGTAATGTTTTCCGCGTAAAACGTTGAATGGGAAAAAAATCGACTTACGAGGTTTTGCACCTTAACCATCGGAAGGTTTCATACAACAAGGTTTGATCACACTCTTCTCCCTCAACTTGATATGATTCATTGGTTGGGTACATCATGAAAAGTTTTATTTTCCATATTTACACCTCTACTTCTGAATGGCCCTTTTATATTAGTCTGAATAACTATTTCTTCCTCAACCTCAATAATGTCAGGAACTGATATAGATGTATTTGCTAAATTTTTGGATGATGAGGGTTCTGCACTTAGTTCTGCATAATCTGATAGCTGTATTTTTCGTTTCTTCCAAACATTTTCCAGCAACTCTGCTTTCCTTTTGCTTCCCTTATCAGTCAGTACACTCCTTTTGTATGTCGTATGTGGGTGGCGGTACATTCAAGAACTTGTGTGGCACTGCATGAGGTTTCAGCTTGAGTGTTGTTCCAATGATTTTGGAAAACATGCAATTAACTGAATTGTCTTCAAGCTGAAATATCGGAAAGTGACAAGGATATCACATTTCACAATAGGAACCCACATTGAAATGATCCTCACAGCAGTAGAGGTCATGTCCTGAAATAAATTCCAGATGCACTGCCAGTTTTTCCTGCGTTGGGTACTAGCCGGGACGGTCGGAAACAGTTTTTCAGGCGAATTCTCACTACTATTTCAACAAATCAGTATAAAATATACGACTACCATAGGTTAGGTTATACGCAATCTTCTTCTCCAATTTTAGTATCATTACCAAAATATTCATCTCACATATTTCGATAAATGACAATCAGAAATATTTTTGCACTTGTCTAAGAGAGAGAGAGAGAATGGATATGCATGTCGAATCTTATATGAATTGTTCACCGGCTGCCTACGTCACGCGCTTTTCCGCGTTTTTCATGTTACGAAATATCGTGTATTTCAATAATTATTTAAAGAATGTACTGAGCTCTGGGGAAAAAACGGTTTGCGACAGTGTGTAGTGGATGATGATTTGAATGTATAATAAAATAAATTATTAAACAATAAAGTAGGACCTTCAGAATCATCAACACTACTTCCCAAGGTGATTATTGTTATTAGATCTTATTTTATAATATTAGCAATGTAAACATATTAATTAGGACACATAGGTAGGCAGAGTAAAGATCAATCTTTTAGAATCATATACTAATAAGACATGAATGAGAACACTGCTATGTATTGCATGAATGATGTGAATTAAAGAGTTCTTATTTGGCTAATATAATACTTACTGGATGATACATTGTTGGGAGAGCCTGAGTTATTACATGGCGATCCTGCCAGTGCCAGTATAGCTTCACAGACATATTGAGAAGAAATCCAAAGAAGAAACCACATCAAAGCAGACTGAATTTCACAAATAAGTCGAGAAATGGGAAGTACGACATCCAAAGAAGAGGTGATAGTCAGTCAAGCAGGAAACAGTGGAGGAATATCGGCACAGGGTGGTATTACCGGCCATAATTTTACACTCGCAGAGATCATTGGAGTAGTTGCCGTTTGTTTGCTGATTGTTGGAATCGTAGCATATATCTGGTGCAGAGCAAAGAAGATGCTGGAGAAGAAAATTCGTCGGGAAATAACGAGGAGTCACGAACAAGTATAAGACAGGATACTAGGAGAGCAGATTAGTTCCCGGCAGAAGGAAAATCAAAGACACGAGAGAATGGACAGAATATAAGATAAGTTTAAATTTTAGTTAGAATTGAGAAAAAAAAAAGTTAGGAATATTTACAGATGAATAGGTTAGATGTGTTCAAAGAGTTTTATGAGGGCATAATAATAATAATAATAATAATAGTGTCTTTATTAACCAGCAGATACGAACAATGTAGACTAATTGTCAAAACAAAATACTAATTCAAATACAAAATGGTGCTGGTTAAAAGGCGCAAGATCAGTTAAACTGTTCTTCCTCAAGGGCCCTTGTAATAAATTAAAGTAGTATTTGACCTCATTTCCTGGCAAGATCCCCTCCGATAATAATGATAAAAATAAGAATAATAAATAATATTATTAACAATCATAATAAATTTTTGAAATAAAAATAATATTAATAATTATATAATATATATAAATAAGAATATACCTATACCTATACCTATAATTGATGAAAATTATGGAGTTCCTAAAAAGCATAAGAGAAACAAAAATATTGATAACGAAATCAGATATATATAAATATATATATATATATATATTTCTATTATTTAATTTTGATTATTTCGTTTCTATAGTTAACTCGCAGTTCCCTGAAACATTGTTTGAATTATCTGCTTCGGCTTTGATCGTGAAAGAGCATTTCAAAAACCGTCTTTTTGAATTTTGTCAAGGACATCGTTTTGTAATCTGTTGGGAGGTTATTGTAATGGCAGGATATATTATATTGGAAGGATCTCTGAAAAAGTGATGTTCTATGTTGAGGAACTGTTAAATGTTCCCGCCTCCGGATATTGATGTTGTGTACATCCGATCGAAATCTAATTTTGTTTGTTAGGTATGAAGGAGTACCATTCTTAATGATTTTGTGAAACAGTGTAAGGCAGTGCAATCTCCGTCTGTTTGCCATATTCAACCATCGATTAGTAACCAAAGTATGGCTAACCGGATCAAATTTTCGAATTCCATGAATTAATCTTAGACAAGAATTTTGGAGTTTTTGTAATCTCGTACTATCCGCACCAGTCAGACAAGGGCCATAAACATAATCACAATAATTTACTTGTGATAGAATTAATGAGTCACATAAGGAACTTTTCAGTTTATTGGTCATTAGGTGCCTATACGGATACAATATCTTCAGTTTTGCATATGCTTTCTTGAGTATCATTGAAATATGTTTAGTGAATCTCAACTTATTGTCTATAATTACTCCAAGATTCTTATCTTCAGAGGTAATTTTCAAGGGTACATCATCAATTTTGATAGACAAGTAATTTGGAGATATGTCACCAAAGGATATAACTGACGACTTTGTTGTGTTGATTTCTAAATCATGCTTCTTCGACAAATCTATAATAGATGCCAAGTCTTTATTGATGTCATCTTGAGATTCTGCTGCATCATATTTGTTGAAGAAATTATATAATTGGGTGTCATCGGCGTACATATGAATATCTAATGTTTTCAAAGATGAATGAAAATTGCATGTATAAATAGTATATAGGAGTGGGCCCAGAATAGATCCTTGAGGAACACCTCTCAAAATGGTGCCTTCGTTCGATATTTTGCCCTGATATATCACTCTCTGTGACCGCCCTTCGAAATATTTTCGAAATAATTTTATAGCTGGGTTACTTAATCCTAAAAAATGGAGAATAGCGAACAGTATCTCATGATTAATCATATCGAAAGCTCTGCTGAAATCTAGCAGGATCAAGACACCACATTTTTTTCTATCAAGTTCAGAGATTATATCATCAGTTATGTTCAGTAGTGCTGTACCACAACTATGTCCAGGTCTGAAACCTGATTGATGTGGTGGTAGAAGAGAAAATGTATCTAAATGTACTCTCAGCTGATTTTCCATGGCTCGCTCTAGAATTTTTGACAAAGTGGGCAAAACTGTTACTGGGCGTAAATCTTTCAACTCTGAGGGGCAGTCAATTTTCGGAATCGGTATCACCCTACCTTCTTTCCATTGGCTTGGATATTCAGATTTTGTCAAGCAAAAATTTACAATGTGCGTAAGGTAAGGCAATATGAAGGGACAGAGGAAACTAATGAGTGTGATATTTATCTCATCCAATCCACTTGCTTTTGTTTTGGTACGCAGTATATAACTTGCTACAACTTGTTCGGAAATTGGTTCAAATTTGAATTCATCAGCAGCAAATTCAATTTTTTGATTATTTTTATAATAATTTGTAAGTTCATAATCAGGATGATTAGAATTGCCATTCGTGGTGAGAAAATATGCATTTATGTCTTCTGCATTTGTATCTAAACTCTGATCGTTATTTTTGGATTTAACTATATTGAGCTTTCTTAAAATTGACCATTTCTCTTTATTATTGCCTAACCGCAGTTTTTGTTCTAAAAACACTTTTTTTTCAGTTCTTATGGCCTGAGTCGTATAGTTTCTAAGATCCTTATAGTAGTTCCAACAACTAATTGTACGTTTCTTACGATATTTAGATAATGCCTTATTACGCAGATTTATAAGAATTTTAATGTTCTCAGTTATCCACGGACTCCATGCTTTCGTAATCCTCACGGTTTTGAGTGGAGCATGTGTATCAAAAGTATTTTTAATTTTTTCATTCAAGAAGTTCACTTTTCCATCTATTTCATCGTAATTGTATAGATGGTCCCAGTTTTGTGTATTAACATCATTTTCAAAGTTGTTTAGATCGAATCGGGAGAAATCTCTATAGGATATTATTGTTGCAGGACTTTTTGGTATGCTTAGATTTAAAGTACATTGTACTAAGCAATGGTCCGAAATATTCGCGACATATCTGACGTCCTTACTTAATGGTAATAGTTCCGAATTCAGAATAATAAAATCAATTAGAGTACGCGAGTTCGGAGTTATTCGGGTAGGTTCTGATATGATTTGTTTTAGGTTGAGACCATCCAAGAGAGACGCGAATTGTTTGATGTTCTTATCATTAGTATTCAAAAGATTCAAATTGAAATCTCCTAAACAGATAATATCTTCACATTCCAAAGATAAAGCTGATAATGTGTCCTCAAAAACATCTAAGAAAGCTTTTACATCAGTGCTTGGGGGACGATACATATTACCGATATATATTTTTTTATTTTCCAAACCTATTGAAATCCACTGTTGCTCGATACAATTATTAATGATAGGAATATCTTTCATTTCTCTGAATCTCAAGGTATCTCTTATATAGAGACATATTCCGCCACCTCTGGATGGTCTATCACACCTTACTACTCGAAATCCAGATATGTTTACCATTTCATTAGATATTTGCGGATTGAGCCAAGTTTCGGATAAAGTGAATATATCTATATCTAGTGTATGAATCAAATCTCGTATTTCATTCATCTCTGGAAGTAATGAACGAATATTTAAATGAGCAATCTTAAGTTTTTTAAAGGTCTTCATGACCATGGCTAGGCACTCTTTCACCAACGGTTAGAAGCAAACAATTATATCAAATAGGAAATGCTTTGTAATGGGTGAAATATTGTTCCAAGAAGCGAGTTGACGATAGATTATACTAACGAGTGAGTCAGCTAGTTTTCAAATACGGTTATTCCAATAATATAAAGTAAAAATAGCAATTTCGTAAATACAAAAAGATTGAGATGGGATATTGGTGTTATTATTATTTAGTGATGCTATTCAATTTCTGCTGTCTTGTTTTTGGTGCTCTATTTCCGAATTCCTGTTTCTTTGGACTGTACTGTATCTTGGCCCTTTTCCGTTTTGTCGATGAAGAAGGTGGCGGCTTCAAGAGTACACTGCTGGTTTCACCCCCTACACTTGACAAAGTTTTTATAACACTAGTTCGAGAGAGCTCATCAATTTGTTCAGTACTATCTTCTTCAGTTTCTTCCTCCGATTCGTCAGTTTCTTGTGAATTACTTTCCAGTTCGGCAAGATCCTTGACACTGTACAATACACCATCAACTTCTAGCTTATTCCCTTTTATTTTTGCAGTCAGTTTTTGCTGTCTAGCCTTTTTGAGGTGATGTAATAAAACTTTTTGAATTTCTCTGTCTTCAACACTCAGATCATTCGCAATTGCGACACCACTTCCTTTCAAATTCCTGATATTTTCGAAGATTTTCTGTTTTTTCAATAGTGACACAAATTCAACTACTATGTGTGGTTTAGGGTTGGCAGTTTTTGCCTTATATATATTATTTATATCTCTTTCAGTGATGTTTATGTTGAGAAGCGCGTTTAGTTTCTCGAGTGTACCAGCTAAAAGAATTTAAACGTAATATTGATAAAGATAACCAACAAAGACGTCAAAACATAAATGTATCAAAAGGTAAGCTTGCAGAACTTGAAATTATAGTTACAGATTTAGATAATTTGAGGAAAGATTTCAATAAGTTACCAAGTGATCCTGATATAATAAAGCAGGCCAAAATTTTTATTAGAGATAGCGAAATAATTATTGCTGATATTCGAGAAAAACTCTCAGAAAGACTAGTTAGGACCAATTCAGAAAATAGTGATAGGATAGAAAATTCAAATATGGGTGAAAAGTTTGATTTGAAAACGGCAACGTCCTTATTGCCTTGCATGGACGGCACTGAGGAAAAGACAAATCAGTTAATCGATGCTATCGAATTATATAGTGGATTGTTGGATAATAATGGTAAAAACCTCTTGATTAATTATGTTTTGAAAATAAAACTCTCCCATAGTGCGAAATTACGGTTAGAGAAGTCATATAACTCAACAGAAAATTTGATTAACGATATGAAAGTTCATCTTATAACGAAGAAATCCGCAACAGCGTTGTCAACTGAGCTACATTCAATTCGACAAAACGATCAGTCAATTGAGGAATATGGGAAAACTATTGAGCAACTCATGGTGAATTTAACCTTAGCCCAGGCAGATCATGATGATAATGCAATAGGAACACTCAAAAAGGTTAACGAAAAAATCGCTGTTAATACTTTTGCCAATGGCTTGAGAATTAGTGAAATGCGAACTATAATCAAAGCTAGAAATTATTCAAATTTAAAAGAAGCGATAAATGCAGCGAAGGATGAAGAAAATTCAAAAGCAATTATGTCTCAGCCTCAAATGTTTCACATGGGGGAAAGAAACAATAATTATTATTCATATTCCGGTAGGGATCATCACCGGGGTAGTAATAGAGGTTTGAACTCGGGTAGTTATAGTTACAATAGGAATGGCAGGCAAACATATAGACAAGATAATAATGCTGTCCGTAATTATTCAAGTATAACGCGGGGTCAAGGTCGTGGAAGTAGTAGACGCTATACTGGTAATAATGATAGGTATAGACATAGGGGACATAGAGCTTATTATGCAAATACGGAGGAACAAGATACTAGTACCACCGAAGCTGCAGGGCCTTCAATAACAAACGAGCGGTTTTTTCGTTCCCAATCCGAGTGACAATGAGAAAATCCTAGATGTTGTTGTGTTGAGTATGAGTGGAATGAATTTTATAAGAATGAAATATAGAATGAATGAACTTATTTTTTTATCAGACACTGGGGCATCCATCAGTGTTGTTTTTGAAAAAGTTCTTGATGAGCAGGAAGTCATAGATAATTCGAGGAAAGTAAAAATCAATGGTATATCAGGTTCAACAGTTTCTAAAGGTTGTACAAATATTTCTTTAAAGTTAGATTATGTGGACATAAATCACAACTTTCTAGTTGTTGATGATTTTGGAAATGGCATGCATGGAGTTATCGGTTCAGATTTTTTCATCAAATATGCCGCGACTACATTTTCATTCTGGAATAATACTGATAGAATAAAATTACCATTAGAATCTGAATTCGATAATTATATATCTATTCCAGCTCGGTGTGAAATAATTAAATATTGTTACGTAGAAAGAATGAATGAGTGTGTTGTTTTACCAGAGGAATTATCAGAAGGAGTGTATGTTGCATGTATTTTAGCGGTACCTCAGAATAATAGGGTGCCTGTACGATTTTTGAATGTAAATGATACGGAAGTCAAGTTGAAGAATTATAGTCCCAAAGTCGAAAAATGTACAGAATATGATTTTTTTAGTTTTAATGATAAATATGAATCAGTTGAACGTGTTGATAAACTATTAGATTTGGTCAATCTTGATTCCTTGAATACAGAAGAAATTACAGCAATACAAAAAATTTGTGCAAAATACGCAGATGTGTTCCATTTGCAAGGTGATCCGTTAACAGTCACTAATGTTTCTAAACAAACAATACGCTTGCAAAAAGATGCAGGTCCAGTGTATGTTAAGCCATATCGGTTGCCACACGCACAAAAATCTGAAATTCACAAACAAGTAGATGCAATGTTAGGCGATGGAATAATTGAAGAGGCGAAATCAGAGTGGTCATCACCCCTTTTAATTGTACCAAAAAAAGTTGATCATAGTGGTATCAAGAAATGGCGAATAGTAATTGATTATCGACTTTTGAATAAGCGCATACAAGATGAAAAATTTCCATTACCGTGCATTTCCGAGATATTAGATTCGTTGTCAGGAGCTATTTATTTTTCGCATCTCGATTTATCACAAGGCTACTATCAGGTAGAATTAGATCATTCCAGCCGCCCATATACAGCTTTTACAACGGAACGAGGTCAATTTCAGATGAAAAGATTACCGATGGGGTTGAAAATCAGCCCTAGTGCGTTCTCTCGAGTTATGACAATAGCCATGTCAGGGTTGAATTATGAGTCATGCTTTATTTATTTAGATGATCTAATCATTTTTGGTAATAGTTTGGCGAATCACAACAGAAATCTGATTAAAGTATTACAAAGGTTGAGGGAAGTTAATCTGAAGTTGAACCCAAGTAAGTGCGAATTCCTCAGAAAAGAAATTTTATATCTGGGTCACGTGATTTCACCGGCCGGAATATCACCAGATCCAGAAAAAATTCGAGTTATTCAAAAATATCCAGCCCCAAAAGATTCTAATGAAACTAAACGATTTGTTGCATTCGCCAACTATTATAGAAAATTTGTCAAGAACTTTGCGGACATTGTAGAGCCACTAAATAAGTTAACAAGGAAACATGCTACATTTCTGTGGGACGAAAATTGTCAAAACTCGTTTGAAACGTTGAAGAATGCGCTCATGAACCCTCCTGTGTTACAATATCCAGATTTTTCAGAAAGTAATAAATTCATTCTCAGAACTGACGCCTCTGGATTTGCAATAGGATCAGTCCTCTCAAATTCGAATGATAAACCCGTCGCATTTGCAAGTCGTAAATTGAATAAATCGGAATTGAACTATGCCACTATCGAAAAGGAACTGTTAGCTATTGTTTTTGCTGTGAAACATTTTAGACCATATTTATTTGGAAGAAAATTCCATATTTTAACTGACCACAGACCTTTAATATATCTTTTTGGTATGACAAACCCATCGAGTAGGTTAACAAAATTCAGGCTTATGTTAGAGGAATACGATTTTACGATAACATACGTTAGGGGCTCTGATAACGTAACAGCAGACGCGCTGTCTCGTATTTCAATAGACTCGAGCGAATTAAAAACCATGACTAATGCAGTGACAAATGATAATAATAATATGTATGTAATGACGCGAGCACAAACCAAAAAAAAAGCGGAAACTGAAAATGATGAACCAACAAATTCCACAGAGAACAGAATTGATCACCCTGGATTCGTGGAATTGTTAAAACGGCCTAGCGGGTCGATGGAATTGCGGACTATTCCTAGTAGTGAATTTGCTATAATGAGTAAAAAGGGTTGTCAAAAGAAGAAATTCAAATATTTACTAATTAATGAGAGTACTCGAAGAATATATTTGAAATGTCAGAATTCTCGATCAGCGTCTGCACTCGATGCGTCGCTGAGAGATCTGATAAATGCATGCAGAGAATATAAAATTCCAGAATTGTGTATAGAAAAAACTATCGAATGCGCAGAATTACTTAAACAAATTTCTCTAATGAAAACTAAATTTGCAAATGTCGGCACAAATATTTGTATAATAAAAGGTTTGAGAAATATTGAGAATAATGAAACTAGACAATTAATTTTAAATGATTTCCATATGTTACCAACGAGTGGACATGCGGGAATCAACCGTATGTATAACAACATCAAAAAACAGTACTTTTGGCCAGGACTTAAAAAAGATGTCGAGAATTTTGTCAAAAGATGCGACGATTGTCAGCGATATAAATACTCGAGGCCCAATAAAGAGCCAATGTCTATCACAACTACAGCCACTTCAGCATTTCAAAAAATATTTTTGGATTTGGTAGGTCCTTTGAATCAAACTGAAGATGATAATCGTTACATTTTAACAATACAATGTGAATTGAGTAAGTTTGTAGAAGGTTACCCCATACCAAATAAAGAAGCGGCTACAGTCGCCAAGTCATTTGTCAATAACTTCATCTTGCGGTATGGTATACCTAAAGACATTGTAACTGACCAAGGAACGGAATTTTTATCAACTGTTTTCCGGGAATGTTGTAAACTTTTAGGAGTTAATCAACTAAACTCCAGTGCGTATCATTATGAGACGCTAGGTGCACTTGAAAATTCACATAAGAACCTAGGGGCCTATTTGAGAATTCAGGTGGCAAAACACCCGGATTCCTGGAGTTCATGGGTTTCATATTGGTGTTTTGCATTTAACAATACAATCCACACTGAAACGCGATACACCCCATATGAACTCGTGTTTGGAAAACAAAGTCAGTTACCATCAAATGTATCCAATCAAATCGATCCTCTGTATAATTTCGAAGATTATCCTAAAGAGTTGAAGTATCGACTACAGGTAGCATGCGAAGAGGCAAGGAATAATTTAATAATTTCGAAAATTAAAAGGAAGGCATTTCTGGACCAAAAATGCAAAAAATCAATTTCGTATAAAGCAGGAGATGAAGTTTTAGTAAAAAATGAAGTAGGAAACAAATAAGAACAAGTATATAAAGGACCATATACAATATTGGAAGAAAAAGGGATAAATGTTGTTTAAGAAATGGAAAATAGGATTGTAGAAGTACATAAAAATAGAGTTAAGTATTATAACGAATAATAAATTGTATATGTGTAAATAGGTAGGTCTTAGTTATAAGAAAGAAACAAAAAACATTTTTTTTAGGAAAATCTTTTTTTTCTCATTATCGGGGAAGGTGTAGTGGATGATGATTTGAATGTATAACAAAATAAATTATTAAACAATAAAGTAGGACCTTCAGAATCATCAACACTACTTCCCAAGGTGATTATTGTTATTAGATCTTATTCTATAATATTAGCAATGTAAACATATTAATTAGGACACATAGGTAGGCAGAGTAAAGATCAATCTTTTAGAATCATATACTAATAAGACATGAATGAGAACACTGCTATGTATTGCATGAATGATGTGAATTAAAGAGTTCTTATTTGGCTAATATAATACTTACTGGATGATACATTGTTGGGAGAGCCTGAGTTATTACAAGTGAACTAGTTAGGGTTAGTACTTCGAAATAATGAAATAAAATTTTTTACTGAAACAGGCCCATTATGCATAGAAAACAACATGTTTATAACAAACACCATGTCCAAACATAAAGAAACACACAGATATATAAATAGACCAGAGTAGAACCATGAAGGTTTGAAAAATAGATAATTAACTATTTCCACGACGGCGAACATGAATGGAAATATGTGAATGATGTGAAAGTGACATGACAAGCAGATATTAGGACGTGACCACTACATAGTTGAGATGGATATGAGAAATAGAAATAATGAAGAAGAAAAACTAGACAAGCGGAAACAGGAAGTGAAAGAAAAAATAAAAAGCTAACAACTCAAAGAATCAGAATACCAGGCGAATTTTCAAGAAAAAGAAAGAGGAAAAATATAACGAAAAAGAAGAGAGGAGAGAAGTAGAAGAAAAATGAGAGACATCCAAGAATGTTATATTGAAGGCGGCAAGAGAAAGCTGCGGAATAACAACAATTATTACAAACAAGAATGAGAAGGAAACCGAATGGTAGCCACAAGAATGACAGACAAAAATCAAGGACGAAGAAAAAAATTAAAAAGATATCTAGACTTATCGAAACAGATGAAAGAATATAGTATGATGAACATTAAAGACAAAAATGGAAATTCAATAACGGAGAAAGATGAATAAATTGGGAGATGGGAACAACATTTTGAAGAACTGACAGAAGTCAGAGAATACATACGAGAAGACTCATGATATCTGAAGAAAGAAATACAAGAAATAAATTTGATGAAGGAAAAGGAAATGGACGAGGTCATGGAATGATAAAAAATGGGAATAGCATCGGGCAGAAATGTTGAAAAACATGGAGAAAAAAGGCATGAGGAAACTGTCAGAACTGCTGAAATCATGAAGAATGCAAAAGAATTAAACGAACCGAACTCTGTTATCATATTACCCATACACAAAAAGGGCTACAAGAGAAATTGCAACATTTATAGAGGAACAACATTATCAAGCATACCAGGTGAGAGCATATTGGATGAAAGAATGAGAAAAGAACAATAAAGGACAATTGAAGAAATTCAATGCGGATTCAGGAAAGCACCCAAGACTTACTGTTTACGATGAGACAAGTAAGCGGAAAACTTATCCAGAAGATCAAAGATATACATATATGCTTTATACATTTCTCAACACACTAAATGAGACACTCATAAGTTGACTCTATTTTGGAAGACCTGTATTCTTTGAAAAAATTTACTGATCTTCATATGGTTTATGATATCAGATACGATGTTCCATCGGCTAGATCACTCCGAAACAGTCCGCAGAACAAAATTTACACAGGGTGTAAAGTGGAACCATTACACTATGGTGTACATTTTCAATGCTGCCAGAACTCGAGAAATATTTATCCGATCAATAGTCAGTCTTATTATGACACACTGGGACCTCATCTCGGGACATTTTCGTGATGTCTCCTCAATTGGCCATATGAACAAAAATTCGATTTTTTTTTTTCGAAAGTCTTGCATTTCCTAAATTTGTTCTCTTGAACTCGACTTGAGCTGATTATTGAAAGAAACTGTTTTCATGTTTTGTGTAGGGCAATGAAAGACGAAAAGAGCACTATTGTGGAATATAAAGGATGATAAGAGAATAGGACGAAATCTCTTTTCAGTAATGAAAATGATAAATGGTGACTGAAACCATGGCCCATTCGATTTAGTATATCCAGAAACGGCCCTCACGATATCCTATATTTATATTAGACTATTGACTCGGGAAGTTCTCGAGAATCCACTTCTAATTGAAATACAGGATGAAATTCAACCATACAAACTTGTTTTCCTGATATCGATGATTCTTGTCAACTGATTTCCAATATTTTTTGCCCAAGTATGGAACACAGAGTATTGCTGTTCAATGAACTGGGTGTTTCACAACTTATCTGACAAATTACGAACTCTAGAAAACAATAATTTCAGAAGAATGTGGTGACCAGCATCATCTTCAACTGGAGTTCTAGAAAAAGAAATCAAGAATTGCAAGACTTGCAATTGATTAGTGGGAAAACATGAGAAGTATCATCACTGAGTTCATATAAATTCATGTGACATATGTCAAAGAGCAAAATATACCAGAAAAAAGTCATATACTCCTTCAATGCACACCGAAACAGCTTTTAAACCATTAGAAACTGTACATATAGATTTATTTTCCTATAATAGTGGAAATTACTCAACACTAGTCGACTCTCTCACTGAATTTGCACAATCGTATGAAGTTTTGGGAGAAACAGCTATTTATATCAGTCAGACACGAATTGAATATCCTTCATCCTTCGAAATACCAGAAGAATTGATTATTGACAATAGAACAGAATCAAAAAATGATACAGTGGAGAAAATCCTAAAAATTTCTGAAATGAACATTCATTTCACAACACCAGGACACCGCGAATCTAACAGCATTGTTGAACGTTTCTATTGAACATCGATTGAACGTGATGGTGATGCACCCAGCCGAAGACGAAAACCTAATGGAATATGTGATATTATGATAAAATAATACAGTTCATATTTCGACAAATTACACTCTTTTCGAATTACATTTTGGACATACTCAAACACGTGACTCTGATGAAATCTCTGTACCGACCAAATTTCATTGCGATTATGCCGAAAATTATGAAGGGAAAGTCAAGCATTTTCACAGTGAGGTTAGTCGAAATTTGCGAACTTGAAAATGAAAACTGCTTGAAATATCTCATAAAAAAGGAGACTCGAGTACTGACTTTCATTTAGGACGAATGGTATACGAACTGAACCCTGCAACGCGGAATGAGACAAACATGGATTTTTAGGACCCTATGAAATCATGAAGATGTGAAAAAGGAACAGTGTGAGAATAACAAATGATGATGAAAGTGATAATGAAGAAATAGTTCATATGGAAGAACTCATATAGGAAATCCCCTGTTAATGTTTCAGATACCTCATCTCCTACACCTTCGGAAAACTTGACTTCTCCAGATTTCACAACCTTAGTTAGGTAACGACTGAAGCAAAGTAGATTGTTGGACTTCCATACAAATATCTTAGTATCAGTAATATCATCAAATAATTCCATAGCCTACAAAGTAAGTTCATTATTATAACTGCAATACTACACCTAGAAAGATTATGATCGAGAATTTCATTATACATATGACTTCATAACTAACATTGAACGAAAATTTAAATCTCAATGAGACCAACTCAATCCAATCATGAGTACTAAGAGGAATGAAAGTGGACTTTAGGAACAATCATTTAGACACTGACAGTTGATCTGGATCAAAATGACGTAGTGAAATATGATGGTGCAATTCGAAAATCATTCGGAGATCAATCAGAAAAGAAAACAATTATAGCTGACCAAATAACTTTACTTCAAAGATTTTTTGACATTTCCAAAAATAAGACGACGGTGGCTCTAGCACACAACGAAATCGTTCTAGAATCTAGAATTTTACCATTTCAACAAGTACTCAGAAGAACAGAACTCAACATGTTGATAATTATGAATATTTTCGCATTCACGTGGTCCTATTCCAAATGAATACAATACGCTTTTCAGTAATACGATATGTTGAAACGAAGCGAAACTGCAATCACTTTTCACAAGTTGAATACTCTTCATAATTCCATGAAAGATCCGAATGAACTTCAACAAGAAATTCCAATCATGAGTACACAGCTCACAAATGGCAAACTTCCGTTTGAACCAAATTCAAAAAATATTCTGATTTTTGGAAAACTCATCGAAATAAAATGTTGTTGTAGAGGTATTCAAAAAATATTCATTCTTGAAACGCCTATTATTATGGAACTTGAAAATTAAAATCATTATCATTTATATTAGTAGAAGGCTTTGGCCATTTCCAAATCTCCCCCCAAGGCCAGAGGAGTGTGACCTTGGGGGGAGTGACCTTGGGGGGAGTTACCTTGGGGGGTGGCCTTGGAGGAGTGACATTCGGAGCGACCTTGGGAGTGACCTTGGGAGTGGCCTTGGGAGTGACCTTGGGAGTGACCTTGGGAGTGACCTTGGGAGTGACCTTGGGAGGGATACGGAGGTTTCATCTCGGACAATTGTCGTGGTGGCCTTGGGTTGAGTGTATCCACTCTCGTGCGCATGTGTTCTTCTTCCCAAGGCTGTTTGATGGTGTAGTGGGGTGAGGCTACGCCACGACTCCCCTCTTCTATAAATCCGATTTCTGCATGCCCAGACTGTAGTCTTCCTGACATCGTCGATCGTTCAACTCTATCGTTTCTTTTCGCGAGTGATAAACATGTTGACCTGCGTTTGTGGCCAATCTTTCACTCGCAGTGACAATTTACGCCGCCACCAAAAAAAGTCGTGTGTGGGAAATCTCGATCCACCAATGTCGAAGAGGTCGCGGTTGGGTGATACTATTCATCAAGCATCAACGTCTGGCAACATGCAAGCGTGTACCGTTTGCAATAAAACCGTTCCAATCGATAAAATGGCTGCCCACAAAAGGACTTTGGAACATCGTTCGAACGCTTGCGTTAATTATAGAGATGGTGTATATGTTATCGAAAACGCATTCAAGTGTCGCATTATCAGTTATAGATTGGAATGTAGAACGGATGTCTTGGATTATAACACGTTCTTTACCGAAAATAAGGTGACTTTATCATCCCTATTGGGGAATATGCTGTCGATTCACCACACCATCAAGGTTAATATGGAAGTATTCGGTAGATATATTCTACAATCTCAGGATCTTCACGACATCAAATCCTTTGCGACACCGAATCACATCGTAGATTCATCCCTTGATTTGGATGCCATCATCGATACATTCAAAGACATCATCGTGAACCAAACAACTGAATTTGAGGAACGCGATTCCGGTGAGTTGAGAATGATTTGAATATCTGCATTATCACATCTATATAACTCAATTCTTTGAATGAATAAAACAATCACTTTTCCATTGTTACAGGTTGGGCTCTAGAGAAAATACTATTTCTCGAAATAAACATCAATAAATACAGTCCGCTGCGTGGGTGTTCCTACATCAAACTACCTAGTTTCATAGACAATAAGAGGGCGGTAGTGAATGTGGTGAATCAGGATGAATGCTGTTTTGCTTGGGCCGTGACGTCCGCCCTATATCCAGCAAGGGCCAAACTTTGTGAGATATCTTCATACCCGCACTTCTCTACAGTTTTGAATCTGAGTGGTATAGAGTTTCCTATGAAAGTAAGTAAAATTCCAAAATTTGAAATACTCAATGATTGCTCCATCAACGTTTATGGGTTAGAAAGCGTAATAGAAAATCAACAAGTTAAATACCACGTTGTCGGCCCACTCTATTATTCGAAGAAAAGAATGAGTAAACATGTGAACTTGCTCCTTATAACGAATGATTCGGGTGAGAGCCACTATTGTTGGATAAAACATTTATCTAGATTGGTGTCCGCCCAAATGTCCTCGAACGGGCATAAGAAATTTTTCTGCGATGGGTGTTTGATACATTTTTCGGATGAGGCTAAGCTATTACGCCATCAATTGAGCGACTGTAATCACACATTTACGACAACACCAACTACAGCAGTCAAAGTAGATAAATTTGGAAATTCAGTACCTGAAAATATTTTGAAATTAGAGAATTTTGAGAAACAAATGATGGTACCTTTTGTTATATATGCGGATTTCGAATCAGTTTTGAAGCCGATACACACTAGTGAGCCGGACCCGAAGAAATCCTATACTAATAGAACATTTGTGCATGAACCATTCTCATTCGCATACCTCATCAAATGCTCCTACGACAATTCCATCACTAAATTTGTTACATTCCGCGGAGAAGATGCGGCGAAGAAATTTGTATCTAGTATAGTAAATGATTCGAAAAAAATATATGACTTATATCTGAAGAACGTAGTTCCAATGAGAAAATTAACGAAAGTAGAAGAAGCCGATTTTGCTAATGCTACCGAGTGTGGCATTTGCGAAAAACCATTCCGGTTAGGTGATGTAAAAGTGAGAGATCACTGTCATTTGACGGGTAAAAAAAGATTTGGGGCAGCACATTCAGCATGCAATTTGAATTACAAAATCCCGAATTTCATACCAATTTTCTTTCACAATATGAGCGGCTATGATAGCCATCTATTCATAAAGCAATTATTTGATCGCGAAGAGAAAGTCGATTGTGTCGCACAAACTAAGGAAAAATATATTTCATTTACTAAGCACATTTTAGTTGGTGAATATTTGGGGAAAAATGGTCAAAATCATAATATCTTTCTGAAACTCCGATTCTTAGATAGTTACAAATTTCTCGCACAACCTCTTCAATCATTAGCCGGGAATTTGAATACAGATCAGTTTGTCGAAACGGCTAGATATTTTCCAGATCGCGAAAAATTCGAATATATGACACAGAAAGGTGTTTTCCCATATAGCTTCGTAACCTCCATAGATAAACTCGACAATCAAAATTTACCGACTAAAAATGATTTTTACGATAATTTATCTAATAGGCACATTTCAGATGAGGATTATCGAAGAGCTGAGCACGTGTGGAAATTATTCGAATGTAAAACGCTAGGGGATTATTCAGACGCTTATTTGAAATCGGATGTTCTTTTATTATGCGATGTGTTCGAGAACTTTCGGGAGGTTTGTTTGAAAACGTATAAGTTAGATCCGTGCCAATATTATACAGCACCCGGTTTATCGTGGGATGCTATGTTGAGGTATACGAAAATCGAATTGGAGTTGTTGACCGACATTGACATGATAAATTTCTTCAAAAAAGGCATAAGAGGGGGGATAAGCCAATGTAGCTTGAGGAGCCATGTAGCAAACAATCAGTTCCTCCCAAATTTCAATCCAAGCGAGCCTTCATCATTCATGATGTATTTAGATGCGACTAACTTATATGGGCATAGTATGTCACAACCGCTACCCACTTCCGATTTCAAGTGGTTAACTGATCAGGAAATTAGCGAATTAGACATAATGAGTGTTGCAGATGATAGCCCATGTGGGTATGTACTCGAAGTGGATGTGTACTACCCCCAAGAATTACATGATGTCCACTCAGATCTCCCTTTCCTCGTGGAATCCATTGTCCCTCCTGGTTCGACTTCTAAGCTGAAAAAACTGATTCCTAATCTTTTCAACAAAATTAAATATATCGTTCATTATAGAAATCTGAAACAGGCTATTGAAAATGGTTTGGTATTGGTTAAAATCCATAGGGCCTTGAAGTTTCTTCAATCACCATGGTTGAAAAAATACGTTGACCTCAATACAGAGATGCGTAACAAAAGTAAAAACAAAGCCGACAAGTGTTTATACAAGAATATGGTGAACTCAGTTTATGGTAAAACGATGGAAAATGTAGATAAAAGGAGTGATATCAAACTTGTTACCCATTGGGAGAGTATAAAATCGAAAAAGGGTGCCAATGCGTTGATAGCACTCCCAAATTTCAAAACCTGTAAGGTATTCCACGAAAATTTTGTCGCTATCCATATGGGTAGAGTGAGGGTACATTACGATAAACCGCTTTATTTAGGTTTCAGTATATTAGATGTGTCGAAAGTTGTTATATATAATTTTTTATATGAATGTATTAAGAGAAATTATGTCGAGAAATCACAGTTACTGTACACGGACACAGATTCATTGATATTGAAGATAGAAACAGAAAACTTCTACAATTTCATGAAGGAAAATATAAGCTATTTCGACACATCTAATTATCCTGCAGATAATAAATTTAATATCCCAATCACAAAATCCGTAGTAGGGAATATGAAGGATGAATTCCCGAATGACCCTATTGTAAGTTTCTATGGAACCGGTGCCAAAGCATACTATGTTCAATCTTTGAGCAGCGAATTGAAGAAAGCAAAGGGTGTGTCTAGAGCAGTCGTTAAAAATCAATTAACTTTAGACGATTATAAGAAAATTGTTGAAAAGGGTGGTTTGATATTCAGAAAAATGTGTAGTTTCCGCAGCGAGCGACATGATATCTATACTGAAATGAGGAACAAAGTCGCCCTTTCATATCATGACGACAAGCGATTTATCATACCTAATACGGCTAAAACATTACCTTGGGGGCACAATGACATCGAATTTTATCAAACGAGCCCCGAACGTAATTTGCTTTGGTTCCAACAGGCGGTTGGTTCTATGGAAGCATCAGGCCATAAAGATAATTCCGATGATGGTAACCTGGATTACCTCATAAAAATGTTGATGGAACAATCCCAAACTTAATAGTGAATTCTATACCCAACTCTGAATTAATTGTAAAAATGAATGTTTCTAGATTAATTTCCTTCTTGTATTATATCCATTGATATTTTGCGCTTACAAATGTATTATATCCATTGTACATGTACATATTTATTGAAATGTATATTCTTGTATACTGCTATTCTATACCGCGTGTGTGTGTGAATAAATCTTTTATTCAATTGAATTTTGTTTCCTTCGCACCTCAGATAATGACCTTCATGATACGTGGTATAAATGTCCTTGGAATGAAATCGCCCTTGGGGTGTCAATATCCACAAGGTGAAAATAGTGTTCGCAAGTTAGCATGTAAGGTCACAGCGGTGGTGGTGGGAGTAGAGAGAGGGAAAATGCGGTGGGAGGTTAGTAGATAAAACCAGAAGTGCTTACAGTCACTCTTCATTCTGTTAGCAGATATTGCCTACAACCAGAATACCAACTTGTCCAATCATATACCACCGCATTTTGTTTGAGCCAGCCCGTTGCCGCCCCAAAACAACAACTTACGAGTAAGTACTAATATATTATATCATCATTGGTTTTGATACCATCCATATTTTTCGTTTCACTTCCTCTACAATGCTGATATATTGTTTCAGATATGTCTACTCCAGTGAATTTGGACGCAGCCTTCATCGAAGAGGAGGGTCCAGGTGTGGGGAGTTCTCCTGACTTAGGTGAGTTTTCATATCACCCATGCTGTAACTTTTTCGATATTTCCCTAATGCCTTGTTTCAGACATGTCCATAAGTGATCTTCCTATGGACCCAGAATTGCAGACCGACTCGCAAAGAAGGTGGCTCAGTAGGGAGATCGGCGAGTTCTTGAATGGAGAGGAAGCATGGGCGAATGACTTCACGCCTCGAGTACTCTGTGCGCCAGAAATTGGTGCTTCGTCACTGCCATCACCACCACAAAAGTTTGCCAACTCGCCAGCGAGCGTTAGCGGCGCCAGCGGCAGTGCAAGTAAAAGACCTACTAAAGGGCTCAAATTGGCGTCTTCACCGCAGGCAAAGCTAACGCCGGCTAGCCCCACGCCAGTATTTCAAGATGGTAGTGAAAGCGGCGATGGTGATGAGGACTTTATGCCCTCTAGAAAGGGTAAGAAACTTTTTTTGAGAAAAAAATCATCATCATTGCTGCCATCAATGTCATCGGCCAAATCAAGGCATACTAATTATCGAGAAACTTCTATGAAGAATAAGGGGGAAGCTGGACCTTCATCTATCCTTCATAAGTTTCTCGATGATAAGGGCAAAGCAAATCCCTACCAGGGTGGTAAGGTGTCGAAGTGGTATAAATGCCACAAGAATCAGCAGCACCCACAACCTACAAGAGCGGTGAATGTGATTCGTGTAGATGTGGTGCACCCACCAACTGCTCAACGAGAAAGTGTTGCAGCGATTGATGTGGATGCGCCACCTCCACAAGAGCAACAGCCGACCGACGGTTGTGTTGTTGTTGGTGGCGGTACCGAATATAATGCTCCCGTTCACGCTCGTATCCCGCCGCCTCCAGAAGCTCCATTTGAGCTGATAAGGAAATATGATGATGCACTGAGGAAGTGGTATGCGAACGTGGATTCACTGATCGCAGGAAGTGGAACAAAAAGTCAGTCCATTTCTTCGGAAAGAGATGAGTTGCTTTCACGCCTGGCTGAAATGGATCTGCAGCTAGCAGCTGAGGAAAAATTTCGTCAGGACTGCGAAACAGAGAAGACTCGCCTCGAGCATTATAATCGGGCGAATGCAGAGTACTTGGGGCGAACTTAGTATAGGTCCATTGTAAATATGTGTATTCAAAATGTATAAATTATGTATAGTTGTATTATAAGATGATCGCTTCATTGAAAATGTATTCACCATTACATGTTACATGTATTGAATATTCCTTTGTAATACAATATGTATATGAATTGGAATTTTTCTTTTTTTACCCCACTACTCTCACCTCAACTATCTTTCACTCCACTACCCCCACTATACTCATACCCCCTCCCACTAACCCCACTATGTGCACCCCTCCCCATTATGTACAACCCCTCCTCCACCATATATTGTATAAAACAGCAGAACTCCTCTAGAGTTGTCAGTCTATTCCAAAACTTACAAATGGATTTGGTAATTGTAATGGAAGCAGATACGACCACCACAGACTGTGGGCGAACAAGGCCTTCAATGAGGCTCGTGAGGCACCTTGAGTCGATAGATGGGGGAGCGGACAGCTCTATAGATGTAGAGGTGCGAGGTGTCCGAGGAAGGGCGGAGTCACCTGGGCCCTGTGATTCTACAACGGCGGCCACTATCGTTATCGCCGATAGTGAGGGGGAGGAGGAGGAGGGCAGCAGCGTCGAGAGTTCAGGAGCCAGTGGCTCCGAAGAAGAAGAAGAGAGCGACGTCGAACCGCCTCCAAGAGATCGGAGGCCCCACATCTTTGATGCACATATCCGAGAAGATATGGAGATGGATACGGACGACGAGGAACTTTTGGACGAAGCTCTGAGGAATTATAAACAATTTTTGTTTAATTTTATATATAATATTTAGTTTATAGTATATTTTTTTTTTCTCAATAAATAGAGGTATTGTTAAAGAATATCTTTCGTTTTATTTAATTGAATATATCGAACCCAAAAAATATCTATGTGAAAAGTTTATCTGATATAAGTGGTAGTGTATAATGGCGTATACCCAGATGGCTTATTACCCCATAGTCATCTCTGATCTAGTCAGTCCATATTAAGCTACCGCATGAAGAAGATGTCTTATGAAACTATTGATAAGTTTGGACGTAAGAGAAGCAAATCAATGAGTTCGCTTCAAGGGCGGCCAGGTATCGGTTTCAAACTTGACGACAATGGAGATTATGACATGCAGGAGAAGCGTTTAACAAATATTGGGCTGCCATCTAGCGATAGAGATTGTGTGGTATTGGGACTATTGAATGAACGATTGGATGTGATTTCTAAGAAGATTGAAAAACTTGCTGTCGACAGTCTGAGGCAATTTCAAAACTATCTAGTTGCAACAAAAGTAGATGCAGCTCTTTAGAGGGGGGGGAGTGTTTTCCAAGCTCTAGGGAGGGAGGAACTAGTTGACTATAAATAAAACATCTCCTCAAATACATGCACCATAGTAGTGTACCTAGGCCGGTACCAGCCCAAGATGGCCGCCGCCGGAAGTGACGTGATAACCGTTCCTGTGGTGGAAGGTGTTGGCTGCACGGAAGTGACGTCACAAGATGGCCGCCGGAAGTGACAGATGACAAGTGACAGATGACAAGTGACAGATGACAAGTGACAGATGACAAGTGACAGATGACAAGTGACAGATGACAAGTGACAGATGACAAGTGACAGATGACAAGTGACAGATGACAGGTGACAGGTGACAGGTGACAGATGACAAGTGACAGATGACAAGTGACAGATGACAAGTGGCAGATGACAAGTGACAGATGACAAGTGACATGGAACACAAGGAGTGACAGATGGCATGGAACACAAAGAGTGACAAGTGACAGATGACAAGGAAAACTAAGAGTGACAAGTGACAGATGACAAGTGACAGACATATGACAAGTGACAGATGATAAGTGAGAGATGACAAGTGAGAGATGACAAGTGACAGATGACAAGTGACAGATGACAAGTGACAGATAAGTGACATATGACAAGTGACAGATGGCATGGAACACAAAGAGTGACAGATGGCATGGAACACAAAGAGTGACAGGTGACAGACGACGAGTGACAAATGACAGACAAGTGACAGATGACATAGAACACAAGAAATGACACGTGGAAGTACTCTGAACTTAGCCCCCTAGACTCTGGACTCTAGTGCTTATGGGCGTGGACATTCTTCTTCTTTT
Source organism: Phaedon cochleariae (assembly GCA_918026855.4). Lineage (NCBI taxonomy): Eukaryota > Metazoa > Arthropoda > Insecta > Coleoptera > Chrysomelidae > Phaedon > Phaedon cochleariae. The sequence goes on along the minus strand of OU896722.1, from coordinate 19,176,527 downwards.
TTTGAAAGGTGGTGGATGACGTCACAATCTATTGACTGTGCTCACCTGATTTAGGTTGGTATTACTACAATTGGTAGCACTTTGTTTCAAGGTCACCCGATATGCATGTTGCAGGTGGCTGATGAGTCATCCTTATCTCTACTTCATAGAACAATGCCTCCTTTGTTTGCCATTTATGTTATCTAGCCTTCCTCTAGAACAATGCCGCCTTTGTTCTCTCGACGCCACTGTCAGCGTTTCTTGGAATTCCGGCTATTGGATAATTCGCGACGCAATATACGAGAACAATGCCGCCTTTGTTTGCAGGTGTCCGATTACGTAACAACCTCATCCGATTGCATCATCCTTATCTGTGTGAGAACAATGGGTCCATTGTTCTAACGCAGGTGGCCGATGAGTCATCTAATAATGCTAGCTGGGAAACATACTGAAAGAGTACCTCTATCTACTTCCTGTCGCCACTGACTGTCAGCGTTTCTTGGAATTTCGTCGAGTCAGCTATTGGGAAATTTGCCTCAAGAACAATACCTCCGTTGTTTGCAGGTGGTCGATGACGTCACAACCTCAAGCCATATATAAGGCGGTCAGAACGTTCGTAGGCGTCATTCCATTCTGAACTTTGACACTGGTCGGTCGATCTGTTCTTTCCTGTTCGGTTGCTCCTGTCCGTTCGGTTGCTCCTGTCTGTTTTATTATATTGTGTGTGGGTTGTGCCAGCTGAAAGGTGAGTTATTTATTTATTACGTTTCAAGGCCATGTGGTCGACCCTATTTGTGACTAGTGATCATTTCACCCAATACTAGCAGTAGTAAGTTTCTCATCAGATGGATGTTTCAGCTATTAACGCTCAAGCTGCTGCCTTCGAACCAACTGTAGCACTAAGTAGCTTGCCCATCAACCAGCCCCACCCCATTGAAAATATCAGGGTGGTCCAGACACGGTTTGGGGAGGCTATTGTGGTGGAACTCGAGGCATCTAGCGTTTTTCTGCCAAGCAGGGTAGTTGGCATCTTCAAGCCTCAGCTTCCGGCTTTCACCCCAGGCAAATACAGCCTGATTCACAAGAGGAGTGACACCGGACCCTCTTTGAGATTACTGAAAATTAGTGGTGAGTAAAATATTATTTTCTGTTTGATATTTCTCGCATCATGAATGTCAATAGTATTGCTTCTACTAGTGATGCCGTTGTTGAGGAATGTAGAAGAAAAGTGGAAATTTTGAGGAACAAGACGAACATATCTGCAGAAGAGAGACTGTTATGGAATAGGCAAATAGGGACGCATATAAGAGAATTGAATAGGGCAATCAGGGGGACCAATTCGACAGCAGGGGTTTTGAGAAAATTAGAAACAAATGTGGGGCATTTGAAACGTTTTCAAAGTTTGATTAGGAAGAAGAATCATATAGGGGCGGGACTTGGCAATCGTAAAAATAGAGTTACATGGAGACTTGTTCAATCTGTTTTTGAGATTAGAGTAAGGACGGCTGTTATAATCAATTTAAGTCATAAGGAGTTGATGCAATTTTTGCAGGACGCATCGCACATTTTCAAAATTCAAATTAAAAAAATATTGAGGAAATTAACAATGCTCAAAGTCAACACCACCTTCTGTGGTGAGTTTATCAAGAAATCGGATGACGCGGAGATTATTGAATTCAAATATTTCAATACAGAGAATGCTACAATGGATGAGGGAACGGATTTAGATCATTGGTTTGCGGAAAATGTGATTGATGCCATAGTGAATAAACTTTCGGAATTCCAGGAGAAGAGTAGTGGCTGGGCCTTGCGAGAAATTGTTTCTTTAGAGGTTAATGTTAATAAATTAGAAATTGGCAATGGTTCATCATTCATTGGATTACCTGACCAAATTTCCAAGAAGCAAGCCTGCATCAAAGTGAAAAACACTGATGAGGCATGCTTCTTCTGGAGTATTGTGAGCGCTCTACATCCTGCTAACCGTAAGGTAGACAGGCCCAGCTCGTATCCTCATTACAGCCAAGTTTTAAATACCGCAGGCTTGGATGTACCCATGACTCTCAACAATATCCCTAAATTTGAAAAACTCAATGATATTTCGGTGAACGTTTATGCCTTGGAACTGATTCATGTTAGAAAGACAGAGTATTTCGAAGTAGTACCCATAAAACTCACTAAACATAAGCAGCCCAGACATGTCAATCTACTGCTCATTCAAAGTGAATATTTCCCCAAGCCCAACGATCATGATGTCTTGCCTGGAGATGATTACGACGAAGACCTCAGGTATCATTATTGTTGGATCAAAGACATGTCCAGGCTTCTATCTTCACAACTCAATAAACATGATCATAAAAAACATTTCTGTGATAGGTGTCTGAATTATTTTTCCAGCGAATTCAAATTGGCAGAGCACAGTGTTCTATGTGAAAATGTTAACGAGTGCAAAATTTCTTTCCCCAAATACGATTCAGTTGTTTTCAAAAATCATATATATAAGCAAAAGGCCGAATTCATCATCTACGGTGATTTTGAATCGGTTTTGGAGCACTGTGATGACAAAATTTCTCAAAAAATGTCGAAATATCAAAAACATACAGCCTTCAGCGCAGGGTACTATTTCAAATGCTCATATGATGATAGCTTGTCCTATTACAAGAGTCATCGAGGTCCTGATTGCATGGATTGGTTTGCCACAGAAATGGCAGATGTCGCGAAATTTGTACAGTCTAAAATCAAAGACATTATTCCTCTGACTCATTTCCCAGATAAGGTTGGTGTAACACACTGCCATATCTGTGAAAAGGCGTTTGCGGGCACTGATATCATTGTTAAAGACCACCATCATTTCACTGGTGCCTTCAGGGGGTGGGCGCATCAATCTTGTAATTTGGGGTACCGCAAGTCCTTCGTAGTGCCCATAGTGTTCCACAATTTTTCCGGATATGATTCTCATTTCCTTCTGAGAGAGATTGCCAAACGTGGACAGGTGAGCGTACTTCCGATAAATATGGGGAAATACATTTCTTTCACCCAACACAACTCTGAAACCGGTATTAAATTCAGATTCATCGACTCTTTGAGATTCCTGGGTGCCAGTTTGGACGAGTTGGCATCCAATTTAACGAAGGATAGCTTCCAAAATTTGAGAAAAGAATTCAACCAATTAGACGCTTCTAAATTCGATCTACTCACAAAGAAAGGTGTTTTTCCATATGACCACATCAATAGTCCGAGCAAATTAGACGAAACTGAACTTCCGCCCATTGAGAACTTTTATAATAAATTGAACGATGAACATATCGATGATGTAAAGTACGCTCATGCTCAAAACGTATGGCAACAATTTGGATGTCAAAATTTAGGTGAATACTCGGATTTATACATGAAAACAGATATCCTTCTTCTGGCAGATGTTTTCGAACAATTCAGAGAAGCTGCTTTGAGGACTTATACCTTAGATCCGGCTTGGTATTACACCCTTCCAGGTTATACGTGGGATTGTATGCTGAAGTACACGAAATGTTCACTACAAATTTTAAAAGATGTTGACATGCTGATGTTTGTCGAAAAGGCAATAAGAGGTGGTATTTCGGTTTGTTGTAACCGCTATTCTGAAGCCAACCATAAGTACACTTCAACATACGATCCTACGAAACCACCAAAGCATCTTCTCTACTTGGACGTTAACAATCTATATGGATGGGCAATGTCAAAGCCCCTCCCTTATGGAGGGTTTGAATGGACTGATGCCAACATTGACGTCACATTGATTCCCGACGATGCGCCAGAAGGATATATCTTACAAGTAGATTTGGAATATCCAGAAAACTTGCACGATCTACATAAAGACTTTCCGTTTTGTGCCGAACACCGCAAGCCACCTGGTTCCAAGTTGGCAAAATTGATGACCACGTTACACCATAAAAAGGAATACATCATCCATTATGTTAATTTGAAACAAGCTCTGGCTAATGGCTTAAAGCTCACCAAAATTCACAGGGTAGCGAAATTCAAACAGTCCACGTGGTTGAAGCCCTACATTGATCTGAATACTGGATTGAGGGCTGCAGCCACCAACACATTCGAAAAAAACCTATATAAACTGATGAATAATGCCGTGTTTGGAAAGACGATGGAAAACATTCGTAAACATCGCGTCGTCAAATTATGTAGATCATGGAATGGACGCTATGGGGCTAAAAATATGATCGCCAGTTCAAAGTTTCGTGGCCGGACGATTTTGGGTGACGATCTGATTGCTATCGAATTGGCTAAATCTGAAATAATCTTCAACAAACCCCTATACATAGGGATGGCTATTTTGGATTTATCGAAAACGTGTATGTATGATTTCCATTACGATTTCATGCTTCCAACAATGGGGGTGGAGAAATGTAAGTTGATGTATACAGACACCGATAGTTTTATTTACGAACTTGGCTGTGATGATGTATATGCGGAACTTATCAAAAATAACTTGTCCAAATTCGACACATCCGACTACCCTTCTGACAACCCGTATGGAATTCCGCAAGTGAAAAAAAAAGGTCTTGGGAATGATGAAAGATGAGGCAAATTCGAAAATAATAACACACTTTGTAGGCTTACGTTCAAAAATGTATGCCTACAAAGTGCAGGGGGGTAAAGTCACCAAAAAATCCAAAGGGGTTAAATTTAATGTGGTTAGGAATAAGATATCCTTCAATGATTATGTGGCTTGCTTGAAAGACTTCAAGGAGCAGACAGTCACACAGCGGACAATCCGTTCCTTCAACCATCAAGTATTCAGTATTGAACAGTCGAAAATTGCGCTAAGTCCTTATGACACCAAGAGACACCTACTTCCAAATTGTTATGACACCCTGCCTTTCGGACATTCCTCCATAGCTGACATATGATTCTTCTTCCATATACATTCCTCAACAATATCACCTTCATGTTCTGAGAAATATCAACTGATAATATTTCACCCCCACCACTGATTTTTTCAATCTAGTTGTATATACGCTTACTATTTTTTACTCTATACACTCTATTTATTATATAATGTAGATTCTTTATTTTAGTTTTTTTTATACACTATGTATTTTCCACTATGTTCAATAAAAGTTTCTTAAAAATTTGGTTGTTTCATTACTGCGAATGAATGAACCTGCTACAGAACGTCAAAAACGTCAAAAACGTCGAAAACGTCGAAAACGTCGGAAAAACGTCAAAAAACGTCGAAAAGCGTCGAAAACGTCGAAAAAACGTCAAAAAACGTCAAAAAACGTCGAAAAACGTCAAAAACGTCGAAAAAACGTCAAAAAACGTCGAAAACGTCAGAAACGTCAAAAACGTCGAAAAACGTCAAAAACGTCGAAAAAACGTCGAAAGGCGTCGAAAAACGTCGAAAAACGTCGAAAAACGTCAAAAAACGTCAAAAAACGTCGAAAACGTCACGTTTATAACGAATCAACGTTCAGAATGAACCCGCTACAAAACGTCAAAAACGTCACGTTTTCCACGTTTCCAACGAAAGTCAACGATACCTGACTAGGAGTAAAGAAAAGCTGAGCTATTTCCATATTTTATTGTTCCAAATCATTCAGTACATTGTTTTTAAAGTAATACAAATATTCTCCAAGTGCCATGCTCAACAAACTATTATTGTAACCGACTGGGTACGTGGGTTTTCTGTGATAAACACAACGGGACAACGAAAATACTTATCGCTTCAAACTTGTATCAAGTGAAATATTTATTACAAAACGAATTATAACGATTTGGTTGCTAATAAAAGGCAAAACAAAAGGAAAATTGTTGCACTTAAAACCAACTGACAGTCTAGGTTATTTTTATTATGTTACTTGTCACGGTCCACCGCGTTGCCACTGGTACAGGACGGTAGACTGCTATTCCAGTGTTGCCGGGTAGAGCTGCGGGCAACTAAAGGTGGATACACCATGATGTTAGGGTGCGGTTGTGTTTAGTCGCTTGTTACAATCTCCCCCTTGGCATCACACAAACGTCCCGTGGGGGATGCCACATGAATGTAGTTGCAGCAGGGGCACCTAGGTTTAGGTGCAGTCCTTCTGGGTCGGTCCAAGGGAGCTGAGTCTAACTGGATATCTGCTTCGGATGGAGTTAATGGAGGTGTTTCCTCGGCGGGTGTCTCCTCGACGGGTGTCTCCTCTGCAGGCGTGTATAGTGTGTCATCGTCTGGAACGAGGTCATCTGGTTCAGGGACGTCAGAGTTGGGCTCTGATGTCTCGTGTGGTTGACTCCTTGATCCGGGTGGTCGGCCTCTCTTACGGAGTGGACGAGTTGGGATTGCAGTATCTTCTCCAGTGTAAGGAGTGAGGGCTGAACTGTGATACTTGCCCAGGGGAACATCTGGATTATCTGAGGATGCTACGATGTAGGTAGTCGGCGTGACTACCTGGATTATTTTATAGGGACCATCTCTCTTCGGCGCGAACTTGGCAGTATATGAGTCCTTTGCTTTACTCAACGCGTGAGTGTCCACCAATACTAGGTCGTCAACACTATAGGTCACGGCGCGTCGATGCTCGTTACTATATTTATTACGTCTATCCTGAGAGAGTTCATGATTTTCGCGGGCTTTGCAAAGAATTTCACTGAGCAGTCCGAGGTATGGTGTTATTTGAGTTACGAAAGAGTCACTTTGCAAGATAGCGCGTAAGTCGCGGTGCACATCATCGGGAGCACGTAGTTCGCGGCCAAAAGTCAAATATGCCGGGGTATATTTAGTAGATTCACAACACGAAGTGTTCATTGCGAAACGTACCGCGGGGAGTTTATCCTTCCACTTAGTATGATCACCGGTCGTGAGAATAGCTAATTGCGTCTTCAGGTCACGATTTTTCCTCTCCACTGGATTGGCTTCAGGATGGTAAACCGGAACAAGAGATTGTTGGAAGCCCAATACATGTGCGACTTGCTGCATCACAGCGCTAACGAACTGGGATCCATTATCGCTGACAACACGACGGGGTAATCCATACCGGAGGATAACTTCATCAATGAGGCTACGAGCACAGGCTTCAGCAGTGGCTAACTGTAGGGGTAGAAGTTCTATCCATCGGCTAGCCGTATCTTCCACTACCATAATCCACTTCTCGCCGGTTGGCGTCTCTGGTAGAGGTCCAAATAAGTCAATTGAAAGCACTTCAAATCTCTGGGACTGGATTGGTGTCTGCAACAATCCAGCAGGCTTCAAGTTAGTAGCCTTAAAACGTTGACATTCGAGGCATTTCTTGACATGTTCAGCTATATCTCGTCGCATACTTCGCCAGTAATAGCGAGATGCGATGCGTTGTAGGGTTTTCTCCGCACCATAATGGCCTGCTAATGCAGAATCGTGAAATTCTCTCAAAATGCGGGGAATTTCAAGGGCTGCAGCAACCAATTGAGGTTCTTCTTCATCTATCTCAGGGGAATATCTGTATAGAATCCCGTTGTTCATGAGGAACCCTCTTTCTGACCACTTTTTGAAATCTACTTCATTAGTACGGTTCTCCAAACATACAATAATTTTCTCCAGTTCGGGGTCCTTGAGCTGTCCGACCCTAATGGAGCTTGGCGATTGTGTTGGAAATTCTAGGGTGATGCTGTTCACCTCAGTATCGGGAAGTTCGCAGGGGGGACGTGATAGTGTGTCCGCCAGTACGTTGGATTTTCCTGTTATATAGTCAATGCGCAGGTCATAAGATTGCAACGCAAGTGACCATCTTGCTAGCCTTCCGCTAGGAGATTTTAGGGACATAAGCCATTTGAGGGGTTGGTGGTCTGTCTGGACGATAGTTGTGGCTCCCTCTAGATACCCCCTAAACTTCTCGACGGCCCATACTACAGCTAACGCTTCCCTTTCCGAGGTGGAGTAGTTCATTTCTGCTGGATTGAGGAGGCGGCTGGCGTATTCTATAGGCCGTTCATCTGGGCCCTCCCCCTGGAGGAGGCATGCTCCCAGAGCGTAGCTTGAGGCGTCCGTACGAAGCATGTATGGTAAGCTCGAATCTGCTTGTCGTAGAATCGGTGCTGAGCTTAATTTTTGCTTGAGGTTGTTGAAAGCTTGGATCTGCTCGTTCTCCCATTTCCACTTAGCTTTCTTCTTCGTTAGCATGGATAGAGGTTTTGCTATACCAGAGAAGTCCTCAATGAAACGTCTGAACCATGAGGCGGTTTGCAGAAAGCTGAGGAGCTGTTTGATATTCTTTGGTGGTGGCATGTTCAGAATAGCAGAAACTTTAGCGTCATCGGGCTGGATACCATCAGGAGAAATGATGTGTCCTAGGTAATGTACTGATTGGCACGAAAAAGTACATTTATCTCGATTCAGATGCAATTTAAATAACATCAATCTCAGAAAAACTTTACTAAGGTTGCTCAGGTGCTCACCAAAGCTAGATGATATCACGATTAAGTCATCGAGATATATCACTAGGAGGATGTCTTGTAGTCCTGATTTGAAGCGGTCCATCATTCTTTGGAATGTGGCAGGTGCGTTACGCATTCCAAATGGCATTCTGGTGTAGCGATATGTACCGAACGGCGTGATAAAAGCGGTTTTATCTCTATCACATGGACGTACTGAGATTTGGTGGTAACCGGATCTCAAATCAAGAGTAGACATGTAGGCACTCCTTTTTGCAGCATGCAAAAGGTCATCTATTCTGGGCAACGGGTAACGGTCTGCACGAGTAATGGCGTTAAGGCCACGATAGTCCACAGTTAGACGGGTACCACCGTCTTTCTTTGGGACCAGTACCACTGGGGCAGCATAAGGCGACTCGCATTCTTCAATAGTACCATTTGCCAACAGCTTGTCCAATTTTTTTTTCAATATTTGTTTTTTGGGTTCCGACATGCGATATGGAGGTACAGCAATCGGAACTTCATCCAAAAGGGTGATGGAATGCTCTGCAAAAGGCGTAGGCTCACCATTTTCCTCAAAAATTGACCTATTTTCAATGAGAAGATTATTGAGTTTTTCACGTTCCACCTTTGACAGAGAGAGTCCTTCGTTTTCTCTCAGCTGGATCATTTCGAATTGTACGGTATTTACAGCACATGCATCTTGGGGAATGGGCTCTGGAGAAAACTGATAAGTTACATGGGAATTATCTCCAAAGAAGAACTCATTATTAGGCAAATCTAAAATTAAATTTGTGGCTCGTATAAAATCAACGCCTAACAATGTTCGGCTATTTTCATGTTCTGGAACAGAAATTAGTTCAATGGTAACCGTCCTACCAATCAATGCCACGTTGACCTTGAAAATTAGTACTTTGACGCCTCGTTGGACACCATCAGCAAGAGTCATCACGAGGTCCTCACGTCGGAAAGGAACATTGTCCTCCAAAAGCAGTTTTGATAGTGTGTGTCCCGCAATGCTTGACTTAGATCCAGTATCTAGGTATGCATAACCATTGTGCCCATTAATCTGGAGTGAGACTAAAGGTCGGATCACACTTTCATCAGAATTGCTGAATTTACTGCAAAAAAATTCTGTAGGTGCAGCCGTATTCAATTTTGGAGTTGTTTTTACATTACATTTTGGACAGTTTGTGCGTATAAAGCCAGGATTCCCGCATCCATAACAAGTAATAACATTTGAAGTGCTAGGAGTCGTAGCAGGTTCACTTGGCATAGATGCTGATGAGGGTTTATTAGTAGAAATAGCGTTTGGATTTGGTGTATTCGTCTTATTCTGCACTTTTGCAAGTTTTCGACATTCATCTTTGATATGTCCTGGGTTTCGACAATAGGAACATCGTTTCGTTGAGTTCACTTTGGAAGGCGCGTCTTTTGACTCATTGTGATTAGTAGATTCAATTGGTACATCAAAAGTTTCTTCCGCTAATCGGGCTTCCACAAGTAATGCCTCGAAACTGGTTATGTTATCACGAGGAACTTTTTCTCGAATTTTCCTATTCAGCAAACCATAAACCATATCAAGCTGGATATTTTCAGTAAGCATACCACTGGGTAGTTGGGCTAAGATTGATCGAGATTTGCAAATGAAAATATCGGTTTTTGTTTTAGAATCTTGTTCATGTGCGAAAAGTTCACGGTACACGCGATATGGTGGCTTCACTGGGCCAAAAGTAGTTCTGAGGAGCCTTTTTGCTTCGATCCAGGTAGTCAAGGTAGCTTTTACACCTTGATACCACGTAGCTGCGAATCCAGTTAGGAGCATAGGCAAACCTTTCAACGCGTTTTCGTCTGAAATATGAACACAGTCTTTATAAACTTCTACTGCGTCTAGAAATGCATTAACATCTGAGTTTTTCTCGCCGTCGAACCTACTAGAACATTTCGAGAAATTGCCTGTATTCATACTAGGTTGTACAGACATACGGTCTAGTAATTGTCTGAATTGTTCATCTGACATTGTAACAGTCATTTTCGAATCGTCTGAGTCAGCGAAACGTTCACTTATTTCACTATAGCCAGCAGTAGATCGTAGAAAATACGGATGCTTCGGGTCGGCCGTTTTTAAGTGTAAAAAGAACTTACAGTTGAGCTGATGAATATTTTCATGACTTGCAGTTTCTATGCAGCGAGTCCTCTATCGTCCTGTGCAGTTGGTACAGCACCGAGAGAGGTTAGGGTTAACCTTCACAAAATATTATCGAATCGGCTTGAAAGTCCTACAACAGCAGAAGCTTTCGACACGCAAGTGTTCACGAGAATGTCCACGAAACTTTCGTAATCAGTCCTATAACAATAGAAGCACACACGAAGAGTTTTCGCGTACGTTGCGAACGCACTTGGGTTTCACTTTCGAAAAAAAACTGTTCTCTAGTACAACGAAAGAAGCAAGTCTTTTTAAGCACACCGAATCAATAGTCGATAAACATTCACTAGTTTTTAGTTTTCGCGAGTTTTTCGATGGCCACTCGAATGGGCGCCAATTGTAACCGACTGGGTACGTGGGTTTTCTGTGATAAACACAACGGGACAACGAAAATACTTATCGCTTCAAACTTGTATCAAGTGAAATATTTATTACAAAACGAATTATAACGATTTGGTTGCTAATAAAAGGCAAAACAAAAGGGAAATTGTTGCACTTAAAAACCAACTGACAGTCTAGGTTATTTTTATTATGTTACTTGTCACGGTCCACCGCGTTGCCACTGGTACAGGACGGTAGACTGCTATTCCAGTGTTGCCGGGTAGAGCTGCGGGCAACTAAAGGTGGATACACCATGATGTTAGAGTGCGGTTGTGTTTAGTCGCTTGTTACATTATCAGATATTTCACAAAGAAAAAATCGTGAAACAGCATGGAAAAACGTGACGATCTCGTGACGCAACCATCACACTTAGTGCGTCGTACGCGTTATGCGTTATACATTCGTTAAACAGACGTCGAATATTATTTTTCGAAAACATCAAACGTGAGTTGCAAGCATCGAAAATACGTCAATTGCGTCAAACTTATCTCGAACAGGCCAATATACATTCAAAACCCACAACAAACTGATAAATGACGTCACAAAACGAAATCATACGATGAAGAAAAATTTGAAAGGCGATAGGAGCAGAATAAATAGGGTGTGTGAGAGAACGATTCATGATGAGTGGCGGATATATGACAAATGCTCACATCCTACCGACACTGACTTGCCTAATAGCTCAATATAGGATAGGTCGAAGAATTGATCGATGAGATTGGTGAGGATTGATATTATACCGCTCTCTGGACACATCCAAGTTACGGAAGGTTAGACACATCCGATTCAGGATGGGTTAGACAGGTAGAACGTTCATACACTCACTTTCCTCGACTCTTTTGCAAAACGTGGAAAATGTTTATGGAATTATCAAAAAAGGTGGGGCGGCGGGGGAAAAGACGTCAGTAGCGTGCATCGTGCTGCCATCTATGTGATACATATCCTCATACACATCAATTTGTTTGATTGACCAAAGAATATCCTGAAGCCTCAGAGTCCCAAGAATTCGAACAGGATAGGTTAGAGAGTAGGCCGACATCATGGTTTGGGTTTGATGCTATATCGATCTGGACTATCCAAGCTACGATAGGTTAGATCTTTTTTTTTTTATGGTGACTCGTTTGAGATTATCTGTAACCTTGCAAATTTCAGGGGGTAATAAGTGATAAAATTTAGTTATGATTCTACCCCTGAGTTGGCTGTTAACCTGCCTGAGATTTACTTGGTGTTTTAATTCTCAAAAGTTTTGCTACAAAATAAGTGTTTTAAGTGCCTAGTTTGAGACTGTAGAAACCAAACACTGGTAGTTCAGCGGGACAATGGGGTGGGTACGTTAAATGCCAGAAGTAGGGTGAATATATAGATTTAATAATAAGAAAACTTGAAAAATACAATTCCACTAGAATTTTGCCTTGATCTCAATGAAAACCATCAATTAGCAATATTTTATATCACAACTAGAGACTGTCTGAAATCAACTCTTCAGTACATCCCTTATAATCAATTTATAACAAAAATGGGAATAACAGATATATATAGACAAGGTGATAAAGCAATACCGCAGTGCACGTTGGTTTCCAATATATGAATGACTTGATAATACTAATAAATGGTACAATTTGGGGTATTTTACTTATAACTCAGCATAAACGGTAATTTTCAACCCTTCTAAGTGGTAGCGGTATTTGGTGGTAGTTTTCCACTTCCAAACGGGTACTAATATGGAACAGACTCACCAAAATTGAAGGTGACAGGCGATTATGTTCCTCGGTGGTGTCTAGCTGTCGAGTACAGGGTGTAGGCGGCCACGTCGTTCATATACAGGGTGTTGAGCGTACAGGACAGAGAGTGACGCTACAGGGTGCATACCGGATCCATACAGGGTCCAAACAGGGTCCAAACAGGGTGGACTCGAAGAGCTGTTTACTCCTCAGCAACTATACAGGGGATTCTTAGGGTTGCTTGTTCATCAGCAGGCTCTTCTTTGGGGCTTGCAAAGAAAAAAGGGCCAAACCGGTGGATGACGCAGATCGGAAGCCAGGAGATAATTCCAGGAGAATAAGAACCCTAAACGATAAAAAAAAAGAAAATGGTTGTGTGCCACTCGAAAAATAATCAAGACTAAATTCCATACCTGATGTGATGGTGGTCGGGTTCTTGATCGGCTGATGTCAGCCTCGTGGCTTTCGGCCTTAAATCCCTCCAATTTGAGGTATGGTACCAAAACCAAAATTGGTCACCACGAAATGAGAATTCGAATCGAATTAATCCCAACACTAATGGAGAAAGAATAAATCAAAATATGTACAATGCGAAATCGAATCTCTGGCTTACTTGTCACACGAGTTGGATCAACCTTCTCCAGGAAAAATGGCGAGATATCTCGTGAAGATGATGGGCCGTCCTTCAACCGGAAGATCGGTCTTTATCTCAAAAAACGCCCCATACCTCAGGAAAGTGTTGGTGGGAGATTTTCCCGCGAACACACTGTAGATGGTATTTCACCACCACAGAAAGATGAGAGAATATCCTAGCTCCAACAAGAAAATACCTAATTTACCCGATATTAGTGAATGTTAACCATTTTCCATTTAGTTTTCGTGGAAATTGATTTTTCGGCGGTTAAAGCCGTTTTGCCACGACCACAATATTCAAACGGAGACATGCGCAGACATGACCTCGGAACTACGTCGACCCATGACGCAATCTTCTTCTTTTTCGATGGATGCTCGACTTCATCGAACGAGACATAAACACTAGGGTTATCACACCTACTATCCGATTTAACAACAAATCACTATTTTGACAAAAATCCCGACATCATGCTGAGCTTAGTCCTTCCATAATCAATCAATTTTGAGGGCCATTCAAAAATCGATGAAAAATGAACTGCTGTCAATGACAGATGTTAGCAACTGCTAAAAGTACGGAGAATCATAAAAATAATGACATTGTCTTTCAAAATAAAGCAGAGCAGCTCGCAAATATCGGTCAACTGTCAGTAGTCAACAATCTGACAGTGATAAAGATTCTGACAGTGATACCTCGCTCGATATTATTGACTGAAAATGTAAACAACGAGCACAATATGATAAATCGACTGATAACTAAAATAGTGAAATGATCCTCGCTAAACTGTTGAATATCCGTGCGCTCGAACATATCGAAGAAGACTGGCTATCATCCCACAAAAACAACAGCGTGAATAAATATTCGAAACCAGAATCGCGAACCACGGTAAGCACTGACAACAGACCTTGTCTAATAGAAACTCGAGAGACTATTTTGTTTTCAGGAGCTAAATAAGAGAACTGATTTACGACAATAAACTGTATAAACTATTTGAGATTGCAAATAGGATATATCAACGACAACTGATGAATAAACAAATGAAAATCTGAGAGAAAAGTACGTAAACAAAACCATCTCGATTTAATTTCTAGCAGTATTTTCGTTAGGCAAAAACGAAGTGTAACACTCCCCCTCTACCCCGAAGAGATTTACCTGTAAATCTCAACAAGATAACTTGTCGAAAATACTGTCTACTATACGTTACGGATCTACGGTGGATCATGGAAATCCTCCTCCTCGGAATTCGGATCAGGTGGACGAGACTTGAAATCTTGTACATGCCAAGTACCTCCAGATTTGCCTTTGTTATCTACTATTTCATATGTTACTGGAGAGAGCTTCTTTTTAATGATAAAAGGACCTTTAAAATTTGGGGCAAACTTAGCAGTGAAATAGTTAGTAGCATCAGAAAGCACATGGTTCTTTACATAGACCGAATCACCAACGGAATAACTCACCGGCCTACGCCTAAGGTTATAGCGCTTTTTGGACTTAGAATGAGCATCATCAAGACGTTTCCGAACATCGCTATAGATGTTTTTGAATTCCTCTACTGCTCTTCGAGGCCTAGGATCGTTGTCCATATTGGCAAGTGGATGTTCATAATTATTTCCACTGGGTTTATGTTCACGCCCGAAATTAACAAAAAATGGTGTCAAACCTGTAGTCTCATGAACGGAAGTTCGAATTGCACAACCAACCTTCGGTAACAACTCAGCCCATATGCGATGATTTTCTTCAACGTAACAAGACAGCATTGCTTTAAGAACACGGTTGACTCTTTCAACTGGGTTTGCCTGAGGGTGATACAGAGGCGTGAATCTAATGTGGACATGATAATTCTCACATAACTTCTTGAAAACATTGGACTGAAACTGTACTCCATTATCGCATATTAAGATTTGAGGACAACCGAACATCAGAAAAACATGCTCTTCAGTTATACGTGTAACTGCAATGGCTGTAGCTTAAAGGGAAAAATAAAGAAAATTTGCTGAACGTATCTGTGACCACATAGATAAACCGATATCCTTCTTTTGAGCGAGGCAAGGGACCAACGAGATCTACAGAGATCATCTGCCAAGGAACAGTTGGTTCAGGATGTTTACCCATATAACCGGCAGGACGTTGCAGCTCCGGTTTATGTCGGTTACAAGTTTGACATTTCCTAACATAGGCGGCGACATCAGCTCGCATTTTTGGCCAATAGTAGCGTTCCTTCACCCTTTCAAACGTCTTAAAAACACCAGCATGACAAGCCACGGTTCCATCATGATTTTCACTAATAATTTTCTTCTTATTCTCCTTCGGAACAACCTCTTTCCAATAGTCCGTCGTATCTCGCAAACCAGGATAAGGACAATAAACATACTTGAAAAGTTTGTCATCGACTACTCGCCATTGTGGAAACTTCAGAGGACTTTTCTTAACTTGCTGAACCATACGGAGATACCAACTATCTGAAGATGGGTTTACTTCGCTCGAAACGTTGATGGCATTAATTTCTGGCACAGCTCGTGATAATGCATCTGCCACTACGTTATCACAGCCTTTCCGATGGTGAATCTTGAAATTGAATTGCTGTAAGCGTAGCAACCAACGAGCTATACGACCCTTAGGTTCCCTCAAATTATGGAGCCATACCAAACTATGGTGGTCCGTTATAACAGAAAATTCATAGCCCTCAAGATATGGACGTAGTTTTTCGATCGAAAAGAGAACAGCCAGACATTCCCGTTCTACCGTACTATAGTTACGTTCTTGACGTGTCAGGGATCGGCTCACGTAACAGATCACATGTTCGCCATCTTCGAAAATTTGGGAAAGAACACCACCTATTCCGTATGCTGACGCGTCTGTCTGCACTTGGAATGGTCGACTGAAGTCAGGACATGTTAACACAGGAGCTGAAGCTAAGGCGTTCTTGATACCTTGAAAAGCACTTTGACAATCTTCCGACCAGCACCACTTTTTATTTTTTGAGAGAAGAGCGGTCATTGGGGCAACAAGAGAAGAAAAGTTCGAGATGAATCTCCTGTACCATGAAGCAACACCTAACACACGACGAACCTCAGTGATGTTTTTAGGCGGTGGGATATTTAAAATGGAAGATACTTTTTCGGGATCTACATGGAGACCCTGGCTATCCACGACGTAACCTAGATAACGCAGTTCAGGGCGACAAAAGAAGCATTTTGATTTCGACACTGTGAGCCCTGCTTTTTGGAAACGTTCGAAAACCTCTTTCAAAGTTTTCATGTGCTCTTCAAAAGAAGATGAAACAATGATAACATCGTCTAAATAGTAGAATACTTGAGGTTCCAATTCAGGTCCTAAAACTTTGTCAATCAGACGTTCGAACGTTGCCGGCGCATTACATAGCCCAAATGGCATTCTTTTAAAATGATAGAGACCTCGACCTGGTATGGTAAATGCTGTGTAATCACGAGATTCTGGTGCAATTGGGACCTGCCAATAGGCTGATTTAATATCGATAGAACTTAGGAATTTTGCACCCCGTAATTTGTCTAAGATAGTTGAAATGAATGGAAGTGGATATGCGTCTTTTTTCGTTACTCGATTAAGTTGTGGATAATCAACACAAAAACGATATTCGCCTCCCTTTTTCGGTACAAGAAGAACAGGGCTTGACCAAGCCGAACTAGAAGGCTCTATCACACCTAATTCCAACATTTCTTTGACGGCCTTATCAATGTGTTCTTGCATAACGGGTGAAACTCTATAGGCTCTTTGTTTAATCGGTTCTGAATCAGTTATGATTTTGTGTTGTATCAGTGACGTACAACCCAATTTATCCCCTTGTTGTTCGAAATAAGTGTGAACTAGTTGGTCTAATCTTAACTGTTCTTCGGTACTCAAGACTTCTTTTGGGACTACTTTATTGACCGTACTGACCGTATCTATACTTGAAGAGGGGCTATCAAATGACCAGCACCCGTGCTTTAAATCAGGGATTATACCCATGGCCAGCCAAAAGTCAACACCCAAAACGATCGAATGATTTAAATCGGGAACAACTAAAATGTCTACGATTTTAACTTTATGTTCTAATTTAATAGGTACAGAGATAGAGCCTAATACCGCACAATTTTGGTCATTTGCAACCACACAAGAATCAATATTTGAACGATTCAATTGTATACCCAAATTTTTAAGAATATTCCATCCAATTTTTCCTAAAACAGTGTTATTCGCGCCACTGTCTAGAAGAGCCTTGAACTTTATTTCGAAAATCTCTATCGACAAAAATGGCCGGTTATCACCATCACAATGTGATAAAATATATGAAAGTACAGGCAAGATGGTTTGAGGGTAGCAGGTCTGGTTATTTGCGTCGACTAGAATTTCGTTGATAGAGCACGTTAGGCGACTATCTAACGGCTCTGCTGGACGTTTCCCGAACAGTTGGGACATGATTTTACTGTCACCTCAGGTTTACCACATTTGAAACAGTGCATTCTGTGAGGTTGGGTACATCTACTACGCACATGACCAGCTTGGCCACAGTTCCAACACGTTGGGCCTGAAACTTGTGAAGGTCCAGAAATCGGCTGAGTACGACTAATAGGAGTATGAAGAGGTAAAACTTGCGTAGGTATAGCGCGTTCTTCAGCTCTATAATTCACCGCAGAAACTTGCCTAGGATTCATATTTTCAGGAATGGTATCACGCGGGTACAAAATATTAGAGGTGCCAAAATTTTCAGCAAAAACATGAGGATCAATTCCAGACTGATATAAATGGGTTGGATTATTAACAGGTTGCGAATGAATAACTGAATCAAAATTTGGAGGCAACAAGGAATTTATTTCAGAATTGAAATTTTGAATTGGAGCTGATGAACGAGTAGGTGTGACGTTGTTCGAGTCAACTTCAGATTGAAGTCCAGAAAAGTTCGGGTTTTGCAAGTTCTGAGCAGGAATGCCCACGGCAGAAACGCGAGGGTTCGAGGTTTGATGCTGGTATTCTAATCCGGGCTCTACGGAATATCTAGGTCTAACTATGGGAGCTCTATATTCTTGTGCGCTCTGATTCGCTTCCTCAATTTCACGACCCATTGCTATGAGGGTATTCAAGGAGTAGACACCTCTACCTGCGAAAGCCATCTGCAAATATGGTAACATTTTACCCCTAATGAAACTTACTCTATATTCCTCACTAGGTTTAGAGCTCAGTTTGTCAAAAAGATTTTCCATATATGAAACATAAATTATAACATTCTCATTAGAACCTTGTGTCCTTCTTTTAAGTGTATCCCAAATTCTTTCCTCATAATTGCGAGGCAGAAAACTGTTACGCAATGCCATAACAAATTCATCATAAGTCCTGATGTTATTTCGCGCAAAACGGAACCATATCGAAGCATCTCCATCTAGTAATTCCGGTATCGAGTCGTACAATTGTGTTTTCGAAACTCCGCGAGAAACACGCATCTCTTCTAATTTTTCGAGAAAGTCCGTAACACTAGTAGTGCCATTGAATCGGAGCCTCCAACGACTAACATCAACAAATCTATGAGAATTATTACTGTTATCATAGGTATGGTAAGAAAAATTTCGATTATCGGACGTCGAGGGATAATGAACGGGAGTATCAAATTCTACTCGAGTACTACCCGTAGTGGCACAACGACTATCAGGGAGATTAGCTCTACAATTGTTGTTACAAGGATGATTCAATTTATCATGGCTCGGCTTGAGAATATTTACATGCATGTCCCGCATTAACTCTGAGATCCTGTTTGTTAAAATTGTAACATCAATATCGTTATTGGTTTTGGGGGGAATTTTCAAATTAGGAACTTCTTGCTTCGTGGCAGAAGTCTGTGCATCAGGAATATTATTGCTGCTAAAGCTATTAACATGATCTTCTGCTTCATTGAACATTATAAGATCGTCCACAAAAGAGTTACTTGTTGAACTAGCATTGGGAGGGGTATTATTCGCGGAAACAGTATTATTACCTGTTTTTCTACTAGCAGACCTGTACGCGCAATCTAGAGCAAGTTTCAAATCACCAGCCAAAACAGTCAACTTTAATCTTTCAATTTCATCCTCAGGTTCTTTCGCTGGAAGTCGGTTAATTCGATTCATGACATGAATTAGCCTTGAATTAATTTTCTGGTACTCATTTTCAAAATTACTATCCTCAAATGTTTGAATACTCCCTAACAATTCCGTAATTTTATTATGACATATCAATATTTCATTTTTAGGGTCAAAATGAATTGTGGATGGTTGTGAAGTACCTTCCTGCTCAGCCTGTAAAGCAGTTCTCAATAAAGCGCGTTTTTCTTGTACCGTACCATTACCTAGGCCTGAACCACGTAGCAATAATTCATAAGTAAGCTCATCGCTTCGTAACCTATTGATCTCCATATTGATCCCAAAATTTTTCGGTTATAACAATATAATAAATTCAGAAAATATTTGCACACTAGGCAATTTTATCGACGAAGTGAAAATCGAATTAATCGATGGGAAAAAAAATATTTTTGCACACTAGGCAATTGTATCGACGAAGTGAAAATCGAATTGAATCGATGGGAAAAAAAAAAATTTGCACACTAGCAATTTTATCGTAGAGAGAAAATCGAATAATATCGATGGGAAAAAAAATGTTTGAATTTATCGACGAAGTCCAAAACGATTTAACGATAGGGAAAAAAAACAATTTGCACATGTAAACTGTAGTTTACATACCCCCTCCCTTCCCGGAGAAGAGAAAAAAAAATTATATACCCCCAAAATCTAATGGCAACAGGTCCGCTACACCCTGTACACAACAATAATCGAAAACCAAATTTATATACCTACAATATAAAATACAAATATTCATTTAAGTACAAAGTTTAGTAAACCACGAAATCGGAATAATCTTCAATAAATATTGTCGTCCTTCAAAATTGATCACCCTGTAGTAGGTATTGAAAAAAAGTTGCGTAGAAAAAAAATTTGTTTTTCACCTGTGAATTTTTTTTTCAAATTATTTCACCCTGTAAATTTTTCAAAACAAGAAAACAATAATACAGTGCGAATGGTTCGACTAATCAGAACCACCCCGTATGATGTTTATTTACTTTTATACTAAACCCATAAAAAAATATTAGCAAACCTTGATCACCCTGTAAATATTTATAATATCAATATCGAAAATCATACGGTATATAATATTATGTACAAAGTATACTATATCTCACCTTGTATGAAATTTTCAGAAATATACTTAGTTAAAATTTCAAATATCCATTTATCAGAATCACCCTGTATAATTCTGATATGAACGTTGACTATATTATCCAATTTGAAAAAAAAATGTTTTTTTTTTTTTTTGCTAACCTTGCCCACCCTGTATAAACAATAAGTATATGAACATCTAAAAACAATTTCTGCAAAATATACACCCTGTATCAAAAGTTCCAAAAAATATACCCAAAATTCATGAACTGCAACTCATCAGAATCAGCCTGTTAAATTCTGATATAATCTCACAGTGGAAGAACAAAAAAAAAATCTCATAAGTATCTGAACTTTCAGAAAAAAAAAAATCCTGCAAAATATACTCACTCTGTATAATTGAATAATTCAATGGTTGAACTAGAACATTGTCAATAGATAGTGATGAGGAAGTGTTTAAGAGAGCAAAACAAATGAAAAGTAAGAAATATGAGGAATTATTCTAATTCCAATTGGATTCAAACAAGAATTGGAAACTTAAAAGCACTACATTCACCTTGGATCACCAAGAATAACAAATATCTCTCAATATTCAAAAATTCTTTGAACTTTATTATAAAAAAAATAAACTTGAAAGCAAACACATCAACACTCTATTAACACAGTCTGCCTTTGACAAAGTTCAAGTTGTACCATAAAAATATTAATTTTTATTTAATTTGTGAACACCCTGTAACCGCTATATATGAGGAATAGAAAAAATATATTTTTCTGCAACTGTACCAGATCAATATATTATATGGAAATGTACCACAACAATGCAAGATGAGATGCAACTTGTATCTGCACTGAGAATGAAAAAATTTAAAACTACCACCAATTATATCAATGAATAGCCAAATACCCTTATCACATATTCACCCTATGATCCCACTGAAATAAATGAGTTGGGCGCCATTGTAACCTTGCAAATTTCAGGGGGTAATAAGTGATAAAATTTAGTTATGATTCTACCCCTGAGTTGGCTGTTAACCTGCCTGAGATTTACTTGGTGTTTTAATTCTCAAAAGTTTTGCTACAAAATAAGTGTTTTAAGTGCCTAGTTTGAGACTGTAGAAACCAAACACTGGTAGTTCAGCGGGACAATGGGGTGGGTACGTTAAATGCCAGAAGTAGGGTGAATATATAGATTTAATAATAAGAAAACTTGAAAAATACAATTCCACTAGAATTTTGCCTTGATCTCAATGAAAACCATCAATTAGCAATATTTTATATCACAACTAGAGACTGTCTGAAATCAACTCTTCAGTACATCCCTTATAATCAATTTATAACAAAAATGGGAATAACAGATATATATAGACAAGGTGATAAAGCAATACCGCAGTGCACGTTGGTTTCCAATATATGAATGACTTGATAATACTAATAAATGGTACAATTTGGGGTATTTTACTTATAACTCAGCATAAACGGTAATTTTCAACCCTTCTAAGTGGTAGCGGTATTTGGTGGTAGTTTTCCACTTCCAAACGGGTACTAATATGGAACAGACTCACCAAAATTGAAGGTGACAGGCGATTATGTTCCTCGGTGGTGTCTAGCTGTCGAGTACAGGGTGTAGGCGGCCACGTCGTTCATATACAGGGTGTTGAGCGTACAGGACAGAGAGTGACGCTACAGGGTGCATACCGGATCCATACAGGGTCCAAACAGGGTCCAAACAGGGTGGACTCGAAGAGCTGTTTACTCCTCAGCAACTATACAGGGGATTCTTAGGGTTGCTTGTTCATCAGCAGGCTCTTCTTTGGGGCTTGCAAAGAAAAAAGGGCCAAACCGGTGGATGACGCAGATCGGAAGCCAGGAGATAATTCCAGGAGAATAAGAACCCTAAACGATAAAAAAAAAGAAAATGGTTGTGTGCCACTCGAAAAATAATCAAGACTAAATTCCATACCTGATGTGATGGTGGTCGGGTTCTTGATCGGCTGATGTCAGCCTCGTGGCTTTCGGCCTTAAATCCCTCCAATTTGAGGTATGGTACCAAAACCAAAATTGGTCACCACGAAATGAGAATTCGAATCGAAATAATCCCAACACTGATGGAGAAAGAATAAATCAAAATATGTACAATGCGAAGTCAAATCTCTGGCTTACTTGTCACACGAGTTGGATCAACCTTCTCCAGGAAAAATGGCGAGATATCTCGTGAAGATGATGGGCCGTCCTTCAACCGGAAGATCGGTCTTTATCTCAAAAAACGCCCCATACCTCAGGAAAGTGTTGGTGGGAGATTTTCCCGCGAACACACTGTAGATGGTATTTCACCACCACAGAAAGATGAGAGAATATCCTAGCTCCAACAAGAAAATACCTAATTTACCCGATATTAGTGAATGTTAACCATTTTCCATTTAGTTTTCGTGGAAATTGATTTTTCGGCGGTTAAAGCCGTTTTGCCACGACCACAATATTCAAACGGAGACATGCGCAGACATGACCTCGGAACTACGTCGACCCATGACGCAATCTTCTTCTTTTTCGATGGATGCTCGACTTCATCGAACGAGACATAAACACTAGGGTTATCACACCTACTATCCGATTTAACAACAAATCACTATTTTGACAAAAATCCCGACATCATGCTGAGCTTAGTCCTTCCATAATCAATCAATTTTGAGGGCCATTCAAAAATCGATGAAAAATGAACTGCTGTCAATGACAGATGTTAGCAACTGCTAAAAGTACGGAGAATCATAAAAATAATGACATTGTCTTTCAAAATAAAGCAGAGCAGCTCGCAAATATCGGTCAACTGTCAGTAGTCAACAATCTGACAGTGATAAAGATTCTGACAGTGATACCTCGCTCAATATTATTGACTGAAAATGTAAACAACGAGCACAATATGATAAATCGACTGATAACTAAAATAGTGAAATGATCCTCGCTAAACTGTTGAATATCCGTGCGCTCGAACATATCGAAGAAGACTGGCTATCATCCCACAAAAACAACAGCGTGAATAAATATTCGAAACCAGAATCGCGAACCACGGTAAGCACTGACAACAGACCTTGTCTAATAGAAACTCGAGAGACTATTTTGTTTTCAGGAGCTAAATAAGAGAACTGATTTACGACAATAAACTGTATAAACTATTTGAGATTGCAAATAGGATATATCAACGACAACTGATGAATAAACAAATGAAAATCTGAGAGAAAAGTACGTAAACAAAACCATCTCGATTTAATTTCTAGCAGTATTTTCGTTAGGCAAAAACGAAGTGTAACATATCAGACTCGCTAAACGTCAAAAACGTCACGTTTTTCACGCTTCTGACGAAGTTAAAAGTACCTCGTCAGACAGTCTAGATATTTAGCCGTCATTGCCAACAAAACATCACCTACGTCAGAAACGTAAAAAACGTCGAAAAACGTCAAAAAACGTCAAAAACGTCAAAAAACGTCAAAAAACGTCAAAAAACGTCGAAAAACGTCAAAAAACGTCAAAAAACGTCGTTTCTCACGCTTTCGACGAATGCATTCAACGTTCTATGGAAAAACATGTGTCAAAACATCACCAACGTCAGAAACGTCAAAAACGTCAAAAACGTGACGCTTTTGACGTTTTTCACGCTTTCGACGAATGCATTCAACGTCCTATGAAAAAACATGTGTCAAAACATCACCAACGTCAGAAACGTAGAAAACGTCAAAAACGTCACGTTTTTACGCTTCTGACGAATCAACGTTCAAATGGCGTGTCAAAACATCAAAGACGTACGTCAAACACATCAGTTACGTCACGTTTTTCACGCAGCTATGATAGCTTAGACCTATTTTTGTTTCGTCGGTCTAGGAACACCCAAGCTACGATAGGTTAGACCTATAGACACATCCAAGCTACGATAGGTTAGACCTATTTTTGTTTGGTGGCGTGTTTGTATGTTTATCAGACAAGCGGAGCGAGTCTGATAATCACAATTGAGCCACCAAACAAAAATAGGTCTAACCTATCGTAGCTTGGATGTGTCTATAGGTCTAACCTATCGTAGCTTGGGTGTTCCTAGACCGACGAAACAAAAATAGGTCTAACCTATCATAGCTGCGTGAAAAACGTGACGTAACTGATGTGTTTGACGTACGTCTTTGATGTTTTGACACGCCATTTGAACGTTGATTCGTCAGAAGCGTGAAAAACGTGACGTTTTTGACGTTTTCTACGTTTCTGACGTTGGTGCTGTTTTGACACATGTTTTTTCATAGGACGTTGAATGCATTCGTCGAAAGCGTGAAAAACGTCAAAAGCGTCACGTTTTTGACGTTTTTGACGTTTCTGACGTTGGTGATGTTTTGACACATGTTTTTCCATAGAACGTTGAATGCATTCGTCGAAAGCGTGAAAAACGACGTTTTTTGACGTTTTTCGACGTTTTTCGACGTTTTTTGACGTTTTTGACGTTTTTTTGACGTTTTTTGACGTTTTTCGACGTTTTTTACGTTTCTGACGTAGGTGATGTTTTGTTGGCAATGACGGCTAAATATCTAGACTGTCTGACGAGGTACTTTTAACTTCGTCAGAAGCGTGAAAAACGTGACGTTTTTGACGTTTAGCGAGTCTGATAATCTCAAACGAGTCACCTTAAAAAAAAAGATCTAACCTATCGTAGCTTGGATAGTCCAGATCGATATAGCATCAAACCCAAACCATGATGTCGGCCTACTCTCTAACCTATCCTGTTCGAATTCTTGGGACTCTGAGGCTTCAGGATATTCTTTGGTCAATCAAACAAATTGATGTGTATGAGGATATGTATCACATAGATGGCAGCACGATGCACGCTACTGACGTCTTTCCCCCCGCCCCCCCACCTTTTTGATAATTCCATAAACATTTTCAACGTTTTGCAAAAGAGTCAAGGAAAGTGAGTGTATGAACGTTCTACCTGTCTAACCCATCCTGAATCGGATGTGTCTAACCTTCCGTAACTTGGATGTGTCCAGAGAGCGGTATAATATCAATCCTCACCAATCTCATCGATCAATTCTTCGACCTATCCTATATTGAGCTATTAGGCAAGTCAGTGTCGGTAGGATGTGAGCATTTGTCATATATCCGCCACTCATCATGAATCGTTCTCTCACACACCCTATTTATTCTGCTCCTATCGCCTTTCAAATTTTTCTTCATCGTATGATTTCGTTTTGTGACGTCATTTATCAGTTTGTTGTGGGTTTTGAATGTATATTGGCCTGTTCGAGATAAGTTTGACGCAATTGACGTATTTTCGATGCTTGCAACTCACGTTTGATGTTTTCGAAAAATAATATTCGACGTCTGTTTAACGAATGTATAACGCATAACGCGTACGACGCACTAAGTGTGATGGTTGCGTCACGAGATCGTCACGTTTTTCCATGCTGTTTCACGATTTTTTCTTTGTGAAATATCTGATAATAGTTTGTTGAGCATGGCACTTGGAGAATATTTGTATTACTTTAAAAACAATGTACTGAATGATTTGGAACAATAAAATATGGAAATAGCTCAGCTTTTCTTTACTCCTAGTCAGGTATCGTTGACTTTCGTTGGAAACGTGGAAAACGTGACGTTTTTGACGTTTTGTAGCGGGTTCATTCTGAACGTTGATTCGTTATAAACGTGACGTTTCCGACGTTTTTTTGACGTTTTTTGACGTTTTTCGACGCCTTCCGACGTTTTTTCGACGTTTTTGACGTTTTTCGACGTTTTTGACGTTTTCGACGTTTTTTGACGTTTTTCGACGTTTTTGACGTTTTTCGACGTTTTTCGACGTTTTTTGACGTTTTTTCGACGTTTTCGACGCTTTTCGACGTTTTTTGACGTTTTTTCGACGTTTTCGACGTTTTCGACGTTTTTGACGTTTTTGACGTTTTGTAGCAGGTTCATTCATTCGCAGTAATGAAACAACCAAATTTTTAAGAAACTTTTATTGAACATAGTGGAAAATACATAGTGTATAAAAAAAACTAAAATAAAGAATCTACATTATATAATAAATAGAGTGTATAGAGTAAAAAATAGTAAGCGTATATACAACTAGATTGAAAAAATCAGTGGTGGGGGTAAAATATTATCAGTTGATATTTCTCAGAACATGAAGGTGATATTGTTGAGGAATGTATATGGAAGAAGAATCATATGTCAGCTATGGAGGAATGTCCGAAAGGCAGGGTGTCATAACAATTTGGAAGTAGGTGTCTCTTGGTGTCATAAGGACTTAGCGCAATTTTCGACTGTTCAATACTGAATACTTGATGGTTGAAGGAACGGATTGTCCGCTGTGTGACTGTCTGCTCCTTGAAGTCTTTCAAGCAAGCCACATAATCATTGAAGGATATCTTATTCCTAACCACATTAAATTTAACCCCTTTGGATTTTTTGGTGACTTTACCCCCCTGCACTTTGTAGGCATACATTTTTGAACGTAAGCCCACAAAGTGTGTTATTATTTTCGAATTTGCCTCATCTTTCATCATTCCCAAGACCTTTTTATTCACTTGCGGAATTCCATACGGGTTGTCAGAAGGGTAGTCGGATGTGTCGAATTTGGACAAGTTATTTTTGATAAGTTCCGCATATACATCATCACAGCCAAGTTCGTAAATAAAACTATCGGTGTCTGTATACATCAACTTACATTTCTCCACCCCCATTGTTGGAAGCATGAAATCGTAATGGAAATCATACATACACGTTTTCGATAAATCCAAAATAGCCATCCCTATGTATAGGGGTTTGTTGAAGATTATTTCAGATTTAGCCAATTCGATAGCAATCAGATCGTCACCCAAAATCGTCCGGCCACGAAACTTTGAACTGGCGATCATATTTTTAGCCCCATAGCGTCCATTCCATGATCTACATAATTTGACGACGCGATGTTTACGAATGTTTTCCATCGTCTTTCCAAACACGGCATTATTCATCAGTTTATATAGGTTTTTTTCGAATGTGTTGGTGGCTGCAGCCCTCAATCCAGTATTCAGATCAATGTAGGGCTTCAACCACGTGGACTGTTTGAATTTCGCTACCCTGTGAATTTTGGTGAGCTTTAAGCCATTAGCCAGAGCTTGTTTCAAATTAACATAATGGATGATGTATTCCTTTTTATGGTGTAACGTGGTCATCAATTTTGCCAACTTGGAACCAGGTGGCTTGCGGTGTTCGGCACAAAACGGAAAGTCTTTATGTAGATCGTGCAAGTTTTCTGGATATTCCAAATCTACTTGTAAGATATATCCTTCTGGCGCATCGTCGGGAATCAATGTGACGTCAATGTTGGCATCAGTCCATTCAAACCCTCCATAAGGGAGGGGCTTTGACATTGCCCATCCATATAGATTGTTAACGTCCAAGTAGAGAAGATGCTTTGGTGGTTTCGTAGGATCGTATGTTGAAGTGTACTTATGGTTGGCTTCAGAATAGCGGTTACAACAAACCGAGATACCACCTCTTATTGCCTTTTCGACAAACATCAGCATGTCAACATCTTTTAAAATTTGTAGTGAACATTTCGTGTACTTCAGCATACAATCCCAGTAGTAGTGCTAGGCCGGTACGGGACCACATAGGGAAATCAATGTGTTAGACAGAGAGCATGGGCCGGATAGTGAGTCCGACAGAGATAGCAATATGGTTGGCTATAGCTATTGACATCTAACCTGACCTTCCTTAGATCATGCCGACGGGTGTCAACAACGACAAGTGTCAAAAATGTCAAGTGACAAATCACCTTTGATCGTGACATATGATCGTGACCTTCGACCTTAAATCGTGACCTTTGACCTTGAATCGTGACCTTCGACATTCGACCGTGGCCTTCAATCGTGACCTTTGACCTTGAATCATGACCTTTGACATTCAACCGTGGCATTTGATCGTGGCCTTCGACCTTGGATCACGACCCCCCGACTTCTAATCGTGACCTTAAACCGTGACCTTTGACATCTAATCGTGACCTTCGACCTTGGATCGTGACCTTCGACATTTGACCGTGGCGCCTCTGACCATGGCCTTTGATCGTGACCTTCGACCTCGGATCGCAACCCCTGTCCTCTGATCATGACCTTTAACCTCCATGTGACCTTTGACGTCTGATCATGACTTTAGACCTTCGATCTTGACCTGTGGCCTATGACTCCTACGTAACCCTCGGCCAACGTCTTTCGATTCATGACGTTAGCCTTATATTGGTCTCATGACCTTGGTCTCATATTGGTCTCAAGTTGGGTGTTTTTTCTCATGGTCCCAACAGTCTTCACTAAGAACTCCAGACTTTGGACTCTTGACCCAAAACACTGACCCTTCGTGACACAGGATCATGATACGCCACTGGATTTCAGCATTTTCGTCGAGTCAGCAATTGTACTTCAGCGATTTGCGATGCCAAGCAAACAATACCTCTTTTATTCCAACGCAGATGGCCGATTACATCATTCTTATCTGTCTGAGAAAAATGCCTCCTTTGTTATCGCTGGGACACCAAACATTCTTGAACAATACCTGTATCAACGTCCTGTTACCACGCACTGTCAGCGTTTCTTGGAATTTCGTCGAGTCGGCTATTGAGAAGTTTGCGACAAGAACAATGTCTACTTTGTTTGCAGGTGGCCGATTAAGTAACAACGTCGTCCGATTACATCATCCATCCATTGTTACGACGCAGGTGGTCGATGAGTCATCCAACAATGCCTCCTTTGTTCTCTCTATCAGACAGGATCAATCTTGAAATCTCATTTGTTATTTGCTGGCCGATGACGTCACAACCTCAAACCCTATATAAGGCGGTCAGAGCGTTCGGAGGCGTCATTCCATTCTAAACTCTGACACTGGTCAGTCGATCTGCTCCGCTCCCGTCTCTTCGGACATTACTGTCTGTTTGGTTGCTCCTGTTTGTTCGGTTGCTTCTGTCTGTTTTATTGTGTGTGGGTTGTGCCAGCTGAAAGGTGAGTTCTTTATTTATTACGTTTCAAGGCCATGTGTTCGACCCTATTTGTGACTAGTGATCATTCCACCCAATACTAGAAGTAGTAAGTTTCTCATCAGATGGATGTTTCAGCTATCAACAATCGAGTTGCTGCCGTTAAGACAACTGTTGCTCTAAGTACCTTGCCCATCGACCAGCTTCACCCCATTGAAAATATCAGAGTGGTCCAGACGCTATTGTGGTAGAACTTGAAACATCTAACGTCTTTCTGTCGAGGAGGGTGGTTGCCACTTTCAAGTCTCAGCTTCCAGTTGTCACTCCAGGCAAATACAGCCTCATTCACGAAGGGAGCGAGACCAGACCCGCAGCCCTCTATGAAGATATTGAAATACAGTGGTAGGGGTAAAATATTATTTTCTGTTTGATATTTCTCGCATCATGAATGTTAATAGTATAGCTTCTACTAGTGATGATATAGTTGAGAAATGTAAAAGAGCGGAGGAAATTTTGGGAAAGAAGAAGAACATATCAGCAGACGAAAGATTATTATGGATAAGGCAAATAAGGACGCATATAAGAGAATGTAATAGGGCAATCAGAGAGGCAAATTCGACAGCAGGGGTTTTAAGAAAATTACAAACAAATGTAGGGCATTTACAACGTTTCCAGAGTTTGATTAGGAAGAAGAATCATATTGGGACAGGACTTGGTAAACGTAAAAATAGAATAATATGGAGGAATGTTCAATCTGTTTTCGCGAGTAGAATTAGAACGGGTGTCATAATCAATTTATGTCATAAGGAGTTGATGCAATTTTTGCAGGATGCATCGCACATTTTCAAAATTCAAATTAGAAAAACTTTGAGGAAAATAACCATGTTGAAAGTCAACACCACCTTCTGTGGCGAGTTTATCAAGAAATCGATTGATGCGGAGATTATTGAATTCAAATATTTCAGTACAAAGAATGCTCCAATGGATGAGGGAACGGATTTAGAATGTTGGTTTGCGGAAAATGTGATTGATACTATAGTTAATAAACTTTCGGAATTCCAGGAGAAGGGTAGTGGCTGGGCCTTGAGGAAAATTGTTTCTCTAGAGATAAATGTTAATAAATTAGAGATTGGCAATGGTTCATCCTATATCAAGCTGCCAGAGAAGATTTTGAAAAAGCAAGCCTGCATCAATGTGAAAAACACTGGTGAGGCATGTTTCTTCTGGAGTATCGTGAGCGCTCTATATCCTGCTAACCAACATGTAGACAGGCCCAGCTCGTATCCTCATTACAGCCAAGTTTTGAATACCGCAGGCTTGAAAACACCTGTCACTATCAACGAAATTCCTAAATTTGAAAAACTTAATGATATCTCGGTGAACGTTTACGCCTTGGAACTGACTCATGGTAAACAGACGGAGTATTTTGAAGTAGTACCCATAAAACTCACGAAACATAAGCAGCCCAGACATGTCAATCTACTTCTCATTCAAAGTGAATATTTCCCCAAGCCCAACGACCATGATGCCTTGCCTGAAGATGATTACAACGAAGACATAAAGTATCATTATTGTTGGATAAAGGACATATCCAGATTGCTATCTTCACAACTCAATAAACATGATCACAAGAAACATTTCTGCGATAGGTGTCTAAATTATTTTTCGAGCGAATCCAAATTGGCAGATCACAGTGTTGTATGTGAAAATGTCAACGAATGCAAAATTTCTTTCCCCAAATACGATGCAGTTGTTTTCAAAAATCATATATATAAACAAAAGGCCGAATTCATCATCTACGGTGATTTTGAATCGGTTTTGGAGCCCTGTGATGACAAAATTTCTCAAAAAATGGCAAAATATCAAAAACACACAGCCTTCAGCGCAGGGTACTATTTCAAATGCTCATATGATGATAGCTTGTCCTATTACAAGAGTCATCGAGGTCCTGATTGCATGGATTGGTTTGCCATAGAAATGGCAGATGTCGCGAAATTTGTACAGTCTAAAATCAAAGACATTGTTCCTCTGACTCATTTCCCAAATAGGGTTGGTGTAACACACTGCCATATCTGTGAAAAGGCGTTTGCGGGCACTGATATCATTGTTAAAGACCACCATCATTTCACTGGTGCCTTCAGGGGGTGGGCGCATCAATCTTGTAATTTGGGGTACCGCAAGTCCTTCGTAGTGCCCATAGTGTTCCACAATTTTTCTGGATATGATTCTCATTTCCTTCTGAGAGAGATTGCCAAACGTGGACAGGTGAGCGTACTTCCGATAAATATGGGGAAATACATTTCTTTCACCCAACACAATACAGAAACCGGTATCAAATTCAGATTCATCGACTCTTTGAGATTTCTGGGTGCCAGTTTGGACGAATTGGCCTCCAATTTGACGAAGGATAACTTCCAAAACTTGAGAAAAGAATTCAATCAATTAGACGCTTCTAAATTCGATCTACTCACAAAGAAAGGTGTTTTTCCATATGACCACATCAATAGTCTGAGCAAATTAGACGAAACTGAACTTCCACCCATTGAGAACTTTTATAATAAATTGAACGATGAAAATATTGATGATGTAAAGTACGCTCATGCTCAAAACGTATGGCAACAATTTGAATGTCAAAATTTAGGTGAATACTCGGATTTATACATGAAAACAGATATCCTTCTTCTGGCAGATGTTTTCGAACAATTCAGAGAAGCTGCTTTGAGGACGTATACCTTAGATCCGGCTTGGTATTACACCCTTCCGGGTTATACGTGGGATTGCATGCTGAAGTACACGAAATGTTCGCTACAAATTTTAAAAGATATTGACATGCTGATGTTTGTCGAAAAGGCAATAAGAGGTGGTATTTCGGTTTGTTGTAACCGCTATTCTGAAGCCAACCATAAGTACACTTCAACATACGATCCTACGAAACCACCAAAGCATCTTCTCTACTTGGACGTTAACAATCTATATGGATGGGCAATGTCAAAGCCCCTTCCTTATGGAGGGTTTGAATGGACTGATGCCAACATTGACGTCACATTGATTCCCGACGATGCGCCAGAAGGATATATCTTACAAGTAGATTTGGAATATCCGGAATACTTGCACGATCTACATAAAGATTTTCCGTTCTGTGCAGAACACCGCAAGCCACCTGGTTCCAAGTTGGCAAAATTGATGACCACGTTACACCATAAAAAGGAATACATCATCCATTATGTCAATTTGAAACAAGCTCTGGCTAATGGCTTGAAGCTCACCAAAATTCACAGAGTAGCGAAATTTAAACAGTCTACGTGGTTGAAGCCCTACATTGATCTGAATACTGGATTGAGGGCTGCAGCCACCAACACATTCGAAAGAAACCTATATAAACTTATGAATAATGCCGTGTTTGGAAAGACGATGGAAAACATCCGTAAACATCGCGTCGTCAAATTATGTAGATCGTGGAATGGACGCTATGGGGCTAAAAATATGATCGCCAGCTCAAAGTTTCGTGGCCGGACGATTTTGAGCGACGATCTGATTGCTATCGAATTGGCTAAATCTGAAATAGTCTTCAACAAACCCCTATACATAGGGATGGCTATCTTGGATTTATCCAAGACGTGCATGTATAATTTCCATTACGATTTCATGCTTCCAACAATGGGGGTGGAGAAATGTAAGTTAATGTATACAGACACCGATAGTTTTATTTACGAACTTGGCTGTGATGATGTATATGCGGACCTTATCAAAAATAACTTGTCCAAATTCGACACATCCGACTACCCTTCTGACAACCCGTATGGAATTCCGCAAGTGAATAAAAAGGTCTTGGGAATGATGAAAGATGAGGCAAATTCGAAAATAATAACACACTTTGTAGGCTTACGTTCAAAAATGTATGCCTACAAAGTGCAGGGGGGTAAAGTCACCAAAAAATCCAAAGGGGTTAAATTTAACGTGGTTAGGAATAAGATATCCTTCAATGATTATGTGGCTTGCTTGGAAGACTTCAAGGAGCAGACAGTCACACAGCGGACAATCCGTTCCTTCAACCATCAAGTATTCAGTATTGAACAGTCGAAAATTGCGCTGAGTCCTTATGACACCAAGAGACACCTACTTCCAAATTGTTATGACACCCTGCCTTTCGGACATTCCTCCATAGCTGACATATGATTCTTCTTCCATATACATTCCTCAACAATATCACCTTCATGTTCTGAGAAATCTCAACTGATAATATTTTACCCCCACCACTGATTTTTTCAATCTAGTTGTATATACGCTTACTAATTCTTATACACTTTATTTATTACATAATGTAGTTTCTTTAATTTAGTTATTTATACACTATGTATTTTTCACTATGTTTAATAAAAGTTTCTTGAAAATTTGGTTGTCTCATTGCTGCAAATAAATGAACCTGCTTCAAAACGTCAAAAACGTCAATAACGTCGAGAAAACGTCGAAAAAACGTCAAAAACGTCGATAAAACGTCAAAAACGTCACAAACGTCGAAAAAACGTCACAAAAACGTCGAAAAATGTCAAAAAAACGTCGAAAAAACGTCAAAAATGTCAAAAACGTCAAAAAACGTCGAAAAACGTCAAAAAACGTCGAAAAAACGTCGAAAAGCGTCAAAAAACGTCGAAAAAACGTCAAAAAACGTCAAACACGTCGAAAAAACGTCGAAAAAAGCGTCAAAAAAACGTCGAAAAACGTCAAAAACGTCGAAAACGTCACGTTTCTAACGAATCAACGTTCAGAATGAACCTGCTACAAAACGTCAAAAACGTCACGTTTTCCACGTTTCCAACGAAAGTCAACGATACCTGACTAGGAGTAAAGAAAAGCTGAGCTATTTCCATTATTTTATTGTTCCAAATCATTCAGTACATTGTTTTTAAAGTAATACAAATATTCTCTAAGTGCCATGCTCAACAAACTATTATCAGATATTTCACAAAATGCATGTAATGCATCAAAACAGCTTTTATTATTGAAATGAGTCCTTGTCAAATTCAAAATATTGTGATGATAAGCACAAAAGTTTATTTCTTTCAACCAAACCACTCGATGGGCCAGTAGTCTTTGGTCGGCTTCAAGGATCTGGGTGACATCTCTTTCGTCAATGTGGAACTCAACCTCGTGTTTTCTGACCAGTAAGAATTTTGTATCATCATACATCAAACGTGAGTTGCAAGCATCAAAAATACGTCAAATGCGTCAAACTTACCTCGAACAGGCCAATATACATTCAAAACCCACAACAAACTGATAAATGACGTCACAAAACGAAATCATACGATGAAGAAAAATTTGAAAGGCGATAGGAGCGGAATAAATAGGGTGTGTGAGAGAACGATTCATGATGAGTGGCGGATATATGACAAATGCTTACATCCTACCGACACTGACTTGCCTAATAGCTCAATATAGGATAGGTCGAAGAATTGATCGATGAGATTGGTGAGGATTGATATTATACCGCTCTCTGGACACATCCAAGTTACGGAAGGTTAGACACATCCGATTCAGGATGGGTTAGACAGGTAGAACGTTCATACACTCACTTTCCTTGACTCTTTTGCAAAACGTTGAAAATGTTTATGGAATTATCAAAAATGTGGGGCGAAAGACGTCAGTAGCGTGCATCGTGCTGCCATCTATGTGATACATATCCTCATACACATCAATTTGTTTGATTGACCAAAGAATATCCTGAAGCCTCAGAGTCCCAAGAATTCGAACAGGATAGGTTAGAGAGTAGGCCGACATCATGGTTTGGGTTTGATGCTATATCGATCTGGACTATCCAAGCTACGATAGGTTAGATCTTTTTTTTTTATGGTGGCTTGTTTGAGATTATCAGAAACGTCGAAAACGTCATGTTTTTCACGCTTCTGACGAAGTCAAGTACCTCGTCAGACAGTCTAGATATTTAGCCGTCATTGCTAACAAAACATCACCAACGTCAGAAACGTAAAAAACGTCAAAAAACGTCAAAAAACGTCAAAAAACGTCAAAAAACGTCAAAAAACATCAAAAAACGTCAAAAAACGTCAAAAACGTCACGCTTTCGACGAATGCATTCAACATCCTATGAAAAAACATGTGTCAAAACATCACCAACGTCAGAAACGTCAAAAACGTCAAAAACGTGACGCTTTTGACGTTTTTCACGCTTTCGACGAATGCATTCAACGTCCTATGGAGAAACATGTGTCAAAACATCACCAACGTCAGAAACGTCAAAAACGTCACGTTTTTCACGCTTCTGACGTTGGTGATGTTTTGACACATGTTTCTCCATAGGACGTTGAATGCATTCGTCGAAAGCGTGAAAAACGTCGAAAGCGTCACGTTTTTGACGTTTTTGACGTTTCTGACGTTGGTGATGTTTTGACACATGTTTTTTCATAGGATGTTGAATGCATTCGTCGAAAGCGTGACGTTTTTGACGTTTTTTGACGTTTTTTGATGTTTTTTGACGTTTTTTGACGTTTTTTGACGTTTTTTACGTTTCTGACGTTGGTGATGTTTTGTTAGCAATGACGGCTAAATATCTAGACTGTCTGACGAGGTACTTGACTTCGTCAGAAGCGTGAAAAACATGACGTTTTCGACGTTTCTGATAATCTCAAACAAGCCACCATAAAAAAAAAAGATCTAACCTATCGTAGCTTGGATAGTCCAGATCGATATAGCATCAAACCCAAACCATGATGTCGGCCTACTCTCTAACCTATCCTGTTCGAATTCTTGGGACTCTGAGGCTTCAGGATATTCTTTGGTCAATCAAACAAATTGATGTGTATGAGGATATGTATCACATAGATGGCAGCACGATGCACGCTACTGACGTCTTTCGCCCCACATTTTTGATAATTCCATAAACATTTTCAACGTTTTGCAAAAGAGTCAAGGAAAGTGAGTGTATGAACGTTCTACCTGTCTAACCCATCCTGAATCGGATGTGTCTAACCTTCCGTAACTTGGATGTGTCCAGAGAGCGGTATAATATCAATCCTCACCAATCTCATCGATCAATTCTTCGACCTATCCTATATTGAGCTATTAGGCAAGTCAGTGTCGGTAGGATGTAAGCATTTGTCATATATCCGCCACTCATCATGAATCGTTCTCTCACACACCCTATTTATTCCGCTCCTATCGCCTTTCAAATTTTTCTTCATCGTATGATTTCGTTTTGTGACGTCATTTATCAGTTTGTTGTGGGTTTTGAATGTATATTGGCCTGTTCGAGGTAAGTTTGACGCATTTGACGTATTTTTGATGCTTGCAACTCACGTTTGATGTATGATGATACAAAATTCTTACTGGTCAGAAAACACGAGGTTGAGTTCCACATTGACGAAAGAGATGTCACCCAGATCCTTGAAGCCGACCAAAGACTACTGGCCCATCGAGTGGTTTGGTTGAAAGAAATAAACTTTTGTGCTTATCATCACAATATTTTGAATTTGACAAGGACTCATTTCAATAATAAAAGCTGTTTTGATGCATTACATGCATTTTGTGAAATATCTGATAATAGTTTGTTGAGCATGGCACTTAGAGAATATTTGTATTACTTTAAAAACAATGTACTGAATGATTTGGAACAATAAAATAATGGAAATAGCTCAGCTTTTCTTTACTCCTAGTCAGGTATCGTTGACTTTCGTTGGAAACGTGGAAAACGTGACGTTTTTGACGTTTTGTAGCAGGTTCATTCTGAACGTTGATTCGTTAGAAACGTGACGTTTTCGACGTTTTTGACGTTTTTCGACGTTTTTTGACGCTTTTTTCGACGTTTTTTTCGACGTGTTTGACGTTTTTTG
This sequence comes from Phaedon cochleariae, assembly GCA_918026855.4. Taxonomy (NCBI): domain Eukaryota; kingdom Metazoa; phylum Arthropoda; class Insecta; order Coleoptera; family Chrysomelidae; genus Phaedon; species Phaedon cochleariae. Next base: position 19,139,216 of record OU896722.1, on the reverse strand, counting down.
ACGTTTTTTTCGACGTTTTTTGACGCTTTTCGACGTTTTTTTCGACGTTTTTTGACGTTTTTCGACGTTTTTTGACGTTTTTGACATTTTTGACGTTTTTTTCGACGTTTTTTTTGACATTTTTCGACGTTTTTGTGACGTTTTTTCGACGTTTGTGACGTTTTTGACGTTTTATCGACGTTTTTGACGTTTTTTCGACGTTTTCTCGACGTTATTGACGTTTTTGACGTTTTGAAGCAGGTTCATTTATTTGCAGCAATGAGACAACCAAATTTTCAAGAAACTTTTATTAAACATAGTGAAAAATACATAGTGTATAAATAACTAAATTAAAGAAACTACATTATGTAATAAATAAAGTGTATAAGAATTAGTAAGCGTATATACAACTAGATTGAAAAAATCAGTGGTGGGGGTAAAATATTATCAGTTGAGATTTCTCAGAACATGAAGGTGATATTGTTGAGGAATGTATATGGAAGAAGAATCATATGTCAGCTATGGAGGAATGTCCGAAAGGCAGGGTGTCATAACAATTTGGAAGTAGGTGTCTCTTGGTGTCATAAGGACTCAGCGCAATTTTCGACTGTTCAATACTGAATACTTGATGGTTGAAGGAACGGATTGTCCGCTGTGTGACTGTCTGCTCCTTGAAGTCTTCCAAGCAAGCCACATAATCATTGAAGGATATCTTATTCCTAACCACGTTAAATTTAACCCCTTTGGATTTTTTGGTGACTTTACCCCCCTGCACTTTGTAGGCATACATTTTTGAACGTAAGCCTACAAAGTGTGTTATTATTTTCGAATTTGCCTCATCTTTCATCATTCCCAAGACCTTTTTATTCACTTGCGGAATTCCATACGGGTTGTCAGAAGGGTAGTCGGATGTGTCGAATTTGGACAAGTTATTTTTGATAAGGTCCGCATATACATCATCACAGCCAAGTTCGTAAATAAAACTATCGGTGTCTGTATACATTAACTTACATTTCTCCACCCCCATTGTTGGAAGCATGAAATCGTAATGGAAATTATACATGCACGTCTTGGATAAATCCAAGATAGCCATCCCTATGTATAGGGGTTTGTTGAAGACTATTTCAGATTTAGCCAATTCGATAGCAATCAGATCGTCGCTCAAAATCGTCCGGCCACGAAACTTTGAGCTGGCGATCATATTTTTAGCCCCATAGCGTCCATTCCACGATCTACATAATTTGACGACGCGATGTTTACGGATGTTTTCCATCGTCTTTCCAAACACGGCATTATTCATAAGTTTATATAGGTTTCTTTCGAATGTGTTGGTGGCTGCAGCCCTCAATCCAGTATTCAGATCAATGTAGGGCTTCAACCACGTAGACTGTTTAAATTTCGCTACTCTGTGAATTTTGGTGAGCTTCAAGCCATTAGCCAGAGCTTGTTTCAAATTGACATAATGGATGATGTATTCCTTTTTATGGTGTAACGTGGTCATCAATTTTGCCAACTTGGAACCAGGTGGCTTGCGGTGTTCTGCACAGAACGGAAAATCTTTATGTAGATCGTGCAAGTATTCCGGATATTCCAAATCTACTTGTAAGATATATCCTTCTGGCGCATCGTCGGGAATCAATGTGACGTCAATGTTGGCATCAGTCCATTCAAACCCTCCATAAGGAAGGGGCTTTGACATTGCCCATCCATATAGATTGTTAACGTCCAAGTAGAGAAGATGCTTTGGTGGTTTCGTAGGATCGTATGTTGAAGTGTACTTATGGTTGGCTTCAGAATAGCGGTTACAACAAACCGAAATACCACCTCTTATTGCCTTTTCGACAAACATCAGCATGTCAATATCTTTTAAAATTTGTAGCGAACATTTCGTGTACTTCAGCATGCAATCCCACGTATAACCCGGAAGGGTGTAATACCAAGCCGGATCTAAGGTATACGTCCTCAAAGCAGCTTCTCTGAATTGTTCGAAAACATCTGCCAGAAGAAGGATATCTGTTTTCATGTATAAATCCGAGTATTCACCTAAATTTTGACATTCAAATTGTTGCCATACGTTTTGAGCATGAGCGTACTTTACATCATCAATATTTTCATCGTTCAATTTATTATAAAAGTTCTCAATGGGTGGAAGTTCAGTTTCGTCTAATTTGCTCAGACTATTGATGTGGTCATATGGAAAAACACCTTTCTTTGTGAGTAGATCGAATTTAGAAGCGTCTAATTGATTGAATTCTTTTCTCAAGTTTTGGAAGTTATCCTTCGTCAAATTGGAGGCCAATTCGTCCAAACTGGCACCCAGAAATCTCAAAGAGTCGATGAATCTGAATTTGATACCGGTTTCTGTATTGTGTTGGGTGAAAGAAATGTATTTCCCCATATTTATCGGAAGTACGCTCACCTGTCCACGTTTGGCAATCTCTCTCAGAAGGAAATGAGAATCATATCCAGAAAAATTGTGGAACACTATGGGCACTACGAAGGACTTGCGGTACCCCAAATTACAAGATTGATGCGCCCACCCCCTGAAGGCACCAGTGAAATGATGGTGGTCTTTAACAATGATATCAGTGCCCGCAAACGCCTTTTCACAGATATGGCAGTGTGTTACACCAACCCTATTTGGGAAATGAGTCAGAGGAACAATGTCTTTGATTTTAGACTGTACAAATTTCGCGACATCTGCCATTTCTATGGCAAACCAATCCATGCAATCAGGACCTCGATGACTCTTGTAATAGGACAAGCTATCATCATATGAGCATTTGAAATAGTACCCTGCGCTGAAGGCTGTGTGTTTTTGATATTTTGCCATTTTTTGAGAAATTTTGTCATCACAGGGCTCCAAAACCGATTCAAAATCACCGTAGATGATGAATTCGGCCTTTTGTTTATATATATGATTTTTGAAAACAACTGCATCGTATTTGGGGAAAGAAATTTTGCATTCGTTGACATTTTCACATACAACACTGTGATCTGCCAATTTGGATTCGCTCGAAAAATAATTTAGACACCTATCGCAGAAATGTTTCTTGTGATCATGTTTATTGAGTTGTGAAGATAGCAATCTGGATATGTCCTTTATCCAACAATAATGATACTTTATGTCTTCGTTGTAATCATCTTCAGGCAAGGCATCATGGTCGTTGGGCTTGGGGAAATATTCACTTTGAATGAGAAGTAGATTGACATGTCTGGGCTGCTTATGTTTCGTGAGTTTTATGGGTACTACTTCAAAATACTCCGTCTGTTTACCATGAGTCAGTTCCAAGGCGTAAACGTTCACCGAGATATCATTAAGTTTTTCAAATTTAGGAATTTCGTTGATAGTGACAGGTGTTTTCAAGCCTGCGGTATTCAAAACTTGGCTGTAATGAGGATACGAGCTGGGCCTGTCTACATGTTGGTTAGCAGGATATAGAGCGCTCACGATACTCCAGAAGAAACATGCCTCACCAGTGTTTTTCACATTGATGCAGGCTTGCTTTTTCAAAATCTTCTCTGGCAGCTTGATATAGGATGAACCATTGCCAATCTCTAATTTATTAACATTTATCTCTAGAGAAACAATTTTCCTCAAGGCCCAGCCACTACCCTTCTCCTGGAATTCCGAAAGTTTATTAACTATAGTATCAATCACATTTTCCGCAAACCAACATTCTAAATCCGTTCCCTCATCCATTGGAGCATTCTTTGTACTGAAATATTTGAATTCAATAATCTCCGCATCAATCGATTTCTTGATAAACTCGCCACAGAAGGTGGTGTTGACTTTCAACATGGTTATTTTCCTCAAAGTTTTTCTAATTTGAATTTTGAAAATGTGCGATGCATCCTGCAAAAATTGCATCAACTCCTTATGACATAAATTGATTATGACACCCGTTCTAATTCTACTCGCGAAAACAGATTGAACATTCCTCCATATTATTCTATTTTTACGTTTACCAAGTCCTGTCCCAATATGATTCTTCTTCCTAATCAAACTCTGGAAACGTTGTAAATGCCCTACATTTGTTTGTAATTTTCTTAAAACCCCTGCTGTCGAATTTGCCTCTCTGATTGCCCTATTACATTCTCTTATATGCGTCCTTATTTGCCTTATCCATAATAATCTTTCGTCTGCTGATATGTTCTTCTTCTTTCCCAAAATTTCCTCCGCTCTTTTACATTTCTCAACTATATCATCACTAGTAGAAGCTATACTATTAACATTCATGATGCGAGAAATATCAAACAGAAAATAATATTTTACCCCTACCACTGTATTTCAATATCTTCATAGAGGGCTGCGGGTCTGGTCTCGCTCCCTTCGTGAATGAGGCTGTATTTGCCTGGAGTGACAACTGGAAGCTGAGACTTGAAAGTGGCAACCACCCTCCTCGACAGAAAGACGTTAGATGTTTCAAGTTCTACCACAATAGCGTCTGGACCACTCTGATATTTTCAATGGGGTGAAGCTGGTCGATGGGCAAGGTACTTAGAGCAACAGTTGTCTTAACGGCAGCAACTCGATTGTTGATAGCTGAAACATCCATCTGATGAGAAACTTACTACTTCTAGTATTGGGTGGAATGATCACTAGTCACAAATAGGGTCGAACACATGGCCTTGAAACGTAATAAATAAAGAACTCACCTTTCAGCTGGCACAACCCACACACAATAAAACAGACAGAAGCAACCGAACAAACAGGAGCAACCAAACAGACAGTAATGTCCGAAGAGACGGGAGCGGAGCAGATCGACTGACCAGTGTCAGAGTTTAGAATGGAATGACGCCTCCGAACGCTCTGACCGCCTTATATAGGGTTTGAGGTTGTGACGTCATCGGCCAGCAAATAACAAATGAGATTTCAAGATTGATCCTGTCTGATAGAGAGAACAAAGGAGGCATTGTTGGATGACTCATCGACCACCTGCGTCGTAACAATGGATGGATGATGTAATCGGACGACGTTGTTACTTAATCGGCCACCTGCAAACAAAGTAGACATTGTTCTTGTCGCAAACTTCTCAATAGCCGACTCGACGAAATTCCAAGAAACGCTGACAGTGCGTGGTAACAGGACGTTGATACAGGTATTGTTCAAGAATGTTTGGTGTCCCAGCGATAACAAAGGAGGCATTTTTCTCAGACAGATAAGAATGATGTAATCGGCCATCTGCGTTGGAATAAAAGAGGTATTGTTTGCTTGGCATCGCAAATCGCTGAAGTACAATTGCTGACTCGACGAAAATGCTGAAATCCAGTGGCGTATCATGATCCTGTGTCACGAAGGGTCAGTGTTTTGGGTCAAGAGTCCAAAGTCTGGAGTTCTTAGTGAAGACTGTTGGGACCATGAGAAAAAACACCCAACTTGAGACCAATATGAGACCAAGGTCATGAGACCAATATAAGGCTAACGTCATGAATCGAAAGACGTTGGCCGAGGGTTACGTAGGAGTCATAGGCCACAGGTCAAGATCGAAGGTCTAAAGTCATGATCAGACGTCAAAGGTCACATGGAGGTTAAAGGTCATGATCAGAGGACAGGGGTTGCGATCCGAGGTCGAAGGTCACGATCAAAGGCCATGGTCAGAGGCGCCACGGTCAAATGTCGAAGGTCACGATCCAAGGTCGAAGGTCACGATTAGATGTCAAAGGTCACGGTTTAAGGTCACGATTAGAAGTCGGGGGGTCGTGATCCAAGGTCGAAGGCCACGATCAAATGCCACGGTTGAATGTCAAAGGTCATGATTCAAGGTCAAAGGTCACGATTGAAGGCCACGGTCGAATGTCGAAGGTCACGATTCAAGGTCAAAGGTCACGATTTAAGGTCGAAGGTCACGATCATATGTCACGATCAAAGGTGATTTGTCACTTGACATTTTTGACACTTGTCGTTGTTGACACCCGTCGGCATGATCTAAGGAAGGTCAGGTTAGATGTCAATAGCTATAGCCAACCATATTGCTATCTCTGTCGGACTCACTATCCGGCCCATGCTCTCTGTCTAACACATTGATTTCCCTATGTGGTCCCGTACCGGCCTAGCACTACTACTAATCCCACGTATAACCTGGAAGGGTGTAATACCAAGCCGGATCTAAGGTATAAGTCCTCAAAGCAGCTTCTCTGAATTGTTCGAAAACATCTGCCAGAAGAAGGATATCTGTTTTCATGTATAAATCCGAGTATTCACCTAAATTTTGACATCCAAATTGTTGCCATACGTTTTGAGCATGAGCGTACTTTACATCATCGATATGTTCATCGTTCAATTTATTATAAAAGTTCTCAATGGGCGGAAGTTCAGTTTCGTCTAATTTGCTCGGACTATTGATGTGGTCATATGGAAAAACACCTTTCTTTGTGAGTAGATCGAATTTAGAAGCGTCTAATTGGTTGAATTCTTTTCTCAAATTTTGGAAGCTATCCTTCGTTAAATTGGATGCCAACTCGTCCAAACTGGCACCCAGGAATCTCAAAGAGTCGATGAATCTGAATTTAATACCGGTTTCAGAGTTGTGTTGGGTGAAAGAAATGTATTTCCCCATATTTATCGGAAGTACGCTCACCTGTCCACGTTTGGCAATCTCTCTCAGAAGGAAATGAGAATCATATCCGGAAAAATTGTGGAACACTATGGGCACTACGAAGGACTTGCGGTACCCCAAATTACAAGATTGATGCGCCCACCCCCTGAAGGCACCAGTGAAATGATGGTGGTCTTTAACAATGATATCAGTGCCCGCAAACGCCTTTTCACAGATATGGCAGTGTGTTACACCAACCTTATCTGGGAAATGAGTCAGAGGAATAATGTCTTTGATTTTAGACTGTACAAATTTCGCGACATCTGCCATTTCTGTGGCAAACCAATCCATGCAATCAGGACCTCGATGACTCTTGTAATAGGACAAGCTATCATCATATGAGCATTTGAAATAGTACCCTGCGCTGAAGGCTGTATGTTTTTGATATTTCGACATTTTTTGAGAAATTTTGTCATCACAGTGCTCCAAAACCGATTCAAAATCACCGTAGATGATGAATTCGGCCTTTTGCTTATATATATGATTTTTGAAAACAACTGAATCGTATTTGGGGAAAGAAATTTTGCACTCGTTAACATTTTCACATAGAACACTGTGCTCTGCCAATTTGAATTCGCTGGAAAAATAATTCAGACACCTATCACAGAAATGTTTTTTATGATCATGTTTATTGAGTTGTGAAGATAGAAGCCTGGACATGTCTTTGATCCAACAATAATGATACCTGAGGTCTTCGTCGTAATCATCTTCAGGCAAGACATCATGATCGTTGGGCTTGGGGAAATATTCACTTTGAATGAGCAGTAGATTGACATGTCTGGGCTGCTTATGTTTAGTGAGTTTTATGGGTACTACTTCGAAATACTCTGTCTTTCTAACATGAATCAGTTCCAAGGCATAAACGTTCACCGAAATATCATTGAGTTTTTCAAATTTAGGGATATTGTTGAGAGTCATGGGTACATCCAAGCCTGCGGTATTTAAAACTTGGCTGTAATGAGGATACGAGCTGGGCCTGTCTACCTTACGGTTAGCAGGATGTAGAGCGCTCACAATACTCCAGAAGAAGCATGCCTCATCAGTGTTTTTCACATTGATGCAGGCTTGCTTCTTGGAAATTTGGTCAGGTAATCCAATGAATGATGAACCATTGCCAATTTCTAATTTATTAACATTAACCTCTAAAGAAACAATTTCTCGCAAGGCCCAGCCACTACTCTTCTCCTGGAATTCCGAAAGTTTATTCACTATGGCATCAATCACATTCTCCGCAAACCAATGATCTAAATCCGTTCCCTCATCCATTGTAGCATTCTTTGTATTGAAATATTTGAATTCAATAATCTCCGCGTCATCCGATTTCTTGATAAACTCACCACAGAAGGTGGTGTTGACTTTGAGCATTGTTAATTCCCTCAATATTTTTTTAATTTGAATTTTGAAAATGTGCGATGCGTCCTGCAAAAATTGCATCAACTCCTTATGACTTAAATTGATTATAACAGCCGTCCTTACTCTACTCTCAAAAACAGATTGAACAAGTCTCCATGTAACTCTATTTTTACGATTGCCAAGTCCCGCCCCTATATGATTCTTCTTCCTAATCAAACTTTGAAAACGTTTCAAATGCCCCACATTTGTTTCTAATTTTCTCAAAACCCCTGCTGTCGAATTGGTCCCCCTGATTGCCCTATTTAATTCTCTTATATGCGTCCCTATTTGCCTATTCCATAACAGTCTCTCTTCTGCAGATATGTTCGTCTTGTTCCTCAAAATTTCCACTTTTCTTCTACATTCCTCAACAACGGCATCACTAGTAGAAGCAATACTATTGACATTCATGATGCGAGAAATATCAAACAGAAAATAATATTTTACTCACCACTAATTTTCAGTAATCTCAAAGAGGGTCCGGTGTCACTCCTCTTGTGAATCAGGCTGTATTTGCCTGGGGTGAAAGCCGGAAGCTGAGGCTTGAAGATGCCAACTACCCTGCTTGGCAGAAAAACGCTAGATGCCTCGAGTTCCACCACAATAGCCTCCCCAAACCGTGTCTGGACCACCCTGATATTTTCAATGGGGTGGGGCTGGTTGATGGGCAAGCTACTTAGTGCTACAGTTGGTTCGAAGGCAGCAGCTTGAGCGTTAATAGCTGAAACATCCATCTGATGAGAAACTTACTACTGCTAGTATTGGGTGAAATGATCACTAGTCACAAATAGGGTCGACCACATGGCCTTGAAACGTAATAAATAAATAACTCACCTTTCAGCTGGCACAACCCACACACAATATAATAAAACAGACAGGAGCAACCGAACGGACAGGAGCAACCGAACAGGAAAGAACAGATCGACCGACCAGTGTCAAAGTTCAGAATGGAATGACGCCTACGAACGTTCTGACCGCCTTATATATGGCTTGAGGTTGTGACGTCATCGACCACCTGCAAACAACGGAGGTATTGTTCTTGAGGCAAATTTCCCAATAGCTGACTCGACGAAATTCCAAGAAACGCTGACAGTCAGTGGCGACAGGAAGTAGATAGAGGTACTCTTTCAGTATGTTTCCCAGCTAGCATTATTAGATGACTCATCGGCCACCTGCGTTAGAACAATGGACCCATTGTTCTCACACAGATAAGGATGATGCAATCGGATGAGGTTGTTACGTAATCGGACACCTGCAAACAAAGGCGGCATTGTTCTCGTATATTGCGTCGCGAATTATCCAATAGCCGGAATTCCAAGAAACGCTGACAGTGGCGTCGAGAGAACAAAGGCGGCATTGTTCTAGAGGAAGGCTAGATAACATAAATGGCAAACAAAGGAGGCATTGTTCTATGAAGTAGAGATAAGGATGACTCATCAGCCACCTGCAACATGCATATCGGGTGACCTTGAAACAAAGTGCTACCAATTGTAGTAATACCAACCTAAATCAGGTGAGCACAGTCAATAGATTGTGACGTCATCCACCACCTTTCAAAAAAAGAAGAAGAATGTCCACGCCCATAAGCACTAGAGTCCAGAGTCTAGGGGGCTAAGTTCAGAGTACTTCCACGTGTCATTTCTTGTGTTCTATGTCATCTGTCACTTGTCTGTCATTTGTCACTCGTCGTCTGTCACCTGTCACTCTTTGTGTTCCATGCCATCTGTCACTCTTTGTGTTCCATGCCATCTGTCACTTGTCATATGTCACTTATCTGTCACTTGTCATCTGTCACTTGTCATCTGTCACTTGTCATCTCTCACTTGTCATCTCTCACTTATCATCTGTCACTTGTCATATGTCTGTCACTTGTCATCTGTCACTTGTCACTCTTAGTTTTCCTTGTCATCTGTCACTTGTCACTCTTTGTGTTCCATGCCATCTGTCACTCCTTGTGTTCCATGTCACTTGTCATCTGTCACTTGTCATCTGCCACTTGTCATCTGTCACTTGTCATCTGTCACTTGTCATCTGTCACCTGTCACCTGTCATCTGTCACTTGTCATCTGTCACTTGTCATCTGTCACTTGTCATCTGTCACTTGTCATCTGTCACTTCCGGCGGCCATCTTGTGACGTCACTTCCGTGCAGCCAACACCTTCCACCACAGGAACGGTTATCACGTCACTTCCGGCGGCGGCCATCTTGGGCTGGTACCGGCCTAGGTACACTACTCACCATTTTCAAAAGAAGTTAACTGAATCGTTCACCAGCTGATTGAAATGAACATGGATGGGCGAAATGTAACAATCGAGATGGTAATGGACGCCATTGCTCAGAGGCGCCAAATAAATGGTGAGATCCAAGTAGAGGCAGATGAAGAACGGCGTGAGAGTTCTGAAATATGGGATCAAGAAACCGTCGTATGGGATATTTCGAATGCCGACACGAGCAAATGGTCCAAGAAGAAGAGAAGAACTAGATATCCACCATATTCTACAGAGGCTCTGAGGACCAAGCCGAGGAACTTGGCGAAGAAAATGAGACATTGATGTTTTTTTTGTAATTTCTCTCTATTTAAATAAATGATTTGAATAAGCTTTAGTTGATTAATTTGACAAAGTATTGATTAAAGTAGTCAGACCACACAAACCACAAATTGAATAATTATTTTCTATTTGATAATAAGTGTACTAGCAGCGGTTAGAGTCAAATCGATTCTAATCAACCGAAAACCAAATATTATACACTCATCAAATACTCGATAATTATGTATCTAAAAAAATGTACCTACTGTACAATAATTCATAGATCGTAAAACATTATTCATTCAAATATGTAGGTTTACTGCCTATGCCACATTATATCTAATTCACTGTATTAGTAATTGAATGTTCCGATATAGGTACTATTTTAAGGAAAATAGAAAAACCGTCTAACCTAAAGAAGCGCCCTGTGCAAGAGGAACACCCTGTACTGAAATTCCTTCCAAATATAAAGATTCGGCCAAGTAGTCATTCGCAACAATTGATTAATCGCACCAAGTTTGAAAAATCAATTCTAATTATCGGAAAACCAAATATTATATACTTACATCAAATATTCAATAATCGTGCATCTAAAAAATGACCCTACTGTACAATAACTCATAGATCACAAAACATTATTCATTCAAATAAAACAATCTGCCTATGCCACATTATATCTAATTCACTGTTAGTAATTGGGAGTATATAGGAACTATTTTAAGGAAAATAGAAAAACCGTCTGACTGTACTGAAATTCCTTCCAAAAATAATTATTCGGCCATGTAATCATTCGCAACAATTGATTAATTGCTCTAAGCATAAAAAGAAGTTAATTTTTGGGAAACCGAATATTATAATATGCATCAAATATTTAAAAATGTACCTACTGTCTAATGTACAATAATGCATAGATCACAAAACATGAAAATTCCCGCGATAGTTGGAACCTTCATTTAAAATTACCAGAAGAACATCGCGAAGTATAACGAATAAACGATTCTCAGATTCATCTAGTTACCTATAGGAAATGAATGGTAGTGTAAATTTAATCACCTAATAAAAATAATAGCGACCGTCCAAATATATTCAAGATAAACACACATTGAACGAACGGCATATTATAATGCATTAATAATCCAAAAACGTAACCCTAATTAACACAACTAATGCTCGCCTACAAGGTGTAGGTAATCCTTCAAATAAACCGGCCCTAATTGTCCTGTATTAAACCTAAGGCAAGCACACCGCCCGGGAAGGTACGTGACTGCCAACGCACTATATATCACAGGTAGCTAGATATTCCTATGCGATTTGTAACAACGCTAAAAGTTTTCTCGAATTTATAAATGTGGTTTCCTACCTCAGTTGGTTGAGCGGTTGCTATTCCGAATGCGTTAGGGGACCACTTCGGAAACACACTAAGGTGATAGGTTGGAACGGTGTCGTTTCCGAAATTTTTTCAGATCAGAAAAATTTGGCGATTTTGTTTTTTTTTGCAAATTTTTTCAACTTCAGCGGTACCGGGATTTTTTTTGAAAAATGGAATCGGGCGAGCCGTCGGATTTCAGGGTTAAATTTTGGACCAGATCTAGCCAGCGGATCGGGCTTGAGAGATCAAATCCCTCATGTTTGTTGATCTTTTTTTAATTTTTTTATTCTTCATTTCACACAAAAATCCTCAGACCGACATTACATTTTTCCCTGACCAGTTCTACAGCACTCAAAATATCGAAAAACCTACCAAAACAATTTAATTAAATATCTTCTATTCCATAGTTAACATACCGATAACGGATTGTATTTTGGGTTGCATAAATCGAAGGAGCTCTCGTAAGGCCGAAGGCCTTTTGATATGTACATACATACCAGCGGAGTACAGGTACTACTTACTACTGAGGATAATAATAAGAAGTAATTAGTTTCATGAATTTATTAAACTATTGTAGGTATCTCACAATATATGTACAATCAATTATATATATATATATATATAGAAGGGAAGTCGTTGCTGACCAGTAGGAAGAAAACTAATGTATTGGGGAATGCAGCAAGTAAAAGCGAAACTCTTTAAAGTTTATCCAAGCTTTCGGAAATGTTTATTTCCTTCTTCAGGGATGCTACAATGATATATCATATTAATGTGCACAAAAATAGATAATATAAATATACATACATCTTTGTTGAGATTAATTACATGGATGTTATAAGATGATAGACATATCATTACACATGGTGCCATCAGTAGGAATAAAAATCTCCACAATAGTCAAGGCAATAAAAAAGGCAAAATACTGACATTTAGAAATTTGTAAAAAGACCAGACGAAATAATTAACATTTTAAAAAATTATTCACATCCATGCTGGAAAACCACGGATGGAAAGTCAGGTTATGGATTAACGCGGTTAGGACCAACATAACCTAATCTTCTCTGTCAATTCCAAAACAAAATCACTCAGAGTGCTGTGTGCACTGGATGTACGTTTAGGTTGGAACAGACAAATTCTGGTATTGAAAAAGAAGAAGAAGTCTTGACTGTCTTCTGAAAAATCTGAACATTGGAAAATGGGGAAAACAGATAATATTCATGTCGAAGTTTTAATATCCATTGCAAGTAAGTGTGAATAAATTATGCTTAGATGATTTATGTCAGTTCTTTTATTTATGCAGTTGTTTTCCTGGGAGATGAAAGCCATTTCAAGAAAAGTTCGTTTTTTGGAATTTTGTTCAGTTGCCAGAATTTTTGCTGACTGGAAATCCATTTGATGGTCATATTGATTAACATGTTCAGCCAGTGCACAACGTTCAGGATGCAACCTACAGTCACTTTTGTGAGATGTGATTCTATTCGCTAGAGACCTTTTGGACTGTCCGATATATTGCAAGTTACAATCTCTACAAGGAATGCTGTAAACTACATTCGAACGTGATGTTAGTGGGACTTTATCTTTGACTTTTGAAAACAACGATTTAAGTGGCAAAACTGTTCTATTAGCGATTTTGATGTTAGGATGATCCTCAAAAATCTTAGAAAGTTTTGGAGTGACTTCACTGATGTAAGGTAGTGATGCATAAATACAAGGTACTGGAATTGCATTAGTAATATTGTTACTATTGTCTGTAATCCTGTTATTCAGCTCAGCAGGATCTGTTGTGGATGTACTGAATAAAATTTTATTAATTAGGTTGTGTGGGTATGAGTTATTCAAAAAAAGATTTTTCAAAATATTTAAATTTTTCTTATGGAAAGATGCATCTGAAATCTGAATCACTCGATTTTTCATTTGTTTCACCAAATTCACTTTCATTGACTGTTTGTGGTATGAGAAATAGTTTAGGTATCTACCTGAGCTACAGGGTTTTCTATACCAGTCAATTAGAACTTTGTTATTCTCCAATCTTATCAATCGTGTGTCTAAGAAAGGAACGGAATGTTCTGTGTCTTCAGCTTCCATAGTGAATTGGATATGTGGGTCGTAGCTATTAAAAGTGTCTAAGATCTCATTGATACCATCCTTCGGTAAGGCCAAAATAATGTCATCAACATATTTTTTGATAAAAAATACATCAAAAGAGAGGACTGGTAGGACAGAGTCTAATAGTTCATCCATAACATATGCTGCTAAGATTGGTGATATTGAAGCACCCATAGGTGTGCCAAAAGTCTGTTTATAAAATTTGTTATTGAAAGAGAAATATGTGCTGTCAAAAAGAAAAATTATCAAATCAAGGAAGGAGTCTTTGCTTAAATTACAATAATCACTGATGCGATTCCAGTTCTTGTCAATGGCTCTAAGACAGGTTTCTAGATACACATTGCTGAATAGTGAGACTACATCTAAGCTAGCCAACACAAAATTGTCGGGTAATTGAATATTATTAAATTGTGAAGACAGTTCGAACGAATCTTCAATGAAATATCTGTTATCATTGTCATATGCCTTAGTGAGAATATCAGTAAGAAAAGATGCTATTTTTTCCGTAGGGGCACCAATTGATGCCACTATCGGTCTGACTGCTAAAGTGGGTTTATGAATTTTTGGCAATGAATAAAATTTTTGGAGAAATGCTGTTGTAAATTGTGAGTTTCTTTTTCATAATTATGTCAATTTCATCCTTTTCATGAAGTGATTTTATTAACAAATTAGCTTTTCTTTCGATTGTAGATGTTGGATCTTTATTTAATTCAATGTAAGAGGAGCTATTTACTATGATGTTATCTGAAAGTTCGATATACTGATCTTTTTCCATCACTACGGTAACGTTACCTTTATCTGATTGAGTGAGGACTAAATTGGGATTCTGTTTAAGGAAAATTCTTGTGTCATTGAAAAGATTACGAAAAAGAGATGTATTGTTATGAGAATGGTGCACATGGTTTGTAATGATGTTAGTAGCTCTTGAAATACTGATATTTCTGAGGTCAGTGTCAATGATGGAAGAAGTGACATAATCCACATCTGCCAGAATTTGCTTGATTGCAATATCTTTCTTAATGATTGGTTCGATGCTGAATTTCGGACCTAATGCCAAAAACTGAGAAATGTCATCTGGGATGACTGAATTTGAAATATTCTTCAACCAGTGTGGTTGAGAATTCAACTTACTATTTAATTCGAACTGTTTTAAATTTTTGAGTTTGATGATATTCTTGTTCTTGACTTTGTGAAAAAGTCTATTATATCTTACAATTTGTGTACTTTTGAAGTCTAGGAAAACTTGTTCATTAGTCAACGAAATAATATCTGTTTTCACTAACCTTAGAGAATTTTGTAACTTACTGATGAGTTTGTCATTGGATGAAATTTCGTTATTCAAAAGTTTTTTTCCTAACCTGTGATTATTATATGTGAAGTTAGATTGTGCATCTTGTCGTAGAAGAAGTTTCTCCACTGGTCTTGTGGTTGCAGAAATGTGTTGTGGCAAAATTCCTTGTGACCTGCATTGCAGTAGGAAACATCTTCTGTTTGATTCTTTTGCTAATTTCATCTTGATCTTGGACCATTGTTTCAACTTTATAACTGCTAAATCGCCATATGTAGTAGAGATGTTGGTGTAGAACCCCATATCTGTGGATTATTATGGAAGGGAAGTCGTTGCTGACCAGTAGGAAGAAAACTAATGTATTGGGGAATGCAGCAAGTAAAAGCGAAACTCTTTAAAGTTTATCCAAGCTTTCGGAAATGTTTATTTCCTTCTTCAGGGATGCTACAATGATATATCATATTAATGTGCACAAAAATAGATAATATAAATATACATACATCTTTGTTGAGATTAATTACATGGATGTTATAAGATGATAGACATATCATTACACATGGTGCCATCAGTAGGAATAAAAATCTCCACAATAGTCAAGGCAATAAAAAAGGCAAAATACTGACATTTAGAAATTTGTAAAAAGACCAGACGAAATAATTAACATTTTAAAAAATTATTCACATCCATGCTGGAAAACCACGGATGGAAAGTCAGGTTATGGATTAACGCGGTTAGGACCAACATAACCTAATCTTCTCTGTCAATTCCAAAACAAAATCACTCAGAGTGCTGTGTGCACTGGATGTACGTTTAGGTTGGAACAGACAAATTCTGGTATTGAAAAAGAAGAAGAAGTCTTGACTGTCTTCTGAAAAATCTGAACATTGGAAAATGGGGAAAACAGATAATATTCATGTCGAAGTTTTAATATCCATTGCAAGTAAGTGTGAATAAATTATGCTTAGATGATTTATGTCAGTTCTTTTATTTATGCAGTTGTTTTCCTGGGAGATGAAAGCCATTTCAAGAAAAGTTCGTTTTTTGGAATTTTGTTCAGTTGCCAGAATTTTTGCTGACTGGAAATCCATTTGATGGTCATATTGATTAACATGTTCAGCCAGTGCACAACGTTCAGGATGCAACCTACAGTCACTTTTGTGAGATGTGATTCTATTCGCTAGAGACCTTTTGGACTGTCCGATATATTGCAAGTTACAATCTCTACAAGGAATGCTGTAAACTACATTCGAACGTGATGTTAGTGGGACTTTATCTTTGACTTTTGAAAACAACGATTTAAGTGGCAAAACTGTTCTATTAGCGATTTTGATGTTAGGATGATCCTCAAAAATCTTAGAAAGTTTTGGAGTGACTTCACTGATGTAAGGTAGTGATGCATAAATACAAGGTACTGGAATTGCATTAGTAATATTGTTACTATTGTCTGTAATCCTGTTATTCAGCTCAGCAGGATCTGTTGTGGATGTACTGAATAAAATTTTATTAATTAGGTTGTGTGGGTATGAGTTATTCAAAAAAAGATTTTTCAAAATATTTAAATTTTTCTTATGGAAAGATGCATCTGAAATCTGAATCACTCGATTTTTCATTTGTTTCACCAAATTCACTTTCATTGACTGTTTGTGGTATGAGAAATAGTTTAGGTATCTACCTGAGCTACAGGGTTTTCTATACCAGTCAATTAGAACTTTGTTATTCTCCAATCTTATCAATCGTGTGTCTAAGAAAGGAACGGAATGTTCTGTGTCTTCAGCTTCCATAGTGAATTGGATATGTGGGTCGTAGCTATTAAAAGTGTCTAAGATCTCATTGATACCATCCTTCGGTAAGGCCAAAATAATGTCATCAACATATTTTTTGATAAAAAATACATCAAAAGAGAGGACTGGTAGGACAGAGTCTAATAGTTCATCCATAACATATGCTGCTAAGATTGGTGATATTGAAGCACCCATAGGTGTGCCAAAAGTCTGTTTATAAAATTTGTTATTGAAAGAGAAATATGTGCTGTCAAAAAGAAAAATTATCAAATCAAGGAAGGAGTCTTTGCTTAAATTACAATAATCACTGATGCGATTCCAGTTCTTGTCAATGGCTCTAAGACAGGTTTCTAGATACACATTGCTGAATAGTGAGACTACATCTAAGCTAGCCAACACAAAATTGTCGGGTAATTGAATATTATTAAATTGTGAAGACAGTTCGAACGAATCTTTAATGAAATATCTGTTATCATTGTCATATGCCTTAGTGAGAATATCAGTAAGAAAAGATGCTATTTTTTCCGTAGGGGCACCAATTGATGCCACTATCGGTCTGACTGCTAAAGTGGGTTTATGAATTTTTGGCAATGAATAAAATTTTGGAGAAATGCTGTTGTAAATTGTGAGTTTCTTTTTCATAATTATGTCAATTTCATCCTTTTCATGAAGTGATTTTATTAACAAATTAGCTTTTCTTTCGATTGTAGATGTTGGATCTTTATTTAATTCAATGTAAGAGGAGCTATTTACTATGATGTTATCTGAAAGTTCGATATACTGATCTTTTTCCATCACTACGGTAACGTTACCTTTATCTGATTGAGTGAGGACTAAATTGGGATTCTGTTTAAGGAAAATTCTTGTGTCATTGAAAAGATTACGAAAAAGAGATGTATTGTTATGAGAATGGTGCACATGGTTTGTAATGATGTTAGTAGCTCTTGAAATACTGATATTTCTGAGGTCAGTGTCAATGATGGAAGAAGTGACATAATCCACATCTGCCAGAATTTGCTTGATTGCAATATCTTTCTTAATGATTGGTTCGATGCTGAATTTCGGACCTAATGCCAAAAACTGAGAAATGTCATCTGGGATGACTGAATTTGAAATATTCTTCAACCAGTGTGGTTGAGAATTCAACTTACTATTTAATTCGAACTGTTTTAAATTTTTGAGTTTGATGATATTCTTGTTCTTGACTTTGTGAAAAAGTCTATTATATCTTACAATTTGTGTACTTTTGAAGTCTAGGAAAACTTGTTCATTAGTCAACGAAATAATATCTGTTTTCACTAACCTTAGAGAATTTTGTAACTTACTGATGAGTTTGTCATTGGATGAAATTTCGTTATTCAAAAGTTTTTTTCCTAACCTGTGATTATTATATGTGAAGTTAGATTGTGCATCTTGTCGTAGAAGAAGTTTCTCCACTGGTCTTGTGGTTGCAGAAATGTGTTGTGGCAAAATTCCTTGTGACCTGCATTGCAGTAGGAAACATCTTCTGTTTGATTCTTTTGCTAATTTCATCTTGATCTTGGACCATTGTTTCAACTTTATAACTGCTAAATCGCCATATGTAGTAGAGATGTTGGTGTAGAACCCCATATCTGTGGATTATTATGGAAGGGAAGTCGTTGCTGACCAGTAGGAAGAAAACTAATGTATTGGGGAATGCAGCAAGTAAAAGCGAAACTCTTTAAAGTTTATCCAAGCTTTCGGAAATGTTTATTTCCTTCTTCAGGGATGCTACAATGATATATCATATTAATGTGCACAAAAATAGATAATATAAATATACATACATCTTTGTTGAGATTAATTACATGGATGTTATAAGATGATAGACATATCATTACACATGGTGCCATCAGTAGGAATAAAAATCTCCACAATAGTCAAGGCAATAAAAAAGGCAAAATACTGACATTTAGAAATTTGTAAAAAGACCAGACGAAATAATTAACATTTTAAAAAATTATTCACATCCATGCTGGAAAACCACGGATGGAAAGTCAGGTTATGGATTAACGCGGTTAGGACCAACATAACCTAATCTTCTCTGTCAATTCCAAAACAAAATCACTCAGAGTGCTGTGTGCACTGGATGTACGTTTAGGTTGGAACAGACAAATTCTGGTATTGAAAAAGAAGAAGAAGTCTTGACTGTCTTCTGAAAAATCTGAACATTGGAAAATGGGGAAAACAGATAATATTCATGTCGAAGTTTTAATATCCATTGCAAGTAAGTGTGAATAAATTATGCTTAGATGATTTATGTCAGTTCTTTTATTTATGCAGTTGTTTTCCTGGGAGATGAAAGCCATTTCAAGAAAAGTTCGTTTTTTGGAATTTTGTTCAGTTGCCAGGATTTTTGCTGACTGGAAATCCATTTGATGGTCATATTGATTAACATGTTCAGCCAGTGCACAACGTTCAGGATGCAACCTACAGTCACTTTTGTGAGATGTGATTCTATTCGCTAGAGACCTTTTGGACTGTCCGATATATTGCAAGTTACAATCTCTACAAGGAATGCTGTAAACTACATTCGAACGTGATGTTAGTGGGACTTTATCTTTGACTTTTGAAAACAACGATTTAAGTGGCAAAACTGTTCTATTAGCGATTTTGATGTTAGGATGATCCTCAAAAATCTTAGAAAGTTTTGGAGTGACTTCACTGATGTAAGGTAGTGATGCATAAATACAAGGTACTGGAATTGCATTAGTAATATTGTTACTATTGTCTGTAATCCTGTTATTCAGCTCAGCAGGATCTGTTGTGGATGTACTGAATAAAATTTTATTAATTAGGTTGTGTGGGTATGAGTTATTCAAAAAAAAGATTTTTCAAAATATTTAAATTTTTCTTATGGAAAGATGCATCTGAAATCTGAATCACTCGATTTTTCATTTGTTTCACCAAATTCACTTTCATTGACTGTTTGTGGTATGAGAAATAGTTTAGGTATCTACCTGAGCTACAGGGTTTTCTATACCAGTCAATTAGAACTTTGTTATTCTCCAATCTTATCAATCGTGTGTCTAAGAAAGGAACGGAATGTTCTGTGTCTTCAGCTTCCATAGTGAATTGGATATGTGGGTCGTAGCTATTAAAAGTGTCTAAGATCTCATTGATACCATCCTTCGGTAAGGCCAAAATAATGTCATCAACATATTTTTTGATAAAAAATACATCAAAAGAGAGGACTGGTAGGACAGAGTCTAATAGTTCATCCATAACATATGCTGCTAAGATTGGTGATATTGAAGCACCCATAGGTGTGCCAAAAGTCTGTTTATAAAATTTGTTATTGAAAGAGAAATATGTGCTGTCAAAAAGAAAAATTATCAAATCAAGGAAGGAGTCTTTGCTTAAATTACAATAATCACTGATGCGATTCCAGTTCTTGTCAATGGCTCTAAGACAGGTTTCTAGATACACATTGCTGAATAGTGAGACTACATCTAAGCTAGCCAACACAAAATTGTCGGGTAATTGAATATTATTAAATTGTGAAGACAGTTCGAACGAATCTTTAATGAAATATCTGTTATCATTGTCATATGCCTTAGTGAGAATATCAGTAAGAAAAGATGCTATTTTTTCCGTAGGGGCACCAATTGATGCCACTATCGGTCTGACTGCTAAAGTGGGTTTATGAATTTTTGGCAATGAATAAAATTTTGGAGAAATGCTGTTGTAAATTGTGAGTTTCTTTTTCATAATTATGTCAATTTCATCCTTTTCATGAAGTGATTTTATTAACAAATTAGCTTTTCTTTCGATTGTAGATGTTGGATCTTTATTTAATTCAATGTAAGAGGAGCTATTTACTATGATGTTATCTGAAAGTTCGATATACTGATCTTTTTCCATCACTACGGTAACGTTACCTTTATCTGATTGAGTGAGGACTAAATTGGGATTCTGTTTAAGGAAAATTCTTGTGTCATTGAAAAGATTACGAAAAAGAGATGTATTGTTATGAGAATGGTGCACATTGATTGATTGATTGATTGATTAATGGCAGAATGATCAGTCAGGGTTTGAAGCCCAAAACACTGCAGCCTTTGGGCCTATTGTATTCCTGATCATGCTGTTGACTTAGGTGAACAGGTTCGCTACCTTGATGAGGTTTAGCAGCCTCTTCACCAGATCATTCTTTGAAAATGCCTCTTGAGAGTTTACTGCTCCCAGGAGGTTGTATCTCCAACGCGCTAGTGCTTCGCACTCCAGTATTACATGGGTAGCAGTTTCCTCCTCCTCATTGCATAGTCTGCATATGGGTTCGTCTGTATAGATGCCCATTTGATGCATATGTTTCCTCAAGGGGCAGTGACCGGTTATTAGTCCCGTCACTTGTTTGATCTGACTTCTGTTTAGGCTCAGAATGTCGTTAGTCACTGTTTTGGACAGTGTTCCAACCATCAGTTTACTGTGTCTTTGTCCTGGGACATTGTTCCAGTATGCCTGATGTCTTTCTTGCATCCACCTTGCCAGCCAGCCGCGTATTGAGGTTTTGGGGATACCGAACACAGGTTCCGGCCCCATAAACAACGTCGCAGACCCTTGCCGGGCAAGAGCGTCAGCTGCTTCATTGCCTTCAATTCCCTTATGCCCTGGCACCCATTGAAGAGTTACCTTGTTGTGGTTAGCCAGGGTTAGCAGGCTTTGAAGGCAATCCCAGACCAATTTTGATCTGATTTTATTGCATGTTAGAGATTGAATGGCCGCCTGACTATCTGAGCATATGAGGATTTGTTTACCTCTGTATCCTCTTACGATATTCTCTCTCAGGCATGCCTCAATAGCATGCACCTCTGCCTGGAATACTGAAGCATACCTCCCCAAGGAAGCACACATCCTGGTTCTGGGTCTATCTCCATATATTCCGGCACCCGTGCCCTCATCAGTCTTAGAACCGTCAGTGTACCATACTAACGTGCCTTCCTGACAGTTAGTCAAGACCCTTTCATCCCAGTAGAGCTGAGTGTTGAAGGGTCTGTAATAGTTATTTCTAGGCAGCATTTTGTCCCTTCCCATATCCATTAGTGGGCTTGAAACTTGGCTGATTATTTTTGTATGTCCCAGGGAGTCACCCCGAGCATACCAGTTGCCGGTACACTCCAGTCTGTATGCCCCCATCCTCGCTTCCGCCCTGATGAAGATTTCAAGAGGTGGAATATTGAGTATGGTTTCCATAGCAGCGGTAGGAGTGCTGCGCATAGCACCTGTGATGCAGAGACAAGCTAATCTCTGGAGTTTTGAAAGCTCCATTATAGCTGATCTCTGTTCAGTCTTAGGCCACCAGACAAGCGATCCATATACAATCATTGGTCTCACCACAGCAGTATACAGCCAATGTACCATGCGTGGTTTCAGTCCCCATGTGTTACCAATCGCTCTCCGAGAAGCCATTAGTGCCATTTTGCCTTTGCTGACAGTCTTTCGCAGTTGAGTATTCCAGGTTAGCCTAGCATCTAGGGTTACTCCCAGATACTTAACCTCCTGTGTCATACTTAGCTGTGTGTCAAAAAGTCTGGGAACTTTTAGTT
The DNA here is from genome assembly GCA_918026855.4 of Phaedon cochleariae. Classification (NCBI taxonomy): domain Eukaryota; kingdom Metazoa; phylum Arthropoda; class Insecta; order Coleoptera; family Chrysomelidae; genus Phaedon; species Phaedon cochleariae. The sequence goes on along the minus strand of OU896722.1, from coordinate 19,116,610 downwards.
TGTCCAGTTTCTTCTTTTTCGTGAAGGCCACAAGTGCAGTTTTACCAGGATTGACCCTGAGGTCTGCCTTTCTGCACCAGCCCTCTACTATCTTCAGGGCTCTCTGCATCAAGTCTGAAATAATTTCAGGATGCTGCCCCTCTACTAGAATGACAACATCATCTGCATACCCCTGTGAGTAAATTCCTACATTGTTTAGTTTTTTCAGGAGTTCGTCAATAACCAGATCCCACAGCAGGGGAGAAAGAACTCCTCCCTGTGGGCAACCCCTAGAAATCGTCACCTCCATGGTTTCACCAAGCAATGTGGATTCCGCTGTTCTGTTGTGTAGCATGTTTTTTATCCACCGACATGTGGTGTCTTCCACGCCACGCCCAACAACCGCTGCTACCATGGATATGAAGGGTGTGTGGTCGAATGCCCCTTCAATATCCAGGAAAGCCGCAAGAGCTATGCTCTTGTTGCTTATTGCGGCCTCAAGTTTCCCCACCAGTTGATGAAGTGCCGTTTCACAGGATTTTCCCGATTGATATGCATGCTGGTTTTTATGTAGTGGCCTTTCAATGAGAAAGTTTTCCCTGATATGCATTTCAATTAACTTCTCCATCACCTTCAACATGAATGATGATAGTGTTATCGGCCTGAACGCCTTAGCCTGAGAGTAATCTCTTCCAGGCTTTGGGATGAAGACGATCCTCGCTCTCTTCCATGCAACCGGAATGTACCCCGTTGCCAGGCTTGCTCTCAATATCCCACAAATAAACGGAGCCAGCTGTTCCTTACCCTGCTGTAGCATTGCAGGGATAATTCCGTCCGGTCCCGGCGCCTTGTAGGATTCAAGAGTTTCTATGACCCACAGCAGTTTACTGTGGTCAACAATCTTCTTCGATACCCGCCAGTCCCCAACAGCAGCCCTCATGTGAGGGTTTAGTGGGTCTGGTAGATTTTCGTTTTCAATTTCAACCGAATCTGGAAGATGAGCCCGAAGTAGAATCTCCAGAGTTTCCCTGCCAGTTTCAGTATATCTCCCGTCAGGTTTCATTATATTCCCCATAGGATTAACAGGTGCCTTGGCTAGGATTCGATGGAGGCGTGCTGCTTCAGAGGTTGTTTCCACCTCTCCACAGAAACGCCTCCACGACTCCCTTTTCGCCCTACGGATCTGTTTATTATAATTGGTCAGAGTGATGGAATACTGCCCCCACTCCCCAGTTTTCTTCGCCTTATTGAAAAGTTTGCGTGTTTCTTTTCTTAGCGTATTAAGTTCTTCGTTCCACCAGCTAACGTCTTTGCTGCTGTTGCGCCTTACCAAAGGACAGTTGTCCTGATATGAGGATATTATTGCCTCCTGCAACTGACAGGAGGATGGTGCACATGGTTTGTAATGATGTTAGTAGCTCTTGAAATACTGATATTTCTGAGGTCAGTGTCAATGATGGAAGAAGTGACATAATCCACATCTGCCAGAATTTGCTTGATTGCAATATCTTTCTTAATGATTGGTTCGATGCTGAATTTCGGACCTAATGCCAAAAACTGAGAAATGTCATCTGGGATGACTGAATTTGAAATATTCTTCAACCAGTGTGGTTGAGAATTCAACTTACTATTTAATTCGAACTGTTTTAAATTTTTGAGTTTGATGATATTCTTGTTCTTGACTTTGTGAAAAAGTCTATTATATCTTACAATTTGTGTACTTTTGAAGTCTAGGAAAACTTGTTCATTAGTCAACGAAATAATATCTGTTTTCACTAACCTTAGAGAATTTTGTAACTTACTGATGAGTTTGTCATTGGATGAAATTTCGTTATTCAAAAGTTTTTTTCCTAACCTGTGATTATTATATGTGAAGTTAGATTGTGCATCTTGTCGTAGAAGAAGTTTCTCCACTGGTCTTGTGGTTGCAGAAATGTGTTGTGGCAAAATTCCTTGTGACCTGCATTGCAGTAGGAAACATCTTCTGTTTGATTCTTTTGCTAATTTCATCTTGATCTTGGACCATTGTTTCAACTTTATAACTGCTAAATCGCCATATGTAGTAGAGATGTTGGTGTAGAACCCCATATCTGTGGATTATTATGGAAGGGAAGTCGTTGCTGACCAGTAGGAAGAAAACTAATGTATTGGGGAATGCAGCAAGTAAAAGCGAAACTCTTTAAAGTTTATCCAAGCTTTCGGAAATGTTTATTTCCTTCTTCAGGGATGCTACAATGATATATCATATTAATGTGCACAAAAATAGATAATATAAATATACATACATCTTTGTTGAGATTAATTACATGGATGTTATAAGATGATAGACATATCATTACACATGGTGCCATCAGTAGGAATAAAAATCTCCACAATAGTCAAGGCAATAAAAAAGGCAAAATACTGACATTTAGAAATTTGTAAAAAGACCAGACGAAATAATTAACATTTTAAAAAATTATTCACATCCATGCTGGAAAACCACGGATGGAAAGTCAGGTTATGGATTAACGCGGTTAGGACCAACATAACCTAATCTTCTCTGTCAATTCCAAAACAAAATCACTCAGAGTGCTGTGTGCACTGGATGTACGTTTAGGTTGGAACAGACAAATTCTGGTATTGAAAAAGAAGAAGAAGTCTTGACTGTCTTCTGAAAAATCTGAACATTGGAAAATGGGGAAAACAGATAATATTCATGTCGAAGTTTTAATATCCATTGCAAGTAAGTGTGAATGAATTATGCTTAGATGATTTATGTCAGTTCTTTTATTTATGCAGTTGTTTTCCTGGGAGATGAAAGCCATTTCAAGAAAAGTTCGTTTTTTGGAATTTTGTTCAGTTGCCAGAATTTTTGCTGACTGGAAATCCATTTGATGGTCATATTGATTAACATGTTCAGCCAGTGCACAACGTTCAGGATGCAACCTACAGTCACTTTTGTGAGATGTGATTCTATTCGCTAGAGACCTTTTGGACTGTCCGATATATTGCAAGTTACAATCTCTACAAGGAATGCTGTAAACTACATTCGAACGTGATGTTAGTGGGACTTTATCTTTGACTTTTGAAAACAACGATTTAAGTGGCAAAACTGTTCTATTAGCGATTTTGATGTTAGGATGATCCTCAAAAATCTTAGAAAGTTTTGGAGTGACTTCACTGATGTAAGGTAGTGATGCATAAATACAAGGTACTGGAATTGCATTAGTAATATTGTTACTATTGTCTGTAATCCTGTTATTCAGCTCAGCAGGATCTGTTGTGGATGTACTGAATAAAATTTTATTAATTAGGTTGTGTGGGTATGAGTTATTCAAAAAAAGATTTTTCAAAATATTTAAATTTTTCTTATGGAAAGATGCATCTGAAATCTGAATCACTCGATTTTTCATTTGTTTCACCAAATTCACTTTCATTGACTGTTTGTGGTATGAGAAATAGTTTAGGTATCTACCTGAGCTACAGGGTTTTCTATACCAGTCAATTAGAACTTTGTTATTCTCCAATCTTATCAATCGTGTGTCTAAGAAAGGAACGGAATGTTCTGTGTCTTCAGCTTCCATAGTGAATTGGATATGTGGGTCGTAGCTATTAAAAGTGTCTAAGATCTCATTGATACCATCCTTCGGTAAGGCCAAAATAATGTCATCAACATATTTTTTGATAAAAAATACATCAAAAGAGAGGACTGGTAGGACAGAGTCTAATAGTTCATCCATAACATATGCTGCTAAGATTGGTGATATTGAAGCACCCATAGGTGTGCCAAAAGTCTGTTTATAAAATTTGTTATTGAAAGAGAAATATGTGCTGTCAAAAAGAAAAATTATCAAATCAAGGAAGGAGTCTTTGCTTAAATTACAATAATCACTGATGCGATTCCAGTTCTTGTCAATGGCTCTAAGACAGGTTTCTAGATACACATTGCTGAATAGTGAGACTACATCTAAGCTAGCCAACACAAAATTGTCGGGTAATTGAATATTATTAAATTGTGAAGACAGTTCGAACGAATCTTTAATGAAATATCTGTTATCATTGTCATATGCCTTAGTGAGAATATCAGTAAGAAAAGATGCTATTTTTTCCGTAGGGGCACCAATTGATGCCACTATCGGTCTGACTGCTAAAGTGGGTTTATGAATTTTTGGCAATGAATAAAATTTTGGAGAAATGCTGTTGTAAATTGTGAGTTTCTTTTTCATAATTATGTCAATTTCATCCTTTTCATGAAGTGATTTTATTAACAAATTAGCTTTTCTTTCGATTGTAGATGTTGGATCTTTATTTAATTCAATGTAAGAGGAGCTATTTACTATGATGTTATCTGAAAGTTCGATATACTGATCTTTTTCCATCACTACGGTAACGTTACCTTTATCTGATTGATATGATATATCATTGTAGCATCCCTGAAGAAGGAAATAAACATTTCCGAAAGCTTGGATAAACTTTAAAGAGTTTCGCTTTTACTTGCTGCATTCCCCAATACATTAGTTTTCTTCCTACTGGTCAGCAACGACTTCCCTTCCATAATAATCCACAGATATGGGGTTCTACACCAACATCTCTACTACATATGGCGATTTAGCAGTTATAAAGTTGAAACAATGGTCCAAGATCAAGATGAAATTAGCAAAAGAATCAAACAGAAGATGTTTCCTACTGCAATGCAGGTCACAAGGAATTTTGCCACAACACATTTCTGCAACCACAAGACCAGTGGAGAAACTTCTTCTACGACAAGATGCACAATCTAACTTCACATATAATAATCACAGGTTAGGAAAAAAACTTTTGAATAACGAAATTTCATCCAATGACAAACTCATCAGTAAGTTACAAAATTCTCTAAGGTTAGTGAAAACAGATATTATTTCGTTGACTAATGAACAAGTTTTCCTAGACTTCAAAAGTACACAAATTGTAAGATATAATAGACTTTTTCACAAAGTCAAGAACAAGAATATCATCAAACTCAAAAATTTAAAACAGTTCGAATTAAATAGTAAGTTGAATTCTCAACCACACTGGTTGAAGAATATTTCAAATTCAGTCATCCCAGATGACATTTCTCAGTTTTTGGCATTAGGTCCGAAATTCAGCATCGAACCAATCATTAAGAAAGATATTGCAATCAAGCAAATTCTGGCAGATGTGGATTATGTCACTTCTTCCATCATTGACACTGACCTCAGAAATATCAGTATTTCAAGAGCTACTAACATCATTACAAACCATGTGCACCATTCTCATAACAATACATCTCTTTTTCGTAATCTTTTCAATGACACAAGAATTTTCCTTAAACAGAATCCCAATTTAGTCCTCACTCAATCAGATAAAGGTAACGTTACCGTAGTGATGGAAAAAGATCAGTATATCGAACTTTCAGATAACATCATAGTAAATAGCTCCTCTTACATTGAATTAAATAAAGATCCAACATCTACAATCGAAAGAAAAGCTAATTTGTTAATAAAATCACTTCATGAAAAGGATGAAATTGACATAATTATGAAAAAGAAACTCACAATTTACAACAGCATTTCTCCAAAATTTTATTCATTGCCAAAAATTCATAAACCCACTTTAGCAGTCAGACCGATAGTGGCATCAATTGGTGCCCCTACGGAAAAAATAGCATCTTTTCTTACTGATATTCTCACTAAGGCATATGACAATGATAACAGATATTTCATTAAAGATTCGTTCGAACTGTCTTCACAATTTAATAATATTCAATTACCCGACAATTTTGTGTTGGCTAGCTTAGATGTAGTCTCACTATTCAGCAATGTGTATCTAGAAACCTGTCTTAGAGCCATTGACAAGAACTGGAATCGCATCAGTGATTATTGTAATTTAAGCAAAGACTCCTTCCTTGATTTGATAATTTTTCTTTTTGACAGCACATATTTCTCTTTCAATAACAAATTTTATAAACAGACTTTTGGCACACCTATGGGTGCTTCAATATCACCAATCTTAGCAGCATATGTTATGGATGAACTATTAGACTCTGTCCTACCAGTCCTCTCTTTTGATGTATTTTTTATCAAAAAATATGTTGATGACATTATTTTGGCCTTACCGAAGGATGGTATCAATGAGATCTTAGACACTTTTAATAGCTACGACCCACATATCCAATTCACTATGGAAGCTGAAGACACAGAACATTCCGTTCCTTTCTTAGACACACGATTGATAAGATTGGAGAATAACAAAGTTCTAATTGACTGGTATAGAAAACCCTGTAGCTCAGGTAGATACCTAAACTATTTCTCATACCACAAACAGTCAATGAAAGTGAATTTGGTGAAACAAATGAAAAATCGAGTGATTCAGATTTCAGATGCATCTTTCCATAAGAAAAATTTAAATATTTTGAAAAATCTTTTTTTGAATAACTCATACCCACACAACCTAATTAATAAAATTTTATTCAGTACATCCACAACAGATCCTGCTGAGCTGAATAACAGGATTACAGACAATAGTAACAATATTACTAATGCAATTCCAGTACCTTGTATTTATGCATCACTACCTTACATCAGTGAAGTCACTCCAAAACTTTCTAAGATTTTTGAGGATCATCCTAACATCAAAATCGCTAATAGAACAGTTTTGCCACTTAAATCGTTGTTTTCAAAAGTCAAAGATAAAGTCCCACTAACATCACGTTCGAATGTAGTTTACAGCATTCCTTGTAGAGATTGTAACTTGCAATATATCGGACAGTCCAAAAGGTCTCTAGCGAATAGAATCACATCTCACAAAAGTGACTGTAGGTTGCATCCTGAACGTTGTGCACTGGCTGAACATGTTAATCAATATGACCATCAAATGGATTTCCAGTCAGCAAAAATTCTGGCAACTGAACAAAATTCCAAAAAACGAACTTTTCTTGAAATGGCTTTCATCTCCCAGGAAAACAACTGCATAAATAAAAGAACTGACATAAATCATCTAAGCATAATTTATTCACACTTACTTGCAATGGATATTAAAACTTCGACATGAATATTATCTGTTTTCCCCATTTTCCAATGTTCAGATTTTTCAGAAGACAGTCAAGACTTCTTCTTCTTTTTCAATACCAGAATTTGTCTGTTCCAACCTAAACGTACATCCAGTGCACACAGCACTCTGAGTGATTTTGTTTTGGAATTGACAGAGAAGATTAGGTTATGTTGGTCCTAACCGCGTTAATCCATAACCTGACTTTCCATCCGTGGTTTTCCAGCATGGATGTGAATAATTTTTTAAAATGTTAATTATTTCGTCTGGTCTTTTTACAAATTTCTAAATGTCAGTATTTTGCCTTTTTTATTGCCTTGACTATTGTGGAGATTTTTATTCCTACTGATGGCACCATGTGTAATGATATGTCTATCATCTTATAACATCCATGTAATTAATCTCAACAAAGATGTATGTATATTTATATTATCTATTTTTGTGCACATTAATATGATATATCATTGTAGCATCCCTGAAGAAGGAAATAAACATTTCCGAAAGCTTGGATAAACTTTAAAGAGTTTCGCTTTTACTTGCTGCATTCCCCAATACATTAGTTTTCTTCCTACTGGTCAACAACGACTTCCCTTCCATAATAATCCACAGATATGGGGTTCTACACCAACATCTCTACTACATATGGCGATTTAGCAGTTATAAAGTTGAAACAATGGTCCAAGATCAAGATGAAATTAGCAAAAGAATCAAACAGAAGATGTTTCCTACTGCAATGCAGGTCACAAGGAATTTTGCCACAACACATTTCTGCAACCACAAGACCAGTGGAGAAACTTCTTCTACGACAAGATGCACAATCTAACTTCACATATAATAATCACAGGTTAGGAAAAAAACTTTTGAATAACGAAATTTCATCCAATGACAAACTCATCAGTAAGTTACAAAATTCTCTAAGGTTAGTGAAAACAGATATTATTTCGTTGACTAATGAACAAGTTTTCCTAGACTTCAAAAGTACACAAATTGTAAGATATAATAGACTTTTTCACAAAGTCAAGAACAAGAATATCATCAAACTCAAAAATTTAAAACAGTTCGAATTAAATAGTAAGTTGAATTCTCAACCACACTGGTTGAAGAATATTTCAAATTCAGTCATCCCAGATGACATTTCTCAGTTTTTGGCATTAGGTCCGAAATTCAGCATCGAACCAATCATTAAGAAAGATATTGCAATCAAGCAAATTCTGGCAGATGTGGATTATGTCACTTCTTCCATCATTGACACTGACCTCAGAAATATCAGTATTTCAAGAGCTACTAACATCATTACAAACCATGTGCACCATTCTCATAACAATACATCTCTTTTTCGTAATCTTTTCAATGACACAAGAATTTTCCTTAAACAGAATCCCAATTTAGTCCTCACTCAATCAGATAAAGGTAACGTTACCGTAGTGATGGAAAAAGATCAGTATATCGAACTTTCAGATAACATCATAGTAAATAGCTCCTCTTACATTGAATTAAATAAAGATCCAACATCTACAATCGAAAGAAAAGCTAATTTGTTAATAAAATCACTTCATGAAAAGGATGAAATTGACATAATTATGAAAAAGAAACTCACAATTTACAACAGCATTTCTCCAAAATTTTATTCATTGCCAAAAATTCATAAACCCACTTTAGCAGTCAGACCGATAGTGGCATCAATTGGTGCCCCTACGGAAAAAATAGCATCTTTTCTTACTGATATTCTCACTAAGGCATATGACAATGATAACAGATATTTCATTAAAGATTCGTTCGAACTGTCTTCACAATTTAATAATATTCAATTACCCGACAATTTTGTGTTGGCTAGCTTAGATGTAGTCTCACTATTCAGCAATGTGTATCTAGAAACCTGTCTTAGAGCCATTGACAAGAACTGGAATCGCATCAGTGATTATTGTAATTTAAGCAAAGACTCCTTCCTTGATTTGATAATTTTTCTTTTTGACAGCACATATTTCTCTTTCAATAACAAATTTTATAAACAGACTTTTGGCACACCTATGGGTGCTTCAATATCACCAATCTTAGCAGCATATGTTATGGATGAACTATTAGACTCTGTCCTACCAGTCCTCTCTTTTGATGTATTTTTTATCAAAAAATATGTTGATGACATTATTTTGGCCTTACCGAAGGATGGTATCAATGAGATCTTAGACACTTTTAATAGCTACGACCCACATATCCAATTCACTATGGAAGCTGAAGACACAGAACATTCCGTTCCTTTCTTAGACACACGATTGATAAGATTGGAGAATAACAAAGTTCTAATTGACTGGTATAGAAAACCCTGTAGCTCAGGTAGATACCTAAACTATTTCTCATACCACAAACAGTCAATGAAAGTGAATTTGGTGAAACAAATGAAAAATCGAGTGATTCAGATTTCAGATGCATCTTTCCATAAGAAAAATTTAAATATTTTGAAAAATCTTTTTTTGAATAACTCATACCCACACAACCTAATTAATAAAATTTTATTCAGTACATCCACAACAGATCCTGCTGAGCTGAATAACAGGATTACAGACAATAGTAACAATATTACTAATGCAATTCCAGTACCTTGTATTTATGCATCACTACCTTACATCAGTGAAGTCACTCCAAAACTTTCTAAGATTTTTGAGGATCATCCTAACATCAAAATCGCTAATAGAACAGTTTTGCCACTTAAATCGTTGTTTTCAAAAGTCAAAGATAAAGTCCCACTAACATCACGTTCGAATGTAGTTTACAGCATTCCTTGTAGAGATTGTAACTTGCAATATATCGGACAGTCCAAAAGGTCTCTAGCGAATAGAATCACATCTCACAAAAGTGACTGTAGGTTGCATCCTGAACGTTGTGCACTGGCTGAACATGTTAATCAATATGACCATCAAATGGATTTCCAGTCAGCAAAAATTCTGGCAACTGAACAAAATTCCAAAAAACGAACTTTTCTTGAAATGGCTTTCATCTCCCAGGAAAATAACTGCATAAATAAAAGAACTGACATAAATCATCTAAGCATAATTTATTCACACTTACTTGCAATGGATATTAAAACTTCGACATGAATATTATCTGTTTTCCCCATTTTCCAATGTTCAGATTTTTCAGAAGACAGTCAAGACTTCTTCTTCTTTTTCAATACCAGAATTTGTCTGTTCCAACCTAAACGTACATCCAGTGCACACAGCACTCTGAGTGATTTTGTTTTGGAATTGACAGAGAAGATTAGGTTATGTTGGTCCTAACCGCGTTAATCCATAACCTGACTTTCCATCCGTGGTTTTCCAGCATGGATGTGAATAATTTTTTAAAATGTTAATTATTTCGTCTGGTCTTTTTACAAATTTCTAAATGTCAGTATTTTGCCTTTTTTATTGCCTTGACTATTGTGGAGATTTTTATTCCTACTGATGGCACCATGTGTAATGATATGTCTATCATCTTATAACATCCATGTAATTAATCTCAACAAAGATGTATGTATATTTATATTATCTATTTTTGTGCACATTAATATGATATATCATTGTAGCATCCCTGAAGAAGGAAATAAACATTTCCGAAAGCTTGGATAAACTTTAAAGAGTTTCGCTTTTACTTGCTGCATTCCCCAATACATTAGTTTTCTTCCTACTGGTCAGCAACGACTTCCCTTCCATAATAATCCACAGATATGGGGTTCTACACCAACATCTCTACTACATATGGCGATTTAGCAGTTATAAAGTTGAAACAATGGTCCAAGATCAAGATGAAATTAGCAAAAGAATCAAACAGAAGATGTTTCCTACTGCAATGCAGGTCACAAGGAATTTTGCCACAACACATTTCTGCAACCACAAGACCAGTGGAGAAACTTCTTCTACGACAAGATGCACAATCTAACTTCACATATAATAATCACAGGTTAGGAAAAAAACTTTTGAATAACGAAATTTCATCCAATGACAAACTCATCAGTAAGTTACAAAATTCTCTAAGGTTAGTGAAAACAGATATTATTTCGTTGACTAATGAACAAGTTTTCCTAGACTTCAAAAGTACACAAATTGTAAGATATAATAGACTTTTTCACAAAGTCAAGAACAAGAATATCATCAAACTCAAAAATTTAAAACAGTTCGAATTAAATAGTAAGTTGAATTCTCAACCACACTGGTTGAAGAATATTTCAAATTCAGTCATCCCAGATGACATTTCTCAGTTTTTGGCATTAGGTCCGAAATTCAGCATCGAACCAATCATTAAGAAAGATATTGCAATCAAGCAAATTCTGGCAGATGTGGATTATGTCACTTCTTCCATCATTGACACTGACCTCAGAAATATCAGTATTTCAAGAGCTACTAACATCATTACAAACCATGTGCACCATTCTCATAACAATACATCTCTTTTTCGTAATCTTTTCAATGACACAAGAATTTTCCTTAAACAGAATCCCAATTTAGTCCTCACTCAATCAGATAAAGGTAACGTTACCGTAGTGATGGAAAAAGATCAGTATATCGAACTTTCAGATAACATCATAGTAAATAGCTCCTCTTACATTGAATTAAATAAAGATCCAACATCTACAATCGAAAGAAAAGCTAATTTGTTAATAAAATCACTTCATGAAAAGGATGAAATTGACATAATTATGAAAAAGAAACTCACAATTTACAACAGCATTTCTCCAAAATTTTATTCATTGCCAAAAATTCATAAACCCACTTTAGCAGTCAGACCGATAGTGGCATCAATTGGTGCCCCTACGGAAAAAATAGCATCTTTTCTTACTGATATTCTCACTAAGGCATATGACAATGATAACAGATATTTCATTAAAGATTCGTTCGAACTGTCTTCACAATTTAATAATATTCAATTACCCGACAATTTTGTGTTGGCTAGCTTAGATGTAGTCTCACTATTCAGCAATGTGTATCTAGAAACCTGTCTTAGAGCCATTGACAAGAACTGGAATCGCATCAGTGATTATTGTAATTTAAGCAAAGACTCCTTCCTTGATTTGATAATTTTTCTTTTTGACAGCACATATTTCTCTTTCAATAACAAATTTTATAAACAGACTTTTGGCACACCTATGGGTGCTTCAATATCACCAATCTTAGCAGCATATGTTATGGATGAACTATTAGACTCTGTCCTACCAGTCCTCTCTTTTGATGTATTTTTTATCAAAAAATATGTTGATGACATTATTTTGGCCTTACCGAAGGATGGTATCAATGAGATCTTAGACACTTTTAATAGCTACGACCCACATATCCAATTCACTATGGAAGCTGAAGACACAGAACATTCCGTTCCTTTCTTAGACACACGATTGATAAGATTGGAGAATAACAAAGTTCTAATTGACTGGTATAGAAAACCCTGTAGCTCAGGTAGATACCTAAACTATTTCTCATACCACAAACAGTCAATGAAAGTGAATTTGGTGAAACAAATGAAAAATCGAGTGATTCAGATTTCAGATGCATCTTTCCATAAGAAAAATTTAAATATTTTGAAAAATCTTTTTTTGAATAACTCATACCCACACAACCTAATTAATAAAATTTTATTCAGTACATCCACAACAGATCCTGCTGAGCTGAATAACAGGATTACAGACAATAGTAACAATATTACTAATGCAATTCCAGTACCTTGTATTTATGCATCACTACCTTACATCAGTGAAGTCACTCCAAAACTTTCTAAGATTTTTGAGGATCATCCTAACATCAAAATCGCTAATAGAACAGTTTTGCCACTTAAATCGTTGTTTTCAAAAGTCAAAGATAAAGTCCCACTAACATCACGTTCGAATGTAGTTTACAGCATTCCTTGTAGAGATTGTAACTTGCAATATATCGGACAGTCCAAAAGGTCTCTAGCGAATAGAATCACATCTCACAAAAGTGACTGTAGGTTGCATCCTGAACGTTGTGCACTGGCTGAACATGTTAATCAATATGACCATCAAATGGATTTCCAGTCAGCAAAAATTCTGGCAACTGAACAAAATTCCAAAAAACGAACTTTTCTTGAAATGGCTTTCATCTCCCAGGAAAACAACTGCATAAATAAAAGAACTGACATAAATCATCTAAGCATAATTTATTCACACTTACTTGCAATGGATATTAAAACTTCGACATGAATATTATCTGTTTTCCCCATTTTCCAATGTTCAGATTTTTCAGAAGACAGTCAAGACTTCTTCTTCTTTTTCAATACCAGAATTTGTCTGTTCCAACCTAAACGTACATCCAGTGCACACAGCACTCTGAGTGATTTTGTTTTGGAATTGACAGAGAAGATTAGGTTATGTTGGTCCTAACCGCGTTAATCCATAACCTGACTTTCCATCCGTGGTTTTCCAGCATGGATGTGAATAATTTTTTAAAATGTTAATTATTTCGTCTGGTCTTTTTACAAATTTCTAAATGTCAGTATTTTGCCTTTTTTATTGCCTTGACTATTGTGGAGATTTTTATTCCTACTGATGGCACCATGTGTAATGATATGTCTATCATCTTATAACATCCATGTAATTAATCTCAACAAAGATGTATGTATATTTATATTATCTATTTTTGTGCACATTAATATGATATATCATTGTAGCATCCCTGAAGAAGGAAATAAACATTTCCGAAAGCTTGGATAAACTTTAAAGAGTTTCGCTTTTACTTGCTGCATTCCCCAATACATTAGTTTTCTTCCTACTGGTCAGCAACGACTTCCCTTCCATAATAATCCACAGATATGGGGTTCTACACCAACATCTCTACTACATATGGCGATTTAGCAGTTATAAAGTTGAAACAATGGTCCAAGATCAAGATGAAATTAGCAAAAGAATCAAACAGAAGATGTTTCCTACTGCAATGCAGGTCACAAGGAATTTTGCCACAACACATTTCTGCAACCACAAGACCAGTGGAGAAACTTCTTCTACGACAAGATGCACAATCTAACTTCACATATAATAATCACAGGTTAGGAAAAAAACTTTTGAATAACGAAATTTCATCCAATGACAAACTCATCAGTAAGTTACAAAATTCTCTAAGGTTAGTGAAAACAGATATTATTTCGTTGACTAATGAACAAGTTTTCCTAGACTTCAAAAGTACACAAATTGTAAGATATAATAGACTTTTTCACAAAGTCAAGAACAAGAATATCATCAAACTCAAAAATTTAAAACAGTTCGAATTAAATAGTAAGTTGAATTCTCAACCACACTGGTTGAAGAATATTTCAAATTCAGTCATCCCAGATGACATTTCTCAGTTTTTGGCATTAGGTCCGAAATTCAGCATCGAACCAATCATTAAGAAAGATATTGCAATCAAGCAAATTCTGGCAGATGTGGATTATGTCACTTCTTCCATCATTGACACTGACCTCAGAAATATCAGTATTTCAAGAGCTACTAACATCATTACAAACCATGTGCACCATTCTCATAACAATACATCTCTTTTTCGTAATCTTTTCAATGACACAAGAATTTTCCTTAAACAGAATCCCAATTTAGTCCTCACTCAATCAGATAAAGGTAACGTTACCGTAGTGATGGAAAAAGATCAGTATATCGAACTTTCAGATAACATCATAGTAAATAGCTCCTCTTACATTGAATTAAATAAAGATCCAACATCTACAATCGAAAGAAAAGCTAATTTGTTAATAAAATCACTTCATGAAAAGGATGAAATTGACATAATTATGAAAAAGAAACTCACAATTTACAACAGCATTTCTCCAAAATTTTATTCATTGCCAAAAATTCATAAACCCACTTTAGCAGTCAGACCGATAGTGGCATCAATTGGTGCCCCTACGGAAAAAATAGCATCTTTTCTTACTGATATTCTCACTAAGGCATATGACAATGATAACAGATATTTCATTAAAGATTCGTTCGAACTGTCTTCACAATTTAATAATATTCAATTACCCGACAATTTTGTGTTGGCTAGCTTAGATGTAGTCTCACTATTCAGCAATGTGTATCTAGAAACCTGTCTTAGAGCCATTGACAAGAACTGGAATCGCATCAGTGATTATTGTAATTTAAGCAAAGACTCCTTCCTTGATTTGATAATTTTTCTTTTTGACAGCACATATTTCTCTTTCAATAACAAATTTTATAAACAGACTTTTGGCACACCTATGGGTGCTTCAATATCACCAATCTTAGCAGCATATGTTATGGATGAACTATTAGACTCTGTCCTACCAGTCCTCTCTTTTGATGTATTTTTTATCAAAAAATATGTTGATGACATTATTTTGGCCTTACCGAAGGATGGTATCAATGAGATCTTAGACACTTTTAATAGCTACGACCCACATATCCAATTCACTATGGAAGCTGAAGACACAGAACATTCCGTTCCTTTCTTAGACACACGATTGATAAGATTGGAGAATAACAAAGTTCTAATTGACTGGTATAGAAAACCCTGTAGCTCAGGTAGATACCTAAACTATTTCTCATACCACAAACAGTCAATGAAAGTGAATTTGGTGAAACAAATGAAAAATCGAGTGATTCAGATTTCAGATGCATCTTTCCATAAGAAAAATTTAAATATTTTGAAAAATCTTTTTTTGAATAACTCATACCCACACAACCTAATTAATAAAATTTTATTCAGTACATCCACAACAGATCCTGCTGAGCTGAATAACAGGATTACAGACAATAGTAACAATATTACTAATGCAATTCCAGTACCTTGTATTTATGCATCACTACCTTACATCAGTGAAGTCACTCCAAAACTTTCTAAGATTTTTGAGGATCATCCTAACATCAAAATCGCTAATAGAACAGTTTTGCCACTTAAATCGTTGTTTTCAAAAGTCAAAGATAAAGTCCCACTAACATCACGTTCGAATGTAGTTTACAGCATTCCTTGTAGAGATTGTAACTTGCAATATATCGGACAGTCCAAAAGGTCTCTAGCGAATAGAATCACATCTCACAAAAGTGACTGTAGGTTGCATCCTGAACGTTGTGCACTGGCTGAACATGTTAATCAATATGACCATCAAATGGATTTCCAGTCAGCAAAAATTCTGGCAACTGAACAAAATTCCAAAAAACGAACTTTTCTTGAAATGGCTTTCATCTCCCAGGAAAACAACTGCATAAATAAAAGAACTGACATAAATCATCTAAGCATAATTTATTCACACTTACTTGCAATGGATATTAAAACTTCGACATGAATATTATCTGTTTTCCCCATTTTCCAATGTTCAGATTTTTCAGAAGACAGTCAAGACTTCTTCTTCTTTTTCAATACCAGAATTTGTCTGTTCCAACCTAAACGTACATCCAGTGCACACAGCACTCTGAGTGATTTTGTTTTGGAATTGACAGAGAAGATTAAGTTATGTTGGTCCTAACCGCGTTAATCCATAACCTGACTTTCCATCCGTGGTTTTCCAGCATGGATGTGAATAATTTTTTAAAATGTTAATTATTTCGTCTGGTCTTTTTACAAATTTCTAAATGTCAGTATTTTGCCTTTTTTATTGCCTTGACTATTGTGGAGATTTTTATTCCTACTGATGGCACCATGTGTAATGATATGTCTATCATCTTATAACATCCATGTAATTAATCTCAACAAAGATGTATGTATATTTATATTATCTATTTTTGTGCACATTAATATGATATATCATTGTAGCATCCCTGAAGAAGGAAATAAACATTTCCGAAAGCTTGGATAAACTTTAAAGAGTTTCGCTTTTACTTGCTGCATTCCCCAATACATTATATATATATATATATATTAGTACCTATATATATATATATATATATATATATATATATATATATATATATATATATATATATATATATATATATATATATATCTAAGGGTTACTTCCAAGACTTATTTTGCCATTGAATCGCTAGTTCCGAGACTTTCGTTGAGTTCCGGGACGGTCTTGGAAGTTTTTTTTATCTAACGGTTATTTCCAGGACGGTCTTGGAACTCTACTGTCTTGGAAGTATGCGATCCCCATTTTAGTGTTGTTTACTTCTCATGTCAGGCTTAAATTGAAACATTTCATCCAAAATACTGTTTTTCTTTCGATTGCTCAATGAATTAATATCATAACAACAAATTGTATACAGGGTGTCCGAAAATGGGATTCCGATGTTATATGAATCTCCTACAAAAAACATATGCAGGGGAATTTCCGAGGACAAACCACTCCAATTCTGTCTGAGGGAGATAATGGCCCTCAGAATTCAACAAAGGCGTTTCAGGTCTTGAATTTGATATAAAAATTCATAGAATTTTTGTGAAATCAAGAATTAATCTCATTCTAGAAAATATTCTTGGTGCTAGGTTAACAGGAATTTTTCTCTTATAAGAATGAGATTCTGAAATATCGGATATTCATCTTTGCATACTCTGTAGGTTTAATAGAATTGAAGTACTCATTTTCTGTTTCCTTGTCAAGGTATGCGGAATAACACTTGTCCAGAGAGATTGAAACAAGTATATTATTCAACAAGCATATAATGACGGCTATTATTCACAAAGGTCAAGTTTTGTCACAAAAATAGTAGTAGTGATATAATATACTTTGTCCACGACTGTTGTATGAATACTTGTACTTCATCAAGCAAAAGGATAGTTGTTTTTTGCAGCAATACATAACCATCAATCACTGGTGTGGAAAATAGCAAACATTTTGTTTGGGATCGTACAGCTGTATTCAGAAAGAAAGCGTACATGTATTTAACAAAATGGAATTAACGTCATTCTATTTGCGTGAAACAGGAATGATTGTTTACCAAATGTTCACAGTAAAGTTGTCGAAGGTTCTCAAAAACACAAGGCATTGGCTGAACCAGTTTCACATAACTAGAACTATGATGCCGTAAACCTCTCTTTTCAACACCCGTTCTCTTTTTTATTTAGTATGACATCACATATATTATGAACATTTTACACAAAATTTAATTTTGAACGGTCTTCCCGCAAAAATCACAAAATTTCACAAGGTGATTAGTTCTCTCAGAACATAACCTTCATCTGAAGGTGATGGCATTTTTCAATGAAGGAAAGTGTTTTCCATAGTGATGAATCTTAGATCCTGCTTTTCTAGCAGAAAGACCCGAATTTCCAATTCCGGGGATATTATGTTTGATGTCTATTATTAATCATCTCTCATCGATGAAAAGTAAGGTACTTACCTATGCGAGGTATGTTAACAGAAACTCCAAATGACTTACGTCTTATGGTTGATCTATACCAGTCATTCTCGATATTGAAAGGTTTTGTTCAAGATGAAGTTGTCAAACTAAGAGTTTAAATATGCATACCGATGAAATTTCTTTTCCTATGAGTCTTGGAACTATATGTTCTTCGATAATAAAGTCTTGGAACTATATAGAGTTTGTTGAACATCGATTCAGACTACTCAATCTCGACCTATTTTTCTAAAGAAACACAATATTTTTTGTCATATCAGTTTCCGAATGCATTCACTATATTATGCAACAACCAAAGTCAATTATATTATCATTTATGACTAACTCGATATTTTTTTATCGCTTGGAGCGCACGAAAGGGAATCCCTATAATGTTCAAAGAACATCGTGCGTTCCTAGGGAGGATAGGGACAGGAGGTAGGTAGATACTCGAAAATATGTTATTACACGAACAATGTTGTATACTGTATATATATTCTTTGTGATCGTAAAAAATCACAGATTCCGAGAGAAGAATAAGAAATAGTGTTTGAAATTACTCGGTATAGATAACTTCTGAATAGGACCATGGAATGAACTCATCTCGACATTGAATTTCTCAGTATTAAAATTTTTCAACGGACATATGGACGGTTATTTCCAGGACGGTCTACTATCTCAGGAATATGCTATTGACGATCAAAGTTAGATGAAAAAAACAGCAATTCACTTTTATCAATTAATTGAAACACCATTTAGTTATTGTGGAAACTTTCGGATATTTCTTCACGTATTTTTTCACATGCTTCGATAGACCATACAAAGATTTTCAGATGCCAATAATTTCGAGAAAACAGCAAGAAATCTCCCGAATATCTTATTTTCCATTAAATCGGCCGTTTTGAATCGATTGAGACTACAAGTAAGTCGCTAAGACCTACCCTAATAACACACTTATGTCCCATGGACGTCCTATCGGGACATTCAGGACGTCCACAGGACGTTCGAATTTGTACCGTGGACGTCCATTGGACGTCTGTGGGACGCACAAATGTCCCACTTGAGGACCAACTAGGGACGTCCTTGAGGGATGTCCCTGGGACAACTATTGAATACCTAAATCCTACAGTATTCCTCATCAAGCACTACAGAGGAAATCCTTAGGACATCCATAGGACAACCTATCAGCAACGCTGAGGGATATCAATTGGATGTCCATAGGATGTCCCAGGGACGTACGAATTATTCTTGAATTTGAATTTTTCTGGGTCCCTCTTGGACCAGATCTTGCATAACTGATTAGAACATCCAGTTGAGATGATGGTCCGTAGAAGGTCCCCAAAAAGTTTCCCAAGGATGTCCAATGGACTTACGTGAAGGACAATGACGAAGAGTACTTATGGCCTACGAGCAGTCATTCGTCGGCAAGGTATAAGTTAACGTCCTCGCAGGGACAACATATTGAAAGTACCGACTGGGACGTCCATAGGACGTTATTTCTAGGACATTGGAAGAGTACAGTTCATGTACTAATTGGGACATCCAACGGATATCCCTAAGGGACATTCGAGGGATGTCACTTAGGGACATTTGGACTTTCATTCGATCCTGATGGAAATATTAAGGGCGCCTGTGCAGAGATATTTGAAGGAATTTACCATCAGAGACAATTCATGGTTATCTAGAAACTACATTATATTAGATCTGAAGTCATGCCAGAATATGTACTACTCGGGACATCCGATGTCCCTGAAGGAACGTTTAAAATCATATCACAATATGTACCACGTGGGACGTCTGAGGGATGCTATTTCTAGGACATTTGAAATGATGTACCAGCTGGGACATTCCGTGTGACCACGTATAGGACGCTAGGACCTATATTTTTCGAGATATCGACGATCCAAATCAGATATTAGGACTGCAATTCACTTTCATAAATTAATTGAAACACCCGTAAGTTATTGTGGAGAAATTCAAATGTTTCTTCACATATTTTTGTTTTGCAGTTCCAAATCAGGCTTCTCGAATTTTTCTACAATTTTGAACCTTCAATTTGAAATTTTCATTCTTGTACTGGAGAAATAAATCGGGAATGCTTGGATAGACCATAAAACGATTTTGAGATGCCAATTAATTACAAAAAAAAATTTCCGCAGATATCTCATTTTCTAGTGAACAGACCATTCTGAATCGATTGCGACCACGTATAGGACGCTAGGGCCTATATTTTTTGAGATATCGACGATCCAAATCAGATACTAAGACTGCAATTCACTTTCTTAAATTAATTGAAACACCGGTATGTTATTGTGAAGAAATTCAAATGTTTCTCCACATATTTTTGTTTTGCAGTTCCTAATCAGGCTTCTCGAATGTTTCTGTAATTTTGAACCATGAATTGGAAATTTTCATTTTTGTACTCGCGAAATAAATCGAGAATTCTTCGTTAGACCATACAACGATTTCCAGATGCCAATTAATTTCAGAAAAAAGCTAAAAATTTCGCTCATATCTCATTTTCTAGTGAACAGGCCATTCTGAATCGATTGAAACCACGAGTAGGACGCTAGGACATATATTTTTCGAGATATCGACGATTCAAATCAGATATGAAAACAGCAATTCACTTTCTTCAATTAATTGAAACACCAGCACGTTATTGTGGGAAAATTCGGATATTTCTTCACATATTCTTGCTTTACAGTTCTGAATCAGTCTCCTCGATTTTCTTCAGAATTGTGATAGGTACGTGAATTGAAAAAATTTTTTTTTTGAACTTGCGAAATAAATCGAGACTGCTTCGATAGACCATACAATGAACTTCAGGTGCCAATAGTCTCCAAAAAAAAAGAGATAAATCTCGTGTAGGCCGTTTTGAATCGATTGAGATAACGAGTAGGTCTCTAGGACCTGAAGTTTTCGAGATATCGACGATCAAAATCAGATATAAAAACAGCAATTCACTTTCTTCAAGTAAATCAAACACAGGCAAGTTATTGTGAAGAAATTCGAATGTATCCTCACATGTCTTCGTTTTGCAGTTCCAAATCAGGCTGCTCGAATTTTTATAGAATTTCGAACCGTGAATTGGAAATTTCCATTTTTGTACTTGCGAAATGAATCGAGATTGCTTCGATAGACTCAGATAGACCCTACAACGACTTTCAGATGCCAATTGATTCCAGGAAAAAGCAAAAAATCTCGCGATTATCTCATGTTCTAGTGAACAGGCCATTCCGAATCGATTGAGACCACCAGAAGGTCGCTAGGACCTATAGTTTTCGAGATATCGACGATCCAAATTAGATATAAAAACAGCAATTCACTTTCTCCAATTGAATGAAACACCGGCAAGTTATCGTGGAGAAATTCGAATATTTCTTTACATATTTGTGTTTGGCAGTTCCAAATCAGGCTCCTTGAATTTTTCTAGAATTTTGAACCGTGAATTGGAAACTTTCATTTTTGTACTTGCGAAATAAATCGAGAATGCTCCGATAGACTCCGATAGACCATACAATGATTTTCAGATGCCAATTTATTTCAGGAAAAAGCAAAAAATCTCGCAAATATCTGATGTTCTTGTTAACAGGCCATTCTGAATCGATTGAGACCACCAGAAGGTCTCTAGGACCTATA
Organism: Phaedon cochleariae; assembly: GCA_918026855.4. Classification (NCBI taxonomy): domain Eukaryota; kingdom Metazoa; phylum Arthropoda; class Insecta; order Coleoptera; family Chrysomelidae; genus Phaedon; species Phaedon cochleariae. The sequence goes on along the minus strand of OU896722.1, from coordinate 19,094,700 downwards.
GTTTTCGAGATATCGACGATCCAAATTAGATATAAAAACAACAATTCACTTTCTTCAATTGAATGAAACACCGGCAAGTTATTGTGGAGAAATTCGGATGTTTCTTTACATATTTTTGTTTGGCAGTTCCAAATCAGGCTCCTCGAATTTTTCTAGAATTTTGAACCGTGAATTGGAAACTTTCATTTTTGTACTTGCGAAATAAATCGAGAATGCTTCGATAGACTCAGATAGACCATACGATTTTCAGATGCCAATAAATTCCAGAAAAATGCAAAGTATTCCGCAGATATCTTATTTTTTGATGGAACAGGACGTTTTGAATCGATTGAGACCACGAGTAGGTCGGATGTTTCTTCACATATTTTGGCTTCGCAGTTCCAAATCAGGCTTCCCGAATTTTTCTAGAATTTTGAACCGTGACTTGAAAAATTTCATTTTTGAACTCATGAAATGAATCGAGAATGCTTCGACAGACTACAAAACGATCTTCAGATGCCAATAAATTCCAGAAAAATGCAAAAAATCTCGCGAATATCTCATTTTCTAATTAAACAGGCCGTTTTCAATCGATTGAGACCACGAGTAGGTCTCTATGACCTATAGCGAGATATCGACGCAGATATGAAAACAACAATTCACTTTCTCAAATTGATAGATCTGGGTACGCAGTTTGTCGGTCTAATTCTTAATCACCCTGTACATTTTTGTTTTATGATTTGTATGACCTGGAACTATACGATTGACAGTATCAATGTCCTGGATCTATACGTATTATAAGGAAATGTCCTGGAACTATATGTATTGTAACAAAAAATGTCCTAGAACTATACGTATTATAACAAAATGTATACAGAATGTCCTGGAATCAAATAATTCATTACTCGAGAGTTCAGGCATTGATAACATTCAACTATCATTCATCCTTATCATTTTTTATATAATTATGGATCATCTTCATCATCATGAATTCGAATAAATACGAAAATTGACAGAAAAGAGTGAACTATTTATTATCCTCGATGTTGCACTATCTGGTACATCAGATGCTGTTCGATGAATTCATCTGTTCGGACAGACAGATTGAATTTCTGCTTATCATTTCTTCTCCAGAAATAGGTTGTGGTGACATTTCCTTGCATCACAAAATAACTTTTAAATTCACCAGGAAGCATGGAATCGCGTAAGCAGTATACAAACTGTTTCATAGGTCTGACTGAAGAACTGCTGTGCAGGTTCTGTCAGGCAGAGGAAGAAACAGTAGTACACATACTTTGCCACTGTGGGGGCTTGTCAAGACTAAGGTTCCTTACGCTGGGTGAGGAAAAACCAGAAGCCCAGAGATACACAGGAGATCTGAAAGCTAGCCTATGGAGTCTCATAGAGAAGGCGGGGATAGCCGAAGAACTCTAATCGATTTTCAGGGCAGACACAATAGATCTGAAAAGGTTTCAGTGTGGAGGCAGATAGACCGAAGGCCCCATTTCAAATCTAATCTAATCTACAAACTGTTGAATAATAGAAAAATTCATAAACCTCCAATTTGAGTTACTTTTCTTTGACTTCAGGATATTTCATATTTATAATACAACTTCTAGTTCCTGGTCATTTCTTCATGACACGTATAGTGCTGTACACGATTCTATAAATCGTTGAGTTAGAGAACATACCTATCAAGAAACATACCTGTCGACGGTTGAGGTGTCTACCACCAGATATGGTTCTTGTTTTCATTGATAGAAAAATCGAATTCTATGATCCTACTACCTGATCCGGTGAACGTTGTTATGCCATAAACAATATTTCTCGACCCCAAAAACCCTTAGATACCAATTCCGAATAAAATCGGACTATAATTACAGGACTCGTCCGCTATATTAGATCCGCCATCTTGAATTTCCAAATTTTGGTGAAAGAATCATAATCTCTGACCACAAAGATAAACCAATTTAAAATGAAATCAGATCATTAAACTCGTTTGCCATATTGCATCAGCCATCTTTAATTTTCAATTTAAAAAATAGTTCTCATACCTACCGAATACGCAAAAATATTTTTTCTATAAACGTCAAAAAATGACAAGGTTCGCGCATTGATAACAAATTGCGAAGTGACACTTTTTTTCAGTTTCCTACGTCACCATGATACCTTGCACATAACAATGCGCGAAGTAAAACAGTGCGCGAAGTACCTACTTCGCGCATTGTTAAGTAAAATATATGAGATATTTTTATTCCAACTTAATGGTCCTCAATCGAGCAAACATCCACGAAATCATTCATTTCTGAATGTTCAACCATAACTTTGTTTTATCTCTTGGAGCGCACGAAAGGAAATTCCTAATGTTCGTGGAACATCGTGCGTAGGACCTAGGGAGGATAGGGGAAGGCTTTTTAAGCCAGTTCAACACTATTTTTTATATCAAGCTAATCATATTTTTAATTTAAAACTATATTTTTTGACGTTTGTAGAAAAAATGTTGTTTGCAACTCGAGCGCGAAATACTTTGGTCATCTCGACTATTTTTTTAACTAGGCTACGCCTCGTTAAAAAAATCAGATCTCGATCACCAAAGTAGGTAGCATTTCGCGCTCTAGATACAAAAATAACTATTTATACGAATCGGTCAAGCCGTTTCCGAGGAGTTTGGCAACAAACAACGTGACAGGTAGGGGTGGGCGATAATGATTTTGAAATATCGATTATCGATATTCATAATGTATCGATATTATCGATATTATCGATATTATCGATAATTATCGATAATATCGATAAATCGATAATTTTTCTCCAAATTATTATCGATAATTATAGATATATCGATAATTTTTCTCACCCCTAGTCGTGACAAGGGTATTTTCATAAAACTAATTTTTTATATTTACTTTCTGGTTTCTAGGTAGGTATAATAAACAAAGCTATTTTATCATTATATTATTTTTCAAGAAATGAGCGATCGAATAAAAATATTCCATATAATTAGATAACTCACCTTACTTGATACTTGTTACTCGTTCAACACATAACTAACCAAGAAGTTTGCCACCACAACTAATAAGGGTTGCCACGTTGCCAGATGTCAGATAGCTTCAGGCAAGTTGCTGTACTGGAGTCCTATGTTGTTTGAACAAGGCTAGTACAGGGTGGCGTGTCTTATTATATTGTCATTCTTACCTCAATTCTTACCAACAGGTATCTGTTTTATACAGGGTGTTCCATATAAAAAACAAAAATACCTATTTTCATGATGCTCATTCATTTTGATAATTTTATGAATCGATAATCGATAATTTCGATAATTTCGATATAATCGATGATATTGATAATATCGATAATTCCGATATTATCGATAATTCCGATAATATCGATAATATCGATAATATCGATAAATCGATAATTTTTCTCCAAATTATTATCGATAATCATCGATAATAATCGATAATTATCGATATATCGATAATTTTTCCCACCCCTAGTGACAGGGACAGGGAGAAATCTAAATATTAAATTAGATATTTGCATTTTGAACAAAATGACTCAACAAATTTCGACTTTCGGTTCAACCAAAAATAGCAGCAACTTGATTACTTTCTTCAATCAACTGCCGAACCTCATCATTAAAAATGAATCAATTGAAAAAAAAAATAGAATTGAGAACCTCACGGAACAACATTGCCTTGAGTAGAGAATACGATTTTTTTCAAGTTGTTATGACCTGATCATATGATAATTCTCATTATTTGTGGAAGATAATCATTAGGCCCCTCATAAAATATTGCTATCATTGGGAAATTCTCTCTAGGTAATCATCTTGATTCACTCCCAGAAGATTTTATGTGCGACCAATACTTATCGTTTCCAAATCTTAAAAACTTTTGAATGATCGGCTCATAACCACGGAAAGTTATTTCTTTCTACTTCTCAGTGTGATTCTGTATCAGACAGGAATCATTACTTGTGAAAACGGTGTCTTAGATAATAAATGTGAAGCGGAATCTGATATTCCAAAATAATGAATGAAATATTTCAATTGATAGCACCGAGTTCATATTGAAGTCATATTTGGCCATATTTTGATTTGAGGATTCCACTATTGCTCTTACGAATCATTATGAATCACCCTGTAAATGCATATATGATTTTGAGAGATCGAAAAAAATAATGTCCCGGAACTATATGATCTCTGGAATATACTAAAATATAAATTGATATTTTTCAAAAATTCATCCATCATTAGAAAGAGGACATTATATATGATCGATTTGAGCTATATATAGTCGATTCAAAAATTGTCCTGGAACTATCCGTTAGATATATATATATATATATATATATATATATATATATATATATATATATATATATACATCCTACTATCTTTGTTGCGTCTTTTCATAATCCATACTTATTGCGTCCACCAGAAAGAATAAGGTTGGATAGAAACTAGTCGAAGTATATCTCTCCTCACATAATTTCCAGCATTTACCTCTATTCAGAATTGCTCTATCTTTATTTTTAAGATATACGATTTATTTTCATTCAGCGTACCTCATTGCGTCATTCAATTTCACGAATGTTATTGCATCCAGCCATATATTTGGGGTTCATTCAACGATCTTTATTGCGTCCTGTATATACATTAGTGCGTCCAGCGATGTTGCCAGACTGAGAGTATATTTTTATTACATAAATAGTACATTATTGCGTCTGACTATGCATAATGATGCAAGTCTTCAATACTAATGTAATATGGTTCGGTATTGATATGTATTTGTCAAGTTGCGCGACATTTTGACAATAGAAGGAGAACAATCTGCAAATTTCTACCGTCATCGGATAACGATATGACATGTCACAAACGCATGTATTGTATCAAACGGCACCTCTGACAGCCTATATTCTAGGATAAATGAATGGAAAATGGCACTTTCCTGTGCGAAATCGAAATTATGCTATTCCCTCAATCTGGGTCAAATCTTTGGCGCAGATTTTTGTGCTGCTGTCATTTCGCAATGACTTTAGTCACGTGATAATGAGTTTTAAGAAAATGATCCCCTCTTCGCGAATAGGGGCAGATAATATTTAGCTCATATTTGAAGATATCTGATGAACCATCGGTTCGATAAACTTGTTCATCTTCAGACAGGGGCAGAATGTTCTCGGAAATATTGGCGCTCCACCATAAACTTATATCTGGTTAAATCGCGCCAAGTTAGAATGTTCGCGAAGAAGCATTATCCCCGTGTGTTTGCATTCAGTTTCAACTCCTCAACACGTCATGGAAGTAAAAGAAATCGTTGTGCTGAGAATTTGAGCCAACTTAAGGGGTAACACAGGTAGGGTTGCAGGTGGAATTTCCCAATCATTTTGCTCAGTTAAGTGAAACTATCCGATGGATGTCCATTGAATAGACATACATGGACATGGATATACCGGGTGGCTACGGAAGTATGAAGTAGGTTTGTGAAATTTGGAGCCTCGATGTAATGACATAAGAGCTAGAATTTGAGGCGAAAAGAAAAAAAAATGGGTTTCCATTTAAAATAAGAAAGTTGATGTTACTTCCGGTCAGACCGGAAGTTAACTTCGACATGTCAACATGCTCAAATTCTAGCTCTTATGTCATTATATCGAAGCTTCAAATTTCACAAAGCTATTATACTTCATACAATAACTGAGATATTCCGTAGGCAATACTTCCGTAGCCACCCGGTATATTGGATGGTTCAAAATGTCCAGATTCTATCTAATTGACATTCATTGTAAATCCACAGGCCGCAAGTTTGGATGTCCATTGGATGTCCATCCTGTATATCTACTGTGAAACTACTGTGATGAATTGTATACCTATAAGACAAAAATTCTGAAACTACTAGATATGAATTGGACAACTACAGTTCACCAATTGTACAACAATGTGAATGAATTGACCTCTTCTTGTATACGTTTTGAACAATATGAATCGAACTCTCCCCCTATGTGTTTGAATATATTTTCTCATAATTTGGTCCAAATAGTTCTTTGCTCGTTGAACACGAAACATCTAACAATCAGACATGAAACTCTATACGTCACTATCTTGGATATTTACTATCACAATCCGTCTTTTGTGACCAATAGGTCTCAGATTATTCAGATGATGAAATGAAATTATCAAATATATACACCTGACATCAGGTGGGCACTTCGAAGGCGCAAATTCATTACTGTATGGGAGATACCCTTCAGATTTTCAGCTGTCCACGACTTGACAATCAATGACATTCCGGAAACAACAGTCATTTGGTCTAGGCGATGTCATATGCATTCTTTCAGTCTACTAGATACATTATGGATATCGATAGAAAAGGTGTCACTAATTATACATTGGATGAGCATTCATGTTTATCTGATGGATGTGGATATCCAGAACTTTTTTATTGGTATCCATTGTAATAGTGTCAGTGGTATTCCATAGGATAGGCATTTTGGTTCTTCCGATGGATGTTTATTTCTTGTCCATGGACATCCGAATCTTTCTTAGGTATGAAATGGGCATTCATTGGATGGCCTGTATTATAGAGAAGGTGCCGTTTGATGAAATATATTTTTCTCACATGCCTCTAGGAGATTTGTCATTTCGTTATCGGATGACGGTCGTAATTTGCCGCCAGCTATTACAAGTTAAGTAAAAATTATAATTTTGAAATCTCATCGACTCAAAAGAAAATTATTCCACCTGATGTTCCATATTATCAATTCGGTCATATCAATCTAATGAGTTTTTAGTAGATAAATGGCCCACGAAAGATATGAAAATGACCACTGCGGCATTCATTCTAGGAACTTCATTGCCAAAGATTACAGTGAAACGGTTTCGCAGTTATTTCGTACTCATATATTAGCACTGTGATATATTTGTTGATGAAGAAAGCTGTCCAATGATGGTATCTCTAAAGATGATAATGAACCAACAAGCACATTGGCCATGTCCATATATCTCCTTATGGTGACATCTTCTCTTCAATGAATGGCTGTCGTCCTATATAAATTTTGGATGCAGATTTGTCGACTATTTCAATTACATATTTGTCCTGATATAGCATATTATGCCATTGGGACCACTTCGACGACAGGTAGTAAATTGCTAGAATACTCGATAATGATAATAAATATTGCGGTTTCATCATTAGGAAGAGTGCCGATGAAATGCGGTCCTACATGGTTGCAATTACCTCCTTTCCCCAAGATCATTACAACAAATCAGTTTTTTGATGATTGACTGATTGAAATCAGAATTATATATCAAAGGAAGGAAGGAAAGCTCAAAATCATCTCCACACCATTTGAGCACGTTGTTAACTCGGTTTTTTGATGATCAGGACACGTTTCGGTATTAGAGATCATCTTCAGCTCCATTTGAAGTACGATACAAAAAATATGGGTATTAAGGCATTAAAATTTTTTGTAAAAAAATTTTTGTAGACTCACTCGGAGTTGAAATAGTTTAATAAATTTATCAAGTTGAATTAGATATACCTGCCGATGCCCATAGTCACGAGCCCATGTATTAGGATATAATAACGGGTTCTGAAAAATTGTTCTGAATTTTTCTATCCGTCATTAGGTTGGCCCCTTACGAGCAATCCCTAGAATTCATCGAGAGACTTGTGCGAGCAAGGGATGACCAAACACTTTCTTAGGTCATCAGACACATCTCTGCAGCGGAGAATTGAACTCACGTACACCAGCAAGCAAACGCGAATTAGAGTAGTGACGCCGAGGCTACCTGGGTTCTCATTGATGGAGGGCCTCGTACCATGAGAGCGCGTACAATTATATATTCGATTCAATATCATACAGCAATTTTGGAAAGAACAACCGTTTTTGAAAATGGTCCCTGTTTCACACTGAAAGCACAAATTATTGAATATCGAATTATTGATGAGGCAATCAGCCAACACGTATTTCAAATCCAACTGAAAAATTAGAAAAACAGAAAAGTCAATGACATGAGTCAAAGTCAAAGCATAGATGGAACATGAGATTATGGCATTATGAGCAAAGGCAAAGGCATATTGGTTAGGTTAGGTTTAGGTTAAACTTGAGTGGGCCCATGTCAGGCCCTTCATATGGCCTATTATAACATATAACTCAGATAGTGTATACAAATAATTGACGAATGTTGAGAGGAGAGAAGAGATAAGTGGGGAAAATGAGCAAAACAGGAAAAAAATAATTAAGTTCTGGAATTGAAACCCATCTTCCAAGAACTCCTTCACAAACTATCCCCATACACCAAACCACTTCAGCTATGCCATCTTTCATCGAGTTTCCTTTCAGGCAGATCGCTCCATGTGGTGGTGGATAAAGTATCGTCTGATAACATTGTCATCAATTCCGGCTTTCCACAAGGATCAACTTGCCCTATCCAAGCTTTGCAGACGATGAAACTCTCCATAATCTGCATTCTCTTCTATAATTCTAATTTCTCTTCAGAAAACTGATGGGAACTTACGACGAAGGCAAGTCAATGCTGTCAATGACGATCAATTCCGGCTTTCCATTAGGATCCACTTGCCCTATCCAAGCTTTGCAGACGATAAAACTTTCCATAATCTGCATTCTCATCTAGAATTCCCATTTCTTTCCAGGAAACTCAGAACTTACGACGAAGGCAAGTCAACCCTGTCAATGACGATCTTGCTGAAGAACAGCCTGGGCATTGTCGTTCTAGATGACAACCTAGTAAGGTAGTTAGTAGGCAGAAGCATACCTCCTCGCACTAGGTCGCCTACTAGGTTTTCATTTAGATCGACAATGGCCTGGGGAATCAAAAACCCAGATGAATTCATCGCCATAAAAACTCAAGTTTGTTTTTCCTCTAGAAAAGCAAAACTCAGTATGCCTAATATAACTAACAATGTCTGGTACTACCATTTCCACCGGGACCACTATATCGTTGCTCAGTATTGCCATCAACAATTCCGTGCGGAGATTTATTGTACACCTCAACCGCTTTTCACGATCTACAAAGCAGATACACAGGCAGTTTCAGATGACGGTTCTCACATTATGGGGTTCAGCACCCAAGTATACGCTGATCCTCTTAGATTCTATCCAGAGAAGAGCCATCCGCCCGGTGGGTAATGCCACACTCACTTATACGTTGACTCCTCTAAAACACCGTAGGGAAATGGGCGACCTTTCGTTTTTTCATATATACTTCCACGGCAAATGTTCCTCAGAAATCGCTGTTATCATTCCATCACTAGAAATACCACTCAGACAAACTCGACAGGCCCAGTCAGCACATCCTCACGTTGTGAACCTTGAAATAAGTCGAACAACACTCACACAAAACTCATTCGTCTATAGAACGGCAAAGCTTTGGAATTCTATGACAGTGCAAGTATTCCCAAGAACTCATAACCTCCGAATGTACAAAAAAATTCAAACACCTCCCTCCTCCCCCTATCCTTTTTAGGAACGCAAGATGCTCTTGGAACTTCCATTTTTCACTATAAATGAAATGAAATGAATCATGCAATGTTGCCAAACATAAGGACGCAATAAGATACTCCAGATAGAAATACTGGAATTTCGTATATTTTTCGTATATTCCGCTCTGGCGGAAGTCTTCTGAACTACAATGTATATTTTCTGTTCATTTACGCATAATATTGCGTCCGATGTGCTACTTTTCCGCATATCTCGAGAATTTGGACAGATAGACCAGTCAATCTCAGATCTATCGATAGGTGGAGGCATGGGCTTTCAAAACACATTTTTTTACATTATTTCAAGCAGTTCTATCCAAAGTTTAACGTTGATGACATTATCGCGTCCATATATGGACGCAATAAATAGAAGGACGCAGTAATAAATGTAAAAGGGCAATGATTGGACGCAATAATGATAGCAGGATGTATATATATATATATACTAATGTATTGGGGAATGCAGCAAGTAAAAGCGAAACTCTTTAAAGTTTATCCAAGCTTTCGGAAATGTTTATTTCCTTCTTCAGGGATGCTACAGCCAGAATTTGTCTGTTCCAACCTAAACGTACATCCAGTGCACACAGCACTCTGAGTGATTTTGTTTTGGAATTGACAGAGAAGATTAGGTTATGTTGGTCCTAACCGCGTTAACCATAACCTGACTTTCCATCCGTGGTTTTCCAGCATGGATGTGAATAATAATTTTTTAAAATGTTAATTATTTCGTCTGGTCTTTTTACAAATTTCTAAATGTCAGTATTTTGCCTTTTTTATTGCCTTGACTATTGTGGAGATTTTTATTCCTACTGATGGCACCATGTGTAATGATATGTCTATCATCTTATAACATCCATGTAATTAATCTCAACAAAGATGTATGTATATTTATATTATCTATTTTTGTGCACATTAATATGATATATCATTGTAGCATCCCTGAAGAAGGAAATAAACATTTCCGAAAGCTTGGATAAACTTTAAAGAGTTTCGCTTTTACTTGCTGCATTCCCCAATACATTAGTTTTCTTCCTACTGGTCAGCAACGACTTCCCTTCTATATATATATATATATATATATATATATATATATATATATTTACATCCTCTTATCAATATTGCGTCTGACTCTGGAACTAATTTGTTGCGTCCCCTAGAAGGGAGCCACTTAGAACAAAACTGACTGAAGTATATTAAAGACCGCGAAATTCTGTACAGGACCTGCTATTTCATTTCCCTCCAAATCGACTTTTATATATACATTTTCCTTTCATTTTGTATTATTAGCAACTCCTTTCACAGTCCTATCAATTCAAACTCCATCGTATATTCTAGTTTTTATTTCTCGTTTATTACTGCAACCAATTTGTATATCATGTTTCAATGCCTCAATAATGCTGCGACCGCATTGTTGCCAGATCGACGTCAAGAATATACATTCATATTTTATGATTCTGGGCATCATGCGTCCATTTCATCAGTGATTTAATTAGACAAGAGTGCTATTTCTGCATAAACTATGAGATACACAGTTCCTGTCTGAAATCAGTCTATACTTTCCAATGCATCGAGATAATACTTCTTAATTCAGGAATGTAGAATTCGATGACGTGAATTATTCTTCTAGTTGCAAATATTTGATTTTTGAAAATGATGGCGGCATGACATCATTTTGGTTGAACATTTCAAATTTGGTATAAGGGGGTTTTTATGGTCGGAGATTATGATTCTTTTGTCAGAATTGAAATATGCAAGATGGCGGCTCCAACATGGCGGATGAAATATGTAATTATGATCCGATTCTATTAAAAATTGGTATCTGGGGGTTCTTGAGGTTGGAGATTATGATGATACTGTCAAAATTGGAAAATTCAGAATGGCTGCTTCAATATTGGCGGACATGTTTCGTAATTATGATCCGATTCTATTAAAAATTGGTATCTAGGGGTTTTCAGGGTTGGAGATTTTGATTATGATTATGATTATGATTATGATTATGATAGATAGATAGATAGATAGATAGATAGATAGATAGATAGATAGATAGATAGATAGATAGATAGATAGATAGATAGATAGATAGATAGATAGATAGATAGATAGATAGATAGATAGATAGATAGATAGATAGATAGATAGATAGATAGATAGATAGATAGATAGATAGATAGATAGATAGATAGATAGATAGATAGATAGATAGATAGATAGATAGATAGATAGATAGATAGATAGATAGATAGATAGATAGATAGATAGATAGATAGATAGATAGATAGATAGATAGATAGATAGATAGATAGATAGATAGATAGATAGATAGATAGATAGATAGATAGATAGATAGATAGATAGATAGATAGATCAGAAAGCAAAAAGAGTATGCTGGAAAGCAATATGTGATGATATAGACTGTGATATTTGGGGGGATGGGTATAAAATCGTGATGAAAAGAATCCACGGATTCCCACCAAAACCCCAATTGACAATGCAAATGACGGAAGAAGTATTCAACCACCTCTTTCCGGTACATGAGCAAGTGATATGGAACTGTGATGATACTGTGATATTTAGAAATTTTACACCTGAAGAGTTATGTTTAGCATGTAGCAAAATAAAGAATAACAAGGCACCTGGGCCTGGGAACATTCCACCGGAAATGATCAAAGAAATTGCACGAAACCAACCTGAATATGTACTCGCAGTCTACAACGAACTAGCAAAGCAAGCGGACTTTCCAGCCGACTGGAAACGAGCAAAGCTAGTATTACTTAGGAAAGGAGATAAACCACTAGAGAGTCCTACGTCTTATAGACCACTAAGCTTACTGGACGCAGAAGGGAAGCTATATGAGCAGCTTATTCTGATAAGACTCAAAAGTGAATTGTTGAGAACGGGAGGTTTATCAAAGAACCAATATGGATTCAGAGAAGGTCGACAGACTGTAGATGCAGTGAATGCTGTCTTGGAAATAGCAAAGAAAGCAGCAGCCTACTCACCCCAACATCGAAGACTTTGTGCAGTGATAACTCTAGATGTGAAGAATGCATTTAATAGCGCAACGTGGCAGATTATTCTAGAAGAAATGAGAAGAAGGGGAATACATGAGAGTCTCATAAATATTATAGCATCCTACTTATCGAACAGAGAAATGATATTTGAGGCGGAAGACACAATAAAACATCGGAAAATAAACAGTGGTGTTCCACAAGGATCGGTGCTGGGCCCAACTTTGTGGAATATTTTATATGACGACCTCCTAGAAACGGAATTACCCGAAGGAGCTACAATGATAGGCTTTGCAGACGACGTAGCTGTAGTTGTAGCTGCAAAGGGAGAACAGGTTCTTATGAACACAGCAAATACGGTTTTACAACTAGCTGCAAACTGGATGCAGAGGAAACAACTTCAACTGGCGCCAGAAAAAACAGAAGCCGCCCTTCTCACAACAAAAAGAAAAATAGGTCGAATAGAATTCAATATGCGAGGTACATTAGTCGAACCAAGGAGATCAATCAAATATCTAGGAGTCTGGCTGGATACGAAACTAACATTCACGGAACACGTCACAAATATTTCACAGAAAGTAGAGAAAACTATAACTGCTCTTGCATGTCTCATGCCCAACATAGGAGGCCCTAGAGCATCGAAGCGGAGGATAATGGCAAGCGTAGTTCACTCGCAGATACTGTATGCGGCACCAGTATGGCACACAGTCATAGAGAATAAAAAGTTGACAAAAAGATTACTCAGAGTACAGAGAGTCATATCAATAAGAATATGCAGTGCATATAGAACAGCCTCAACAGAAGCAGTGGCAGTAATAGCAGGAAACCCTCCCATAAACCTGCAAATAAAAGAAAGGTACGAAAGATACAACGGCGTACTGAAGAACACCGCCAGGACAAATCTGATGACGAGCTGGCAGGAGGAATGGAGCAACGGGATATATGGACGCTGGACTTATAAACTGATACCCAACATACAGGTATGGATGGACAGGCCATACGGAGAGGCGGATTATCATCTCACACAAGCACTAACGGGACAGGGGTGCTTCAAGAAATATTTACATCAACGGAACATAGGAGAAACTGATCAGTGCATATATTGTGATGGAGTCGATGATGCAGAGCACACACTTTTCGTATGCTTCAAATGGGAAGATGCAAGGGCCGAATACCTAGAAATAACAGGGAAGACGTTCAATGCGGAAAACATGATGGAAAGCCTAACAACGTCGGAAGAAACATGGAATCAGGCATATCGCACTGTGCGATATATAATTGAGTGTAAAGAAAGGGAAAGTAGGATACCGAACAGATAGGAAAAGAGAGGTCAAGGAAAATACAGCCCTAACACTGAAGTAATGCGTGAGCGGATACCAGTGTTAGGAGCAGGAAGAGTAGGAGGGGTTTTAGTCGGTAGGAATCCGACACTCCCGGACTTTCAAACCGGGGTCTTATGTAAGATTTCCCCTCCTACCAAGAAAGAAAAAAAAAAAAAAAAAAAAGATAGATAGATAGATAGATAGATAGATAGATAGATAGATAGATAGATAGATAGATAGATAGATAGATAGATAGATAGATAGATAGATAGATAGATAGATAGATAGATAGATAGATAGATAGATAGATAGATAGATAGATAGATAGATAGATAGATAGATAGATAGATAGATAGATAGATAGATAGATAGATGACATTGCAATGTCACTCAGCCTCTCCTACCCAATTCCAATTCTCACCTCCCTGCGGTGGACCCTGGAAACCCGAGCAACCCTTTCCGAGATTGGGTAGCCAACCCCAGTGGAGGTCAGGGTCGGGGCATACGAGAATGGGAGCCCCAAGCTCAAGGTGTAACACCATCGCGCCGAGGAGCTGCATGGCACAGGGGTTAAGGATGTGTCTCGAGCGATGCCCTGGATAAATGGCGACCTCCAGGGGAACGTAGCCTTAGCGTGGTATGGGCGCACTGCCATGTTGGACAAATCAAATCGACCCATCTCGTGGGACAAAGATGGAAAAATCAGAACTCAATTCAAAAACTGATACTTCTTCGGCAGGCGATCAGGCTGAGTCGCAAGAGGCTGTCGACAACGAGCAGGTATGGCTCACTAGATGGCAGGATGCCTTCAAGAACCCTGAATTTGAAATCTCACAAAGAAGAAGCTCAATCCATAGATCTCCGGAGAGGAGGAGAGAGCTCATTCTAGAGACACCAAAATCCAGACAAACAGAGGAAATTAACGAGGATACGACAAAGGATGAATCTGGCTTCGTTACACAGAAATCGAAGCGAAAAAAGGCAAATATGACTCCAGAAAAACCTGGCCAAGAAGGAGATACTGAGAGGAAACATTATAATAGATCTCTAGAAGCACTGGCGAAACAGATCAAGCACTTAGAGAAATTGGTTTTCGATTCCTACAAACCCAAGAAGGAACTTGCAGAGATAAGCTCCAAGCTGACTTATCACGTGAATCAGCTACAGAAGGAATTGCTTAGAAGAAAGCCAGATGAAATTACAAGCGGAGAAAACCCAGCCATAATAAAACAGACAAGGACCATAGAGACACAAGTGACAGAAGAAGAAATTCTAGAGGAGTGGGCGAGTAGAAGGTCACAAAAAAGAGCAGAAATCGAAAGAGTTCTCAATAACGAGAAGGAGTTTGAAAGTCTCGCAGAAATTTTGGATGAAGAGTGGCCGGAAGAATTCTACAGAGTCGCACAACTGGAACCAAAAACGTTTCTTCAACTAGATTCGAACGAAGATCTCGCGATATTTATGGATCCCAAAGGAGTGAAAGAAGAGGAATATAATGAACTTCTGGCCCAATACCCCGCCATCGCCCCCCTGGTGAGAGAAGGTCTCGTAGAAGGAAAAATGGACTTCGTGAAGTTTCAAATTGGAATAACCAGTAGCAGAAATGATCAGGAGCAGGAGAATTACACTCAGTCTGTTTTCATCCTCCCAATGACGATGGATGACAGCGGAGTGGAAGACGTGGAAATGATCCACAAACTTACAGTTCAGCTCAAAATCGAAATGGAGAAAACCGACAGAAAACGACTGAGGATTGGCGCCCTGGGAAGAATTGATATGAAATACCTTCGGAAATGCACGGAATTTAGTCTACGAGGCCTAGATATGAAGGCAACAATCTGCATCAAAGAGGAAAAGAAAACACAGGGAGATAGATCAGGAACAAATGGAGGAAAAAAGACCAGGAACTCGGACAAGGATAGAATAATCATAAAGGCACAAGAAGGTAAAAGCTACGCTGATCTTCTCAGATCAGTCAAAGGTTCCATAAATCTTGAGGAAAAAGGAATAGAAATCAGCTCAATTAAGAAAACAAAAAATGGAAATCTCATGCTGGAAGTTCTAGGTGGAAGAGGCAAAGCAAATGCACTTAAGCAAACTATCCAGGAGGCCTCAACTGACACTGAAGTCATTGTAACTAACAATGACATGATATTGCATATCACAGATATTGACGCTAGTATCGAAGAAGATGAACTGAGAAGAGAGATCTCGAAAGCAGAAGACATCCCTGAGAACCATTTCCGGATTGTATCAATGAAGCCAACACAGAGCGGAAACCAAACAGCTACAGTTGCAATGAAGAGAGATATTGCTATGAGGGTGTCAAGAAAAGGCAAAATCAAAATCGGCTGGATAAACTGCAGAGTCAGACGAAAGATCAACATGCAAAGGTGCTTCCGATGTCACTTGTTCGGTCACAGGAAGGAAGACTGCAAAAGTGAAGATAAATCTGATCGATGCCTTAAATGTACTAGGAGCGGACATAAGGCCAAAGACTGCCAAAACTTGCCATTCTGTATGGTCTGTAACGAAGAAGGGCATAGACTCGACCAGACGAAATGCCCACAGTTCAAGATACTCGTCAGAAATAACGCCAAGCTACCTATAGCAGCGGGCACTACCGCTGGAAATGCTTGTTAAAGTCCTTCAGACCAATCTGGGTAGAGGAAGGGCCGCCCACGATCTAGCCTACAGAACATCCATAAAAAGAAATATAGATATATTAGTGGTAGGAGAACCCAACAAGAAACTAATGGAAAACGGCCAGTGGATAAAAGATAGAAGGACTGACGTGGGTCTCCTCTTCGTGAACAAACAGATAGAAGTGAAGGAAGTGAGCTCTAAAGAAGGATACATTAGAATCGAATTGAAGAACTGTCATATATACTGCTGTTATATCTCGCCGAATATTACATTCGAAGAATTCAAGGCGCGGGTGGATACTATGATGGATGATGTCTTAGGAAGAACAGGTGAAAAAATAATCATGGGTGATATAAATGCTAAATCTCCAACGTGGGGGTCACCATCCAGAGATAAGAGGGGAGAGTACTGGGAGGAATGGATGTCAGCCCTAGACCTGAATATCTTGAATGATGGAAGGAAACCAACGTTTATAAGGGGACGCACAGAGTCGTATATTGACATAACATGCTCGACCAGTGACATTCAGAAATCAATAAGGGATTGGGAGGTTATGGAAGAAGAAACGTTAACGGACCATCAATACATTTACTTCAAAATATCAACCGGATTGAGAATTCATGATTCAAGCAGAAGCAGACCAACATGCGACTGGGAATTGTTCAAAGAGCTAGCATCGTGGAGAATCACAGCAGGGGTGAGGAATAGACAGGACTTAGAAGCAGTGATGAAAGAAGCATACAAAGAAAGCCTTATAACAACGAGAAAAGACCGGACACCCTTCTGGTGGAATGAGGAAATTGGCGAAAAGAGAAAAACATGTCTAAGGATCAGGAGAGAGATGACACGAGCTAGCAGGAGAATACCAAGGTCTGAAGAGGACGTAAACAATAGACACAGAGATTTGAAGGCATGCAAAAAAGAACTACAGTATTTGATAAAGAGATCGAAAAAGAAACACTGGGATGAGCTATGTAAGGAGCTGGAAGAAGACATTTGGGGCACAGGATATAAGATAGCAGTCAAGAAACTAGTAGGCTACGCTCCTATGAACTTGGCGGTAGAAAAAAAGGTAGAAGTGGCAGAAGGTCTATTTCCAACGAAAACTAAAACCTGGAGGAAACCCAGAACAGAAGGGTATGCCGAGCCTTCCACAAAGGAGGAGTTGAGGAAAGTTTTGTCGAAAATGAAATTGGGTAAAGCACCAGGTATCGATGGAATCCCTACGGAAGCCATCAAAATTCTCGAACAAATTTCGGCAGAAGTGATACTGAACCCGCTGAACGGTATCCTGAGGGCAAAGAACTTCCCGAAGAACTGGAAAAAGGCAAGACTCGTTTTGATACCCAAAGGACATCCAGAAGATATGAATTTCAGACCGATATGTCTCTTGAATTCTATCAGCAAAGTATACGAAGGACTATTGAAAGAAAGACTGGAGGCTGAATTAGAAGGCACCGGAGGACTCTCAGATCGGCAATTCGGATTCCGAAAAGGAAAATCCACAATACAAGCGGTAGAAATGGCTGTTGATACAGTGAAAAACAGCCCAAATGATAGCTGGGCGGCACTAATCACTCTTGACGTTAAAAATGCGTTCAACACGGCATCATGGGACAAAATACTACAAAAGCTGGAAAAGAGAGGCGTAGCAAGCTACTTACTGGATATTATCGACAGCTATTTGGAAGATAGATCACTACGAATAGGAAATGATGTAGACTTCAAAGTTACAGCAGGAGTTCCACAAGGATCAGTTCTCGGACCCACCCTGTGGAATGTGCTTTATGATGACGTGATAGATGAATTAGTACCTGGGGGTGTGACCATGCTTGCATATGCTGACGACCTCGCGATTGTCGTTACTGCAAAAAATAAGGGACAGCTTGAATGGAAGGGAAACGAAGCTCTACATCAAATTCATATATGGATGAACGAGAACGAACTAGTTCTAGCACCCCACAAATCTGAGGTGGTGATCCTAAAAGGCAGAAAAGGCATAGAAGAGGTGAGATTCATATGCGGAGGGGTAGAAATACCTCGAAAAAGAAGCCTAAAATACCTAGGGGTGACTATAGGAGAGAACTGCAGTTTCTCCCAACACATCAGAGATAGCTCTCTCAAAGCAGAGAAGAAAGCTGCAGCTCTCAGCAGAATAACGCCGAACATAAGAGGACCTGGCTCTAAAAAGAGGGAGATGCTTTACAATGTGGTACAGTCCATCCTTCTGTATGGTGCTCCAATTTGGCATGACTACCTGAGAATGAAGAAATATAGGGACATGTACACAAGGGTACAACGTAAGATGCTTATCAGGGTCATCAGTGCATATCGCACAGTCTCGGCGAGGGCCACGCAAGTTATTGCGGGAATAATCCCAATTGAGCTGATGGTGGAAGAAAGAGGGAGACTGTATAGGAGGAGAGACGGAAACACCAACGAAGCGAAGGCAGAGGAGAGAGAAGTGACCTTAGAAAAGTGGCAAGAACTTTGGAATAGTACCGTTAATGAAGCACAATGGACGAAGAGACTGATACCTCGACTTTCAGAATGGATACTGTGCAAACACAGAAGAGCCAACTACTATCTGTCCCAAGTACTCTCTGGACATGGGTCTTTCAGGGTATATGTCAAAAGAATAGGAAAAACAGATAGCGACCTATGTTTGTACTGCGGAACAGTTGACACTGTGGCCCATACAGTTTTCGAGTGCAAGAGATGGGAGCAACAAAGAAGGCAGATACAGATAGCGATTGGGATGAACCTCGATACAGAAAATTTGGTGGAAACTATGCTAGGAGGAGCAGACACATGGAATCAAGTGAATTCATTCATCAAGGATATCATGAAAACCAAAGAAGAAGAAGAGAGGCGAGAAGCCGATTTGAGATAAAAAAAAAACTAGAAAGAAATTATTGAAGGCCTCCCTAACCTGATGACATGCGAGAAGCGATTCCAGGCTGGCAGGCGGAGAAAGGGGTTTTTTAGTCAGTAGGAGTCTGACACTATCGACTCGCGACAGATACACAGCGATCGATGCCCTATGCAGGGTTTTTCCCCTTGAAAAAAAAAAAAAAAAAAAAAAGATAGATAGATAGATAGATAGATAGATAGATAGATAGATAGATAGATAGATAGATAGATAGATAGATAGATAGATAGATAGATAGATAGATAGATAGATAGATAGATAGATAGATAGATAGATAGATAGATAGATAGATAGATAGATAGATAGATAGATAGATAGATAGATAGATAGATAGATAGATAGATAGATAGATAGATAGATAGATAGATAGATAGATAGATAGATAGATAGATAGATAGATAGATAGATAGATAGATAGATAGATAGATAGATAGATAGATAGATAGATAGATAGATAGATAGATAGATAGATAGATAGATAGATAGATAGATAGATAGATAGATAGATAGATAGATAGATAGATAGATAGATAGATAGATAGATAGATAGATAGATAGATAGATAGATAGGTAGGTAGGTAGGTAGGTAGGTAGGTAGGTAGGTAGGTAGATAGATAGATAGGTAGGTAGGTAGGTAGGTAGGTAGGTAGGTAGGTAGGTAGGTAGGTAGGTAGGTAGGTAGGTAGGTAGGTAGGTAGGTAGGTAGGTAGGTAGGTAAGTAGGTAGGTAGGTAGGTAGGTAGGTAGGTAGGTAGGTAGGTAGGTAGGTAGGTAGGTAGGTAGGTAGGTAGGTAGGTAGGTAGGTAGGTAGGTAGGTAGGTAGGTAGGTAGGTAGGTAGGTAGGTAGGTAGGTAGGTAGGTAGGTAGGTAGGTAGGTAGGTAGGTAGGTAGGTAGGTAGGTAGGTAGGTAGGTAGGTAGGTAGGTAGGTAGGTAGGTAGGTAGGTAGGTAGGTAGGTAGGTAGGTAGGTAGGTAGGTAGGTAGGTAGGTAGGTGTAGGTAGGTAGGTAGGTAGGTAGGTAGGTAGGTAGGTAGGTAGGTAGGTAGGTAGGTAGGTAGGTAGGTAGGTAGGTAGGTAGGTAGGTAGGTAGGTAGGTAGGTAGGTAGGTAGGTAGGTAGGTAGGTAGGTAGGTAGGTAGGTAGGTAGGTAGGTAGGTAGGTAGGTAGGTAGGTAGGTAGGTAGGTAGGTAGGTAGGTAGGTAGGTAGGTAGGTAGGTAGGTAGGTAGGTAGGTAGGTAGGTAGGTAGGTAGGTAGGTAGGTAGGTAGGTAGGTAGGTAGGTAGGTAGGTAGGTAGGTAGGTAGGTAGGTAGGTAGGTAGGTAGGTAGGTAGGTAGGTAGGTAGGTAGGTAGGTAGGTAGGTAGGTAGGTAGGTAGGTAGGTAGGTAGGTAGGTAGGTAGGTAGGTAGGTAGGTAGAGTAGGTAGGTAGGTAGGATAGGTAGGTAGTAGATAGATAGATAGAATAGATAGATAGATAGATAGATAGATAGATAGATAGATAGATAGATAGATAGATAGATAGATAGATAGATAGATAGATAGATAGATAGATAGATAGATAGATAGATAGATAGATAGATAGATAGATAGATAGATAGATAGATAGATAGATAGATAGATAGATAGATAGATAGATAGATAGATAGATAGATAGATAGATAGATAGATAGATAGATAGATAGATAGATAGATAGATAGATAGATAGATAGATAGATAGATAGATAGATAGATAGATAGATAGATAGATAGATAGATAGATAGATAGATAGATAGATAGATAGATAGATAGATAGATAGATAGATAGATAGATAGATAGATAGATAGATAGATAGATAGATAGATAGATAGATAGATAGATAGATAGATAGATAGATAGATAGATAGATAGATAGATAGATAGATAGATAGATAGATAGATAGATAGATAGATAGATAGATAGATAGATAGATAGATAGATAGATAGATAGATAGATAGATAGATAGATAGATAGATAGATAGATAGATAGATAGATAGATAGATAGATAGATAGATAGATAGATAGATAGATAGATAGATAGATAGATAGATAGATAGATAGATAGATAGATAGATAGATAGATAGATAGATAGATAGATAGATAGATAGATAGATAGATAGATAGATAGATAGATAGATAGATAGATAGATAGATAGATAGATAGATAGATAGATAGATAGATAGATAGATAGATAGATAGATAGATAGATAGATAGATAGATAGATAGATAGATAGATAGATAGATAGATAGATAGATAGATAGATAGATAGATAGATAGATAGATAGATAGAGTAGATAGATAGATAGATAGATAGATAGATAGATAGATAGATAGATAGATAGATAGATAGATAGATAGATAGATAGATAGATAGATAGATAGATAGATAGATAGATAGATAGATAGATAGATAGATAGATAGATAGATAGATAGATAGATAGATAGATAGATAGATAGATAGATAGATAGATAGATAGTAGATAGATAGATAGATAGATAGATAGATAGATAGATAGATAGATAGATAGATAGATAGATAGATAGATAGATAGATAGATAGATAGATAGATAGATAGATAGATAGATAGATAGATAGATAGATAGATAGATAGATAGATAGATAGATAGATAGATAGATAGATAGATAGATAGATAGATAGATAGATAGATAGATAGATAGATAGATAGATAGATAGATAGATAGATAGATAGATAGATAGATAGATAGATAGATAGATAGATAGATAGATAGATAGATAGATAGATAGATAGATATAGATAGATAGATAGATAGATAGATAGATAGATAGATAGATAGATAGATAGATAGATAGATAGATAGATAGATAGATAGATAGATAGATAGATAGATAGATAGATAGATAGATAGATAGATAGATAGATAGATAGATAGATAGATAGATAGATAGATAGATAGATAGATAGATAGATAGATAGATAGATAGATAGATAGATAGATAGATAGATAGATTAGATAGATAGATAGATAGATAGATAATAGATAGATAGATAGATAGATAGATAGATAGATAGATAGATAGATAGATAGATAGATAGATAGATAGATAGATAGATAGATAGATAGATAGATAGATAGATAGATAGATAGATAGATAGATAGATAGATAGATAGATAGATAGATAGATAGATAGATAGATAGATAGATAGATAGATAGATAGATAGATAGATAATAGATAGATAGATAGATAGATAGATATAGATAGATAGATAGATAGATAGATAGATAGATAGATAGATAGATAGATAGATAGATAGATAGATAGATAGATAGATAGATAGATAGATAGATAGATAGATAGATAGATAGATAGATAGATAGATAGATAGATAGATAGATAGATAGATAGATAGATAGATAGATAGATAGATAGATAGATAGATAGATAGATAGATAAGATAGATAGATAGATAGATAGATAGATAGATAGATAGATAGATAGATAGATAGATAGATAGATAGATAGATAGATAGATAGATAGATAGATAGATAGATATTTTATTTGTCTTTTAGGTGCATTCATAAGAATACAAATAAGATACGTCACATATACATAAGTTATGAATATTACAAAAACTAGTGGCTAAGACTAGCGATTTACAGATGAAGTTGAAAATTAAATTAAAAACTAAAAAAAAAAAAGTGTGCATACAAACATACGAGAACAATATGATGTATAATCAATGATAAAAACTGAGTAAAATGTAGTGTAAAAAGTAATTTATAAAAGATAATGCACCAGGAATAATATACACCATGGTTATTTATTTTGTTGTGGATGTTAGGGCCGCTATATATTCTCCAGTAGTATGAAATACATTGGAGGTCAAATATGAGTGCATGTGTTTTTTGAAACTTTTGACACTCAGAGCTTTGACGTAAGTGGGTAGTATATTGTAAAGATTTACATTGAGAGAGTTTCTACTTGATTTTTGTAATCTGAATTTAGATGGTCTTATCAATTGAGAGCCTCTAGTGTTGTAAGTATGGAAATCAGCATTCTTTTCATGATTATTCTTGTTTTTATGTATTTCTAAAATAGATTGATAGATATATATGGATGGTAAAGTCATGATACTGAGTTCCAGGAAAAGTGGTCTAAAGGAATCGGTAAACCCTGACCCACAGATTATCCTCACTGCTTTTTTTTGTAACAAGAAAACTTCGTTAGCTTTCACCAGAGGCGGACTGGGAGGCCGGGCGGTCGGGCGATCGCCCGATGGGCTGGGACCCTTTGGGGCCGGTAGAAATAGTGAATGAATAAAGAAATATATGTCTTCTCGACAGCTTTCTGAAGTATGAGACCATTATAACTACAATTTTGATTCGAGAAATCTTCAATTTCACCAGTCATCTTTCGAGCTAACTACGAATATCAGGTACCAATGGATATTTTAGAAGAATACCGAATCGTCGAAAAAACTATGAAATCCTTTTGAAAAAATATCGCGAGAATATGATGTCATTTTGATTGATGCAAATACATTCATTGATAAAGCAAATGAACAATTCATTATCAAAGAACACGAAATAAAAACAGTTTTTTTGATGAGATAGGTGATGAAGAAGTACATCAAAATCTCATCAAGAAATTCAAAATTGGGACTTTTAATGTAATCATTGATAATTATTATCACCGCACTGGAATTTAGATTCAAGAAACATAAAGAATTGTTTGTTTTGAACCGAGTTTTGAACTATTTGATCCGTCAAGATTCACTGATGATCTCGCTGATGATCAAATAATATTGACTGAAAACTCAATAAGGACCTTGATTATTTACACTAATACTCAATGATAAGAATGATTTATGAAAATATCAAAAATTATTATTCTGCTGATGAAATAAGCCTTGATATATAGATTTCATCTCGAAGTGGGAAGACTGTCCAGTACTTTATCCGAAGATATGATGGGTGGTGGAACATGTTTTCGATGTAGAAGAGGAATTGATTTCATAAAAACAGAAGTTTCGCAAAACATTTTCACTTTGTTACTTCCATGGTTTGCACGAATACAATTTATACGTCGAGATCTATCCATATTTAGATAAAATTATTCTAACCCTTTCAGTATCGCAAGTTTGGTGTGAAAGATCTTTTTCAAAATTAAAATTCATCTTGATTAGGCTAAGAAATTATCTGAGCCAAGAACATTTTGGGGCTTTCATCATGATGAGCTGCGAAAAAACGATTTCACAATCAATAGGAAGCGACGATATCATAAAAAAGGAATATTCTCAGATGAATTATGAACATACAAAAATGGATATATATTTATATAAAGCAATACATTGAGAATTCGCATTCTCTATGTGATGAGAATATTTACTCTTTTTCAGTTAATCCAATAGAAAACAACTACTTCCCTGGCTATATGCCACGACGAACATTGAATTATATCTATTGAACATACACGATAAGAGTTTGAAAATAAACAAAAATATGTATATACACACATCATTCTGAATATTCAACAGAAAACAACTACTTTCCTGGCTATTTGCCACGTCGAACATTGAATTATATCTGATATCATTTTCGATTTCGTTGAAAAATGTGGATCCATGAGAGGTTCACTCATTTTTCAATTTCAATTCCTAATGCGGCTTATGTTTCATTTTGGATTCAAAATCTTCCTAGTCTTTCTGTAGCTTAAATATTATTTACTAAGTGCCTTATGTTCCTCTACACCATAGAATTATCGTCCATTCTATCTATTCTTATTTTTCATTCATAAAATGTTATTCATGTAATACATTTCATTTTCCTTCAGTATATTTGATGTATTATCGACAAATTTTTTCGCTTAAGTTTGATTGGAATCAAAATAATTTGTAATTTTTTCCCCTTTTTTCTATGTCACTAAAATATGTGAGGAAATTATATGACTAGCAATATTAGCGTTGACATTTTCTCCGGAGAAGGGCCGGTAGGGTTCAATTCGCCCGGGCCGATTCAAAGGTCCAGTCCGCCCCTGGCTTTCACGCTATTTCCCCACAGTAATATACCATATGAGATTCGTGAATGGAAGAAAGCATAATAAGCTGATAATAGAACCTGCAAACTAATGATAGTCTTCAGTTTACGGAGTAAAAATAAGTATTTTGAAATATTTGTACACAGCTGCTCTGTGTGACCTGACCAGTTTAATCTGTCGTCCAGTGTAACACCTAACAGTTTGACGGTATCACCAAATGCTGTTGAGTTGTTCATAGAAAATAATATATGTTGTGTTTTACTTTTATTCAATTTAAGATTATTACTTTTAAACCAAGTTTCCGCTTTAGCTTGAGCCAGATTTATATTTGCTAACGAACCAATTGTATTTTCACTGGAGCTGGTGAGAGTTGTATCGTCCGCAAATGCAATACATCCATGAGGGCACATATATGAAAATAGGTCATTTACATAGATAATGAATAGGAGAGGGCCTAGTACAGAGCCTTGTGGAACCCCACATGCTATCAATTCAAAATCAGATACGTTATTTGAGTCTATTACAACACATTGTTGTCTATTTGTTAAATAGGATGAAAAAAGGGAGAGGGGTACTCCTCTAATACCATACTCCTCGAGTTTTCTGATGAGAATGGAATGGGACACACAATCGAAAGCTTTGGTCAGGTCACACAGAGCAGCTGCAGTGTGATGACCCTTTTCGAAACCCTCAATGATATCATCAACTACCTTCCTCAGAGCATGCACTGTTGATGTCGACTTCCTAAATCCGAATTGATTTGGGTTCAACAAGTTGTTTCTATGGAAATAATTATACAGACGATTTTTTAAAATAATCTCGAATATTTTACCGAAAAGTGGAACTATCGAAATTGGGCGGAAGTTTTCAATATTTGTGACATCACCTTTTTTGTAAATGGAAAGAACTCTGGATATTTTGAGAGCATCAGGAAATCGACCTTCCCCAATGCAGGCGTTGAAAAGTGTAGTTAAAGGTTCAATCAAGTACATAGCTGTATCTTTTATTATTTTACTATTCAGATTATAAACATCAAGCGAATTTGTATTCTTCAGCTCGAAAATTGCATTGGCAACCTCTACATTAGAAATGGGCTCCATAAAGAAGGATCCTGGACTATTCGGCTTATCCATATAAGAGAGTGGAATAGAACTAGCACTTTTATGTGTATGCTGTCAAAATTGGAAAAATCGAAATGACGGTTCCAATTTGGCGGACGGTTTTCGTGATTATGATCCGATTTCATTCAAAATTGGTTTCTGGAGGTTTTCGAGGTTGAAGATTATGATTGCCGTGTAAAAATTGGAAAATTCATGAAGGCGGCTCCAATATGGCGAACGGGTTAAGTAATTATGATCCGATGCTATTCAAAATTGCTATCTTGGCGTTTTCAGGATAGGAGATTATGAATATCCTGTCACAATTAGAAGATTCAGAATGACGGCTCCAATATGGCGGACGAGTTTTGTGATATGATCCTATTCTATTTAAAATTGGTATCTGGCGGTTTTCGGGGTCGGATATTATAATTATTCTGTCAAAATTAAAAAATTCAAAATGGCTGATCAATATGGCGGACAAGTTCTGTAATTATGATCCGATTTCATTCAAAATTGGTATCTGAGGGTTTTCGGGTTCGGAGATCATGAATATCCTGACAGAATTGGAGAATTCAAAATGGCGGTTCCAATATGGCGAACGATTTTTTGTAATTATGATTCGATTTTATTCAGAATCTGTATCTGGAGATTTTCGGGGTCGGAGAGTTTTATTACCCTTTCAGAATTGGAATATTCGCGATGGCGGCTCCGACATAGCGGACGAGTTTTGTAATAATCATGATCCGTTTCTATTCAAAATTTTTATCAGGGGGTTTTCGGGTTGGTGATTTTGATTATCCTGTCACAATTGGAAACTTCAAAATGACGGCTCCAATAAGGCGAACGAGTTTTGTAATAATGATTCGATTCTATACAAAATTGATATATGAGGGTGTTTGGGGTCGGAGATTATGATTATTCTATCAAAATTGGGAATTTTAAGATGGCGGCTCCAATATGGCGGACGAGTTTTGAAATTATGATCCGATTCTATTGAAAATTAGTATCTGGGTTTTTTTTGGGTCTGAGATTATGATTATCCTGTCGAAATTTGAGAATTTGGAATGGCAGCTTCAATTTGACGGACGGGTTTTGTAATTGTGATCCAATTCTATTCAAAATCAATATCTGGGAGATTTCTGGGTCGAAGATGATGATTCTTTTGTCAAGAATGAAAAATCAAAGATGGCGAACAAGTTTGGTAATTTTCATCCGATTTGATTCAAAATTGGTATCTGGGGATTTTCGGGGTCGAAGATTATGATTTTCTCTGTCAAATTTGAAAAAATAGAAATGGCGGCTCCTTTATGACGCACGAGTTCTGTAATTATTATATTCCATTCAAAATTGGTATCTGGGAATTTTCGTGATCGGAGATTTCGATTTTCTTGTTAAATTCTAAAATTCAAGATGGCGGCTTCAATATTGCAGACAAGTTTTGTGTTCATGTAGAGATTTGATTCGAAATTAGAATCTGGGGGTTGTCAGGTTCGGAGATTATGATTTTCATGTCAGAATCGAAAAATTCAAGATGGCGGCATCAGAATAGCGTACAGGTTTTGAGAATATGGACCGATTCTATTCAAAATTTGTATTGAAAATCTATATCAGAATATAACGAGACGACAGACTGAGAAACTCAAAAACGAAATATTCTGAAAAAAAAAACTTTCTATAAACCACGCTCATATTCAGATGCACAGAAAAAAGGAAATTGATTATTTCGGTTATACGGAACTGAAGAGTATTAGTGATAGCGTGGGGCGACCAGTGCCAATATATCTAGCGATGATTGAGCGCTCTACGCATTATCCATATCCAGGAAAAAAATATTCCACCTCTTTTAGTGCAATCGAATATATGTGTGGTTTTTTAAAAGTTTGTTTCGTGTAATATATCTTCATCCATAATCAACAACTTTCAACTAGAAGGGTACCAAGTTCACGTCAACCAGTTCGACAATTTCGAATTCGAATATTCCATGTACCTAATCGATATCTCTGGATGAAAATCCATTTGGAGAGATCTAGGACAGGATCTTATCAGATAATATCAATTTCTTCCCAGAACCGCATCACTCTACCAAAATTTCTGAATATGATTGATCTTCATCAATCGAATAAGTTCACGTCATTCGATTCGACAGTTCCCCAAATTTGAAATATTCATCTCTATCGGATCGAAAGATCGTTGATGAGTCAATTCAGACATGCATTGAAATCAATTTCTGAAATGTTTTTGGAGACGAATTTGCTAAAATAGTTCTTCGATCAACACGAAGTTAATATCAACTTGTGATTTCGAATGGAACTATTTATATTTTGTATTATATTCAAATCACACTATTCGTGGTAAAATCCACACAATATTTATAATGCTCAAAAACTTATTGGCTGAATATTCATACAACATATTGGATTTGGAATGACGTCACATAGTTTATCGTATTCTACTTTTCAAACCCTTTCATTTGATACCCATGTCGATGGGGTCGTGATGAAGAAGGTGAGTCGCCATCTTGAAGCGTCCACCATATGGGATTCTAACTATACAGGGTGCCCGTTTTTCGAGTTCCACCACGGGGATCTCAGTTAGTATAAGAGATACGAAGTTGGTTGAATTAGGGCAAAGTTGTGCAATTTGATGCTGATCAAAATGCCATTGGATAGAGCAGACAAAGTGGCAATGCTAATGTGTCACTCATTTTGTACTATCACTCCGAATAAAGTCAGAAAAAAATAAAAACGAAATCGCGGATATTCGGTTTTTCCCAAATATCTTCGGAAGTATTCGAAATTTCGAATTTTTTTAATCGGCATTTTGATCAACATCAAATTGCGCAACTTTGCCTTAATTCAACCAACTTCGTATCTCTTATAATAACTGAGATCCCAATGGTGGAGCTCGAAAAACGGGCACCCTTTATATATATATACATCCATTGAATGATCAGAAAGAATGCTTCATGTAGAATTGCAGCTCTATTGAGATACAGTGTTGCCAAATGTATGGTCGCAGCATCCATCAGACGATGAAAAATTAATATACATAATGTATATTTGATAGCGCCTCTGACGGCATTTGTGCCAAGTAAAAATATTCGATTCTCTTATACTTTTATTAATCCTGCGTCCGATTTCGATACCAAAAAATCATCATATCTCCCAAACGGCTAACAATAGAGCAACCATTTAAAGAGAATGGATTCCGCGTCCCATGATGGTATTAATGAGGGACTCAGTACAACAATACAATGCATTGGCGGGAAAATAACATGGATTGTAATCTTGCGTCCGATATACGGTCGCACTATCGCGATGGACGCAGGATTAAATGAAAATTGTCAATACATGGACGCAACATTGATAAGAGGATATATATATATATATATATATATATATATAGATGAAACTTAGTAGTGGGGAAGCAGCAAGTAAAAGTGAAACTCATGCAAGTTCGTCCAAGCTTTCGGAAAGTTATATTTCCATCATCAGGGCCAGACTACAAAATGTTATAACAATTATAAGCAAAGCTAGTTGACTAAGTGGTGCAGTACTTACAACTCATTGAGGTTGGTTACATAGATGTTACTAACAAGTGATGTATAAATAAAAAAATGTTTGTATAACATATCTGGAACATGACAAATTCAAAAAATTAAAATATTAGGTCAATATCAAAAACGTTGTTGATTTAAAATCATGATGAAACTTTTCTTTTCACAACGTGTGTCAGAATAAAAATCTTTGGTTAGGAAAACTGAACCTTATTCTTCCAATTCACTGGTGACATGGAGCTTAAGTGTGATGACCTTGGTCTTATGGTACCTAGTGCTATTGTGTGTTAGTCACAAGAGTATTGGAAGGAGAAAGTTTTTGAGCTACTAGTAAAACGGGTAATATTCTTGCAGGCAATATGTGCATCATATCAAGATTATTAAAAAAGTTGTTTATTGTTGGTTATGTAGAGTTGCTATTATTTAATACCGTATTAGGGTTATCAATTGATAAAAGATATGAATAAATTTCGCTAAGATGGTTAATGTCCGATCTTTTGTTGATACAATTTGGTTCTTGGGCAATGAAAGACATTTCCAAAAAAGTTCTTTTTTTGTGGTTACTTTCTGTAGCTAAAATTCTTGCTGATTGAAAATCCATTTTGTGATCAGAGGAATTAACATGGTCCGCCAAAGCACATCTTTCTGGATGAAGCCTACATCCAGAAAGATGTGCTTTGGCGGACCATGTTAATTCCTCTGATCACAAAATGGATTTTCAATCAGCAAGAATTTTAGCTACAGAAAGTAACCACAAAAAAAGAACTTTTTTGGAAATGTCTTTCATTGCCCAAGAACCAAATTGTATCAACAAAAGATCGGACATTAACCATCTTAGCGAAATTTATTCATATCTTTCATCAATTGATAACCCTAATACGGTATTAAATAATAGCAACTCTACATAACCAACAATAAACAACTTTTTTAATAATCTTGATATGATGCACATATTGCCTGCAAGAATATTACCCGTTTTACTAGTAGCTCAAAAACTTTCTCCTTCCAATACTCTTGTGACTAACACACAATAGCACTAGGTACCATAAGACCAAGGTCATCACACTTAAGCTCCATGTCACCATATATATATATATATTACTATTCTAAGGTATATAACTTAATGGGTTTATGAATTTGATTATGAATAAGTTGGAAAATATAGAAAATAATATTAGTAATAAAAAAAAAACTAATTTCAATCCTAATTATATTTTTTGTACTATTCCAAGGAATATAACTCAATGGGCTTATGAATTTAATTATAAATAAGTTGGAAAATGTGGAAAATAATATAAATAACAAAAAAAAAACTAATTTCAATCCTAATTATATTTTTGTACTATTCTAAGGTGTATAACTTAATGGGTTTATGAATTTAATTATAAAAAAGTTTGGAAAAATGTTGAAAATAATATTATTAACAAAAAAACTATTTTAAGTTCTAATTATATTTTTTGGTGCTATTGCACACGACGCACATTTCCAGAGGATGAATTTGGTGGAGTTTATGGTGGCAAGTCTCGCAGAACATTCGCTGAATCTCCCACCAAGTTGTCGTCTGATGTACTGACGTCATCTGATATTCACCTCTATCAACGCGGTTTCTATACAGCGCGAAACAATCATGGCAAACGTTCTTAGGGCCCTGTAGTGTATCTAAAGTTACCATTGATACGGTACTACAGAAATTATCGTTTCCATCAAGATCGCCCATTTGCCTTACATCAAAAGGCTTGCTTCTAAAGCTCATACGACGGTCGATGTCTTCTTCTCCCCCAAACCACTCGTCTGACTCTTCTATTTCCTGGAATATTGAAAGAATTCATGATTATTTCTTTATAGAGAAAATCATATATACAGTTAAATACGTGGTCTTACTGATTTTACAGCATAGTGAATTCTAGAAGGGATAGGTACTTACATCATTTCTTTGCCTGTTATTGACATCAATTATAGCAAGTCTGCGTAACCTGTCGGCGATTTTTGACATCTCGGTATCAAATCTTGCAGCCATTTCAATAGAAGGTATATATCTATATGTGATGTTTCTTATATGTATAGTGATTTTCAACTGAAGTTCAAAGAGGACGATTGCTCTTCTTATTCAGAATTTCGAGGGTGGGGCATCACACATTGACCAATACCGAACAAGAAAACTCCCACCTAGATGTAACTTTCTCCAAAAAAAAAGAGCGACGAGTGGGGGTCAGGAGGGTATTGAAAAGAGGAAAGGATGTGTAAATCTTCACAGTTTTTCTCGACGTTTCACTATAAGTGCATTAGAGCGATCACGAAGAACAATTTCAACACTTATTACACCAATGACGTATCCAAAATCGTGGGACTCCAAGCCAATTGTAGCTGTTCGCCCATCTATTGTTGGAGGTTACGTGATTTGCCACAACTGTGACGTCGGATATCCTGCCAACCGCATAAATCCATGTAATGGAGTATGTCAGCAATGTCTGGCACGAAACCGCCAGAGATCTCCAGAAGCTCCCCGATTGGCGCATCCGGATTCAGGAAGAGGACCGAAATGTCGAGAATGCTCGAAACGTCTGCGGAATACCAACATGGGTATTTGTAGAGATGTGTGCCGAGCCTGTGTTTCGACGGTGAATCGACTGCGTTTGAGGAGATGTCTTGTCTGCGATAGCTTCAGGAATGATTGTTGGCATGGAATTTGTGCAGGATGTTCTCATTCGGCATCATACTTCTGTGAAGCTGTTGGGTATTTATACCCAAATGAAGACCACCATTTCCGCGTTTGTTTTTGCCTGGGCTACGAAGAAAGAGTGTATAGGCAGAATTTGCAGCTACCACCACTCAACAGCTTTTATGGGGAGGAAGTAGACAGTTCAGACGAAGAAGCGTAGTAGTACATGTAGCTATTATACACATTATATTATATGAATAATAAAGGACTATTTTTTTAAATGATCATTTTGTTTTTTTTATATTTTATCGTATACAGGGCGTTTTTTCCAGCACATATTCAGCACATATATAATACAGTCTAAGGAATATTTCCATGATATCAGATTTTTCTAATTCCCCTAATTAACAAGAAATTTCATTCCCAAAAATTGAACAAGATATGAGAAAAATCAAGTACGCCACTATAAAACAATTTAAATGATTGAACTCCGCGTGATTGTGCGTACTGCGTGGGAATTTGAACAGAGGTGGCTTCAGATTTGCTACAGTGCAGAACTTCGAGTGGAAAAAGAAATGTAAAACTTCGAATCTTATTTTGATCACTAAATTTATTCTATTAGCGCCATTTGATAGTACACACCGAGCTTTCTCAGTGTTTAAAATATTTTTGAACTTATTTCAATGCCACCCTGTATATTGGGTTTGGGGATGGATAAGATTAGGAGAATGCAATAAAAAAAAATTATATTCAATGCCTTTATTAGTTTTGTACATTTTTCACTATGTAATGTTAATGTTTCAAATAATAGCCGATTCTTCGATCCAGGAGTTATGTTTTTCAGGAAACCCAAGCCATTTGACATATAGTTTGCTACCCTTCTTCTTTTTTTTCAAGACTTTCTCTACCAAGTATGTGTCAGGATTATTGGTTTCCATCAATTCCAATTCATAAAAGCACCCCCGGATAGGAGCGCCCTCCATATCTTCAAGTCTGTAAGTTCTAGGATCAGTAATATTTACTTTAAATATTCTGAAGAGTTCTGTGGAAAAATTGGCTGTATAGCCTTTCTCAAACACGCCCTTATACTTGCTTATGCGTACAATATCGCCTACTCGATATTTTGCCTTCGGCGCTATTTTTGGGTGACTGTAAGCTCGAAGCATGGTGGAAGGTGTAACTTCAGATGGCTTCATACCGATGGTTCTATGTACTCTGTTATTATATGCGTTAGTTAAGCGTCTTAATATATCGCGCCACTTGTATTCACCTCTTGCAGAAAATTCTTTGTATATCCAATTCTTCAAAGTTCTAATAACTCGCTCGACGATTGCAGCCTTCATTGTACTATATGTTGAATAGTGATTTATTTTATATTTTGACATCAAATTGGCAAAGTGTGAATTATAGAATTCTTTTCCAAGATCGCTTTGTATATTTTTAGGTACGTATTTGGCTTCCGACAATACTTTTTCCATTGCTTTCGTAACTTCTGGACCTGTTTTATTTTTAATCGGTTCTGTCCAAATATATTTCGAGTAGCAGTCGATGGTGAATAAAATATATCGATAACCGCCATTTTCTTTCGAAAAATTTTGCATCTCAGCCAAATCTATTTGCCACAAGTCTGCGAATCCTTTTATAACTGTTCTCCTTCTTCTGAAGTTTCGCCTTGCGGGTTTATGTAATTCATCGACAATTAGTCTTTTGGTAGCGCTGATCTCCATGGCGATATTTATTTTTCCACTGCTCGAATTTTCTGAATTGGTGTGATCGCTTCAAGTTCCTTTTATGCACTAATAAGGGGCCAAGTATTGTATCGTTATTATATATAGGCACATTCAGAATTAAGTGGGATGTAGATTAATCACTCGCCAATTAATACACGATACCTTCTTCACGCAATTCTTCTATTATCGATATTATCTCATTATCGTGACCGGTGTGACCAGCCATTTTAGAACTCCACAATAATCGCAGGCGGTCCACCAATTCTTTGATATCATTCCAATAAACATACTCTTTTCGCTGTTTGCCTGCGAGTTCATCAGAGGGTAATGTTGGTTGCAATATACTTCCTCCCCCTTTTTCACCATGGTGCAATTGTTGATTCCTCATTTTATATGGTGTGCCTATCAGTGGTTTGATCACCTGCTGATATTTCTTCTTGGATTGTGTGCTATCATTTAACCCTTCCCTAATATCATAGTTCCTATATGGTGCCCTTGTATTCTCCAATAGGGCTGCGTATAAACGTTTATCTTGATCGTTAATGGATCTTGGCACATGTTTCATAAAAATCAAATTATATAGCTCAATGGTGGCCGGAAAAACCTTGGTTCGCTTATTTCCGCGCCATAATTCAATTTGACCTGCAGGAAAATGAATGTCCATGTTGCCCATCTTCAATTTTCCCGTTTGTTCATCAATATAAACACCATATGTGGTGTCATAATTAGGATCATGGGATACTAAATTATCTATATGTTTTTTCAATTGCACCTGTAGCTCGCTTGTGATTGTTTCGTCTACTGCTGTAGCAGCATCACTCTTGGAAATATGAGAAGAAGATGATGATGGCGGTGTTTCCAGTCCCGTTATAAATTTGGGCTGGCTATGCGATGTCAAAGAATCATTTCCACTGAAACTCTCCCGCGTCATGAGTTTTCTAGGAATCTTGGTGGTAGTAGTAGTGGTGCCGATTCCCCCATTTTCTGATACCGGTGTCGAATGATATGTAGGATGTGCTATTATTGATGTTGAAGGTTTCTTGTTTTTCCCTGTTGTGGATGTGGTAGTAGTGATTTGAGATTGATTTCTCGCTGCGGCTGCTGAAATAGCATTCAATGGCTTCGTCAATGGTTCATACACTCTCTCCAATGCCGTTTGGTTATCAATTCGTTCGTTCTTGAGACTCTTGAACTTTTTTCTCACTGCAGCAGTCGCTTCAACAAGTTGCTGTTTGAGATTTATCTCAGAAGTCATCGTGCTTTTCTGTTCACTAGATGCGGCCATTGTGGTATCTGAAGATTGAATGAATCATGCTGCACCAACATACTAGAGATATATAAAGCTATCGAATCCTTTCCTATAACGCCCCTCATGTATTTCACTGTCCTTATCGATAACGAGAAACCCGTATCTATCCGTCCAACTCTGCGCGCACATATCTTGGAATTGTTTGAAAGTCACATCTGGCGATACGTGATCGGAAAAAATATGATGTAAATTCATGTCATCTTGTTTGAACATCACTATGAAGTTCGAATTGTCACGCAATAATTGCTTCCCAACTTTGGAATAACTCTGTGCCAGGAAGAAACAATCCACATTTTTGTGACGCCCCATTGAGAAATAAGATCTGATAACATCCTGTTTTTCACATATAACATCATCGAATATGAAAATGCTGTCAGGTTTCGCATCTGCCGGTTCAACTATGTCCACATTATTATTATACGTGTGAAATCCTAACCCTTTAATCGGTTCCATCACTTTTCGCAAGTACTCATACTTTGGTTGGTATAGTCATTTCGAATAGATATAAATATTGGCAAAACGTAAACCATTTTCATTGGTCAGAAGTGAAATCATAACATTGGTTTTCCCGCAATTCGATGGGCCAATTATCAGACCGCGAATAGTATTTGGGAAAAGGGCCCCATGTCGACGATTGGTATCAATACCTAACCCTATTTTTTCATCAAAATTGGCTACACTGAACGTTTCCTTTTGCTGAACAATCCGCATTGTGCGGTGGTTGAAAGATATATAAAGAAGCGCTAGCGTTGTGAAGCTCATTTATATTATGAAAGTGAAACGTAGCACATCGAAAACGAAGAAAGGAAAGAAAAGGGGTAGAGGGATTGTT
Organism: Phaedon cochleariae; assembly: GCA_918026855.4. Classification (NCBI taxonomy): domain Eukaryota; kingdom Metazoa; phylum Arthropoda; class Insecta; order Coleoptera; family Chrysomelidae; genus Phaedon; species Phaedon cochleariae. The sequence continues at coordinate 19,058,082 of OU896722.1, read as the reverse complement.
AACACACTGATCAATAAATTACCGTTTGAATTGCATATTCCTGGTGGTTATCAATATTGTGGACCTGGAACGAAGTTACAAAAAAGGTTAGCTCGCGGTGATCCTGGAATAAATCAATTGGATAGAGCCTGCAAGGAACACGATATTGCGTATCTTAAGAATACAACCGATTTATCTGCTAGGCATTCAGCAGATAAAAAATTAGAGGAAGCCGCGTGGGAGAGAGTAAAATCAAAAGACGCTAATCTAGGAGAGAAGAGTGCATCCTGGTTAGTTACCAATATAATGAAGGGAAAGAGGCGCTTTGGTATGGGGTGTAATAATGGAGTGAAGAATCGACGAGTATCGAGAAGGAAGAGGAACAATAAAGGGAAGAAAAAGTGTAGAAAAATTGCTTTCGGATCGGGTGTAGTTCAAAAAGTTCGCCGAGCACTACGTCAAATGGGGAATAAGAGAAAACTCACCAAAAACTTGACTAAAACATCACTAATGGCGATCGACGCTGCTCGAAAATTTGTAAAGATGGCTGGCGGGAAAAAAAATATCAAAACACCCCGAATCATACCTATCCCAAAAGTTGGCGGAATTCTTCCGCTCATACCCATTTTTGCCGGTTTATCAGCATTGGGGAGTCTGGCTGCGGGTAGTGCCGGTATAGCTCGAGCTATTCATTCAGCTAAAGAGAGTAAGGAGCAGCTGGCTGAGGCAAACCGTCACAATAAGCATATGGAGGCGATCGCTCTCGATAAAGTCGGCAGAGGAGTCTATTTGAAACCATATCGGAAAGGAATGGGTATTTATCTCAAGCCCCAGCATTCAAAAAACTAGCCAAGTTACCTCGGAGAGCTCTTACAGACATTGATCTATTGCATTATATAGATAAAATGGCGGTGCCGCACTTTCGAGGTATTTTCATGAGAGATAATCTACCCAACTCTGGCCCACATCGCATAGAATCAGCAATACTGAATCTCGATAGTATTCGCGGTGATGGTACACATTGGGTTGCATATAAGAAGAGAAATGGGATAGTTGAATATTACGATAGCTATGGGCATTTGCCGCCTCCTGAGGAGTTGTTAGAATATTTAAGGAAAGGATCGAAGTCGGTTAAAGCCATCAAAATCAAGTATAACTATGAGCGCCAGCAGGATTTCAACACAGTCTGGTGTGGTCACCTGTGCTTGAAATTTCTCTCAGCTAACAGTGGCATCAGTGAAATAAAAGTTGCAAAACATGGATAGGCAGAGTATCAAGCGGATGGGACATGCATTATTGGCTTTTTCAAGATTACGCTCCTTACTGGAAATAAGTGAGAAACAGTTGGCTGATATGCCGAAAGAAGTACTCATCGGGTTGGCATCACATGAGATAGCTATAGTGTGGGATAAGTTACCGGAACAATTACAAAACGATCCGGATATAGCCAAATACCGATTTTGTGAAGAACATTATGGTGGAGAGCAGGAGGAGGGTGGCCAACATGCCAACATCGATGTGAATGATGGACCAGCGCCAAGAAAAATATTATGTTGTTTTTGTCAAGTGAAAGATGTAAATGTGGCAACTAATAATAAATTTGATATTAATTCTTCGCCTACCGAAAACCCGGGCATTCTCCATTGTTGCAGGCAGCAATAAGGTTGATGCTCTTAACGCTGCTACTGTATATATTGACGTTTGTTTTTGGTTTTCGCTGTTTTGTTTGTTTTCTCCATTCATGAGAAGTTATGTCGCAAACATTTACCATTTCTGGAGATCGTAGTATCCTGAGTGCAGACTTTTTTCCACCAATTGAGCTCGATGTGAGGAATACTTACGGTTTGGAGTTACACGGGTTCTATTCATACAACTCTATACTCAATATAGATGAGACAAATAACAAATTAGTTGTTTGGTATGAAGGGGAAAGCTTTCTAGTTGAAATACCACCAGGCGCCTATGAAATAGAAGAAATCAATAGAGCAATACAAAAGGCTATAGAAAGAGGGGTTCCGCTAAATGGGCGAAATATTGATGATGTGTTCTCTCTTCGTGCCAACAATAATACGCTCAAATGTGAACTCAAGTCCGAATTCATGATAAGTCTAGATATTGCTACTTCTATAGCCAAAGTGTTGGGTTTCAAATCGGGATTTTACCGGCCCAATATTTTGCATGAATCCACTTTACCTGTGAACATCATAAAGGTACGATTGATACGGGTTGATTGTAATATCACCACTGGAGCATACCTCAATGGTGAGGAGGTTCACACGCTTTACGAGTTCGACGTCGACGTGGAGCCAGGATACAAACTTTCAAAGGAGCCGAAAAATATAATATATCTACCAATCAGTCCGACAGGGCGTCAGTCTATCGACAACATCACACTGAGAATTTTGGATGATAACGATCATTTAGTCGACTTCCGAGGAGAGAAGATCATAGTGAAGTTGGAATTGAAACAGCTAAATTAAATTTTCTACGTCGATTTGGAAGATGGGCTTCTGCTTTGGAAACCAATCAAAACGTGTATCGATCGCTACTCACCCCACTATTCTGCACATTACCAATAAGAAGAAGTGTAAACGTGGGAAAGGATTCAGTCAAGGGCAAATCACCGGTCGAGGAAGACATCATGAGCTTTCTGCGAGCGACCTAAATTTTTTGAAGTCTATTGGGTTGAGAGTAAAACGACGAAGGATCAGAAATAAGTGAACGATGGTTGCCACAAGTTCTACTAGTTTACAATTGGAAGTGTTTGATGAACCAATTTTTGATCATTCACTAATTAGCCTACATGAGCATACATACAAACCATATGGTTCTCCATCATTCAAGAATTCCGATGAAATTAGGATTGCTGTCAATTTTCAAGATTTGATACTGGATATTGCTGAAAGCTACATTTATATCGAGGGAAAATTCATCCCGAACGATTTAGCAAAAACCTGCCATCTGTCCAATAATGCGCTCGCATTTCTGTTCGATGAAATCCGTTATGAAATGGGTGGCGAACAGGTGTGTTTGATTCGAAAACCGGGCATTACCACTACAATGAAAAGTATGATATCTTATGGTGAGACAAGCACCAAATTTTTAGACACGGTTGGATGGGGTCTCGATGAAAATAAACAGGTGATTCTAGATACACCCAGTCATACATTCAGCGGAAAACTACCGCTTAAATTTTTAATGGGGTTTGCAGAGGACTATAATAAAGGAATTCTGAATATAAAGCAGGAGCTTATACTCATCATAGCACGCTCATTCAAAAACTCCTATATGGGGGAAGTTGATGCGAATGTGACGATCAACAAAATCGAATGGAAGATAAGGCATGTGATGCCGTCCGATAGGCAGAAATTGAAGTTGTTGAATCGATTGAATAAAAGTTCTACAGCAAAAATCAAGTTAGCATACAGGATGTGGGATTTGTATGAGTTACCGGCCATTCGTGAAACAGCTTCAGATATTTGGGCTATCAAAACAACTAGTAGCCTCGAGCGCCCGCGATACATCATTATCGGTTTTCAATGCTCCGATAATACAGATGATAGATCCAAGGACGCTACGAAATTCATTCACGCAGGAGTGAATAATATTCGCCTTTACTTGAATTCAGAAGTTTACCCATATGAGCGCTGGAATTTGGATTTTGACAGAAAGTTAGATGCTGTGGCTTACTATGCATACGAAAATTTCCAACGTAGTTACTATGGCAAAGATATGGGTGAACCAATGATGAGTATTGAGGAGTTCCGAAAAAATCCGTTATTCATCATCGACTGCTACCACCAACCCGATGCGATGAAAACTTCTACTGTCGACATCAAATTGGAGTTTGAAACCCGCGAAACGAAGTTTCCACCAAACACAAAGGTTTACGCACTTATTCTTCATGACGCATATCTGACATATAGCGCATTAGATGGTTCCATACAGATGGGTGCTCCTTGAATACGATAGATGCGGATCCACTCCTCACTGACACCGCCACCGTCATCACATTAGTTATTAGATCTCTCTTCATGAAATTTATCATTACTCAATCTACTCGATATTGTTATTCATTGTAATCAATAAAATACAAATGTACTAAAAACTATTGTTTTATTTTTACATCAAAATATTATCGGCATTACACATTACGCGAAAATGCTATATAGATGCCCAATTCACCCCCTTTGTCCCCCTTCATCTTCAGTGTCTGGAATCACCCCCAAGTGGTATTTCCGAATCAGGCTGTTTGGTAGCAAATCGAAGATTTCATAAAGACATTGTTCCAAGTCTTCTTCAACCATTGCTTCAAGGAATTGCTCCAAAGTAATGTTGCTGTATTCATAGCGGGCACATAGTAGAAATCCAATTTTATATTTTTCAGCTTGTTTGAGGAGGCGCTGAACTAGTACTTGATCGAAGCATACACTCATATCATAATTCCCTGCATGTAGTGTATCACGCTCCAAATCCATGAATCGACATTTCAACCTCCTCACAGCTGATCTGATATCTTCCGCCGTAGGCCAAAACTGACTAGAATAATTCATACACATTTCGGGAACGTGTGCTGCACAAGAGTGATCAATTCTGTAAATAAACAAAACATTCAGGTAATGGATCACGGTGGAAAAAATGTAATGCTTGATTCCAATGTATGTAGCCAATATAACACTCACCAAAAAAAGTATCGAAATCAATGATGATTAGCGATAAAGTGATGATGTTAATGTAAGAATTATTATATAATTTTTAAACCTTTTTCACTACACTATATCGAAAAACTAATTGAGGAAATATGAAACTATTTGTCAATTACACCCCCCTTGACATCAAACTTGATGAGAGCCCGCGTCTTTGCACCTGCAAATGAAGGTTCACTCTGACCCAAGTACGTTAAAGTATAAACGCCGTTAGAAAAATTGATCTCATCAACATCGCTTTCTTTCAAAAGGTCTACAACTCTTTTTGGTAACCAACATTTTAAGCTCACCTCAGTTTCTTCATCGTACAATATAACGGTGCCACTTCTACCGAATCGAGTCCCACATAACGATATTTTCCTGATTATAAAACTCTTATTCAGTGGTAGCGACGATATTAGAATTTGTTTAATAATTTCATTTTCCTCATTAATTCGACTATTGATTGCGACTAGATCAATTTTAGGAGGAGCCATTTCTATTTTTACTTGTCGAGTGAAAGAAGGAATAAAAAATATATAAATAATTGAACTTACGTAAATCTGATATCACACTTTATCGCACTTCCACTGATCTGACAAGATTGTTCAGCCAGCAGTATTTTCGGAATAACTATGCACTTGAAGATGGGGATTCTGTATTTATAGAAACTCGGACATGGAATACCCCACTACACCACCAAACATCCTTGAGAAGAGGTACAAATGTGCACGAAAATTACTCCCCCCAAGGTCACCACGACAATTGTCCGAGATGAAACCTCCGTATCCCTCCCAAGGCCACTCCCAAGGTCACTCCCCAGGCCACTCCCAAGGTCACTCCCAAGGTCACTCCCAAGGCCACTCCCAAGGTCACTTCCAAGGTCACTCCCAAGGTCGCTCCGAATGTCACTCCTCCAAGGCCACCCCCCAAGGTAACTCCCCCCAAGGTCACTCCCCCCAAGGTCACACTCCTCTGGCCTTGGGGGGAGATTTGGAAATGGCTAAAGCCCTCTACTTATATTCCTTCACCAATCGGGAGAAATATTTTTAAAACAATCATTCTCCACCCAAAATTTTTCATTTTCAATGACAAACACTTTGTATATCTGCATTCAGAATGCTCTGAAATCATACTAGGAGAAATATCTTGCAAGAAACAATTTCTGTCAAAATCATGAAAGAAATCCTGCTCTGCAAAGTAAAAATGTTGCTTTATCCAGAAAATGTCACGAAATGTCATCAAATCCTAGTCGAAATTCAAGAAATCGAGATCCAAAAACTGGGGAAGAATACATGAATAATCAATATCCCCATGAAAACAGTAGCACAACAACAATGTGGGAAAGATACAAATAACGTCCCATTTGAAAAAACCTCCCTATTGAAATTGGATCCTGAAAGTGGAATCAGAAAAAAAGACATCCAGACCAGAAATAATCACAGTTCTCAAAGGCAAGTCAATAGAATCAATTTGCACAAGAGGAACAAAGATTTCCACGCCACTGAAGAATCAAGAATGAATTTCAGGCCATCAAAGATGGATTCAATCAACTTAGATGAGTTGGTTCATAACAGAAGTAAATTAGACATTCAGAACGAGAAACTGAATGTGGAGAAGATTCCTGTGATTGTCAAAAATATAGGCATAAGGACTTTAATGATGTATATTTTGGTGATCACTTCAATTGATTTCGTTGCCTTCAAGTACTTTATGTAGAAGCTACATCAGAAGACCCGATCAGGAAAACTACCCGATATATCTGAGATGGTGAATCCTTTATCCAACCCCGGATTTTCCATTTAAGCACGGAGTAGTTATGGTGGCACAACCACTTCATTGTATCAATCATCTCAATGATGATAGTCACTTGCAGACTTGCAGTTTGCCTCTGAATATTGAATGATGTATTCTTATAGGATCCATAACTACCGAGTACATTGAAGGCGACTTATTTTCTAATGGAAACATAAATCATCATGACATTTCCTAGGCAGAAACTCATGAAATACGTTCATGATTATATATAAGTGGTCTCATTATTCCTTATAAGAACTGCTGGGAACCCATTATATGAAAATCGTGTTTTGTCATCAGAATTCACGAATCTCCGAACTAGTTTTCTCACACAAATTTATTGAATACATTCAGTAGTAGGCATGCATTGTCTGATCAGAACTCGTAAATCCTTATGCAGAAATTCCGCATGATATCTGTCAACATACCATTGATGTCATCAATGTATATCATTATCAATACTCATGAATTCTGAAACACATCTGACCTCAGCTTGACTCATAGAATGCTCCTCATTCCTGGTCAGTACTGTTTCCTCAAACCTCTAATTCCCTCGGAAAATCATCTCATTCAAACTTATCAGATACTTCAATCCTTATACAGAGATAACGCATCAAACATCTCAACATATGAATACACTCAACGGTATATTCTGATACAGGAATAACGTGAACAACATCTCATTATACGAGGACAGTCAACGGTCATAACAGTCCATCCTTATCAACACTCATGAACTATAAAATGAATATTCCTCCATAAGATACGTTCCATTTTAGATCAATGGGTATTGTCTTCTGAAAATACTCAAGTTCTGAGAAATCACATATATCTAATATGAACTGGTCAGATACAATTCAGATCAGACATAAATTGTCTGATATAAACTCGTGAATCCTTATACAGATATCACGCATTGAACCTCTCAACATACCATTAAAGTATCTGTGCTGTACATCCTTATCAACACCCATGAAATTTCGAAACACATCTTGCCTCAGCTTGACGCATAGAATATGTTCCATTTCAAATCAAAATTGTCCTTCCAAACCTTGAAAATTCTAAGAACATTCACATTCCATACAAATTTTCAGAATACAATTCAGAGTAGGCATGTATTGTCCAATCAAAACTCGTGAGTCCGAATACAAAAATATCGAATTATTCTCATCAACACTCATGAGTTCTGGAACACTAATCAGTTCAGCTCTACACATCAGATACGTTCAATTTGAAATCAATTCCTCTTTTCATGAACACTCGAACTCTAGAACAAATATATACCGCATAATTAGAAACCAAGGATATCAGGGCAGCCGTTCCTCATCGCATATCAGAAATTATCGAACTCTCTCCACGCTCACTGAAATCCATCAAACTTTCGATTTCAAATAAGCCATGTTTCATCACAGATATGTTCACATAAGAGATATAGCAAAGATGAATGTCCGCCTCAGATGAAATTACAGACGTATATCAGTGATGCAATATCAGACTTGAACAAGATGATTCTATCTATATAATTCAGTCAACAATCCTCAGGACATTTGTGAAATATCAATATAATATATTTTTCTTCCCTACTCCTCCATATATTTAAGTCTATGGGAATCTTACCGGCAGATTATATGTCTTTGGAGTGATGCATATGGAACCTCAAATAACACACCTTCATACATTGGACATCCAATGGATATCCTCCCGGGACATCCTGTACATCCATAGGATAACCACTTTGTGTACACAGGACATCCTATGAATGTCCATAGGATATCAGCTTCATTCATTTCAGGACATACATACGGTGTCTATGATGAACATGCAATATCAGACTTGAACAAGATATGAAATAGAAATAGATTTATTCGAAATAGATATCCTAATATACATACAAAGAGATTATACAAATATATAAGTTTTCAACGAAATATATAAGACATATTCAGTATAATATAAGTGTATAAAAAGTTACAGTATTGAATGATAAAAAACATAACAGAGAAAAAGATGATGAATGATGAACAACTCAGTTGGAATCTCTCTCGTAGATATTGAGATAAGGAGTGTTTGCAGAGTTGGGGGGTGTTGATTTGTTCAATGTCATTTGGAAGTTTGTTATAATCCAGGAGCCCTCTATGAAATGAAGAGTTCATTGTTCTTACAAGGTTTGTTCGTGGGACAAACAAGTCATCCCTTCCTCTTGTAGCCTAGTCGTAAATCTGATGGTTATACGTAATGAATTCATTGAAATAATGTGGTGCTTCACCAGTGAGTATTTTGAATATAAATATCATTGTAAAATATTGTAATCTCTCTTTTACTGTCATCCAATTCAGAACATTTAACGTTGATAATATAGGAGTATACTTATTGCATTTTGATATCAAACGCATTCCTCTGTTTTGAAACTTTTGTAAAGTAGAGATAGAATTGCCGTCTAGTAATGATATCAGACTAGCACAGTAATCAGAGTGTGGATTATTGTTCTATAATCAGTCAAATTAGATTGGAATGTGAGTTGTCTACTCATTTCAGTGAAGAAAAACAGTTTTTTCGAAATTTTATTACACATATACTGGAGGTGTTTTTTCAACGTGTTATCAACGATGAAGTCCAGGTATTTCAATTCTTCCACAATTTCAATAGTTTCGCCGTAGATTTCAATATCAATGGGGTTGATATCAATCGAGTTATATTTATACCGGGTTGTCAATATCATAGCTTTCGTTTTAGTGGTATTCAGTTTGAGTTTGTTTATGTTCAAAAACTTCGCTACGTTTTCAAGAGTCAAATCAATTTTACGTAGAGCATTATGAATATCAGTAGTAGTGTATCAGGGGCGGTCCTGCGACAGTTTGGTGAGCTGTCTATCAAGTTCTCAAGCTGTCACAGCCAAGAGGGGGGTCTAGTTGTGGTTTGTGCAGACATTCCGAGGTGCAGAAGTGTCGACAATGACCAGGAGGTGTTGTCACCGAAGATTTACCTTGTCACCTGTTTTTTTCAACCTGTCTTTCCTGTGTCACCTACTTAATTAATTGTTTTTTCGCTCAAATCACCTGTTTTGCCTAATTTACTGGTTTCACCTTCTCAACGTGTCCCCCTGTATCACCTCTTTCACCTGTATCACTTGTTTCTTTCATTATACCTATTTCACCTGTTCACCTGATCTTCCCCTCGGTTATATTTCCCAAGTAAGTCCTACTGAATATCCCTGTATAATTAATGTTCCAATATCTTGCTAGCTGACCTAGAGGTCAACACTTTTATCATGTTTTGTTTGATATGAGTGCAATCATTACTATTATGTTTATCCAGCTTCATATTATATTTTTTCAATGTCATGCTGACAAAGTAAGTATTGAAACTGTGATTTCATTATGCTCCAACATCAGGTGAATTGTGCAGTGGAAAAATGAAAATTGATTGGTAAGTGAGACTAATGATAACTCATAAAGATTGTGATTTGTTTATTGGTATGGCCTATGTGATTTTATTATCAGAATAGCTATCATTTGTTTGGGTTTATGATCATGAAATGAATTCGAAACAGTGGGATAGGTCAATATTTATTTATTAACTATAATACAACACGGTATATGATTTTTGTTGGGAGAACATACAACTACACTACAATATTTTCATCACATTAGTGAGAGGGTTGTACCTTACTGAACGATCATGTAATATTAGACAATAGGCAGAAGTGTTTGCAGGAATATTTTGATTTGTTTTAAAGTCAAGGCGAATATATACACTACCTGCCTTTAAAATTTCGTTTTGTCGACTACAATCTATTTCAATTAATGGTGCTATGTCATGAAATTTAGATAGTGTAAGACAAGGTTCACCATAGTTTTTGTAGTAATATGACTCTTGAAATCGTGCATACATCTCATATATAACAGAAAATTGATATTTATTGAAATTTAGATTCTAATTGTCATAGGGATACACTTCAGAGTTCAGGTGAAGTTTCATATTGGCGAGATTACAGTGATCGAATTGACTCATATTTTTTGACTGTCATTTTTTCTGTTTGTTTGGAAACCAACAATAACAAATCTCGGTTTTTCCATTTGACTTGATGCTTTGACATTCCATGAGTGACGCATAGTTGATTGTAACATGGGAAATTCGTGGAGTTTCCAGGAACGGAAGGCTATCTCTAAATCTCTCCCCTTTTCAATATACTTGATCAACCGCAATTTCTCCACATCTGCCGTTTGAACGTGTGGAATGCGCCATGGAATTTTTGTCAATTCAATTTTTGGTTTTTCTCCAGCCTTGGAGGTTATCGTAGGATTGATGCCATTGCTACTCCTGATGAGAACAAGTTCTTGCCGCATATTCACCAGAATTTTCTTGAAATCTTCGCAAAATCCCAATAGATGTTTGGGTGGTAGACAAACGCTAAAGTTCCCTTGAAGATCAACAATTTCCGGATGACCAAGATGATTCCAACCAGCATTTATATATCTATTGCATTCATTATTTGTATAAGAAATGTAGCCCTTCATAGCTGATGTGATTCCAGGATTACGAACTCGATCCACAACGGACCCACCAATTTCATATCAGATTTCATCAAATAGAAAAGCAATACCATTGTTGATGAAGTTCAGTGTAGCACTCACTTTATCTTCACTGTCAGTAATCCTACCTTCTAGATAAATGTAACTTTGTGATTGTAATGTGAAAATATCCTGCGTTTGAATCAGAACACGTATCTCGAATGACTTATTTAGGCTTGTATTGGCATATGGTGGATGAGAGTGCATTTCGCAATTCGTTATCGCATTGTCCATCATTACATGTTCACCAATATGCAAAATATTGAAACTCGTGTTTGTTGTGTTTCACTTTTTCTTCCACAGGAACACCTTAGGAGAATGAGAAACCTTCTAAGACCAGAGTTGATGTCCAATTTAAGGTTATACCAAAATTCGTAAAAAGTCTTCGTTTTGCCTTTTATAATAATTTGAAACCGAGTGAAATGAGGAACTGTTGATTCTCAGGTGTTAATTGTTTGAAGTCACCTTTCGGACTGATACTTCTGATTGATGGAGAACGCGTTTCCGGACCCATTGTGGATGATGACATTGGAATATTATAGCGAAACACCATATCCACTAGAGCTCTTTCAAATGCAACCTGACTGTTATGACTTCCTTTTGGAAATTAATTAAGGTTCCAGTTTGATCTACTAATCTGAGAATTATTTCATCAATGTATTTGGAATTGATTGGTAGATAAATGACATTTGACACTTCCTCCTGTTAGGTATTTTATTCAATATCATCGACAACATCCCGTATTTTGGCATTTTGAGAGCGGATGTCACTTTTGAAATATAATTTATTAATTCGTTTGTCAATCATCGAAAGGTTGAATCTGTGCGTGAGAGGGATATTTCATGTATTTTGGTCAGATGAATAAATACTGCTGTCGTTAAAAGGGGTATTTACTATCACTTCAGAAGTGGTGTTCGATTTCGCGGCCAAAAATTTCTATTGGGACGTTGTATCTTTCCGAAAGGAAGGTGCATTTTAGAAATCTGACAGAAGAATCAAGACGAAGAGAGGCTGAGTCGTTGATTAGGTTGGGTTTGGTTTGGTACATGTTTCGAGGTGTAGGTAAGCGTCTATAGATAAGTTGAAGTAGTCTTGGCTGATAAAATGATACATCCTGATTCTGATTCCAATATTCTGGCAAATGGAGTGGTTGATGATGCGGAGAGCACAACTCCAGCAGCAAGTAGTAATATTAGTCATGGGGTAGATTTCAAAAATATGATGTTCAAAATGACAGAATTGATGACAGCTCAGTTGAATATTTTGAATAACAGTAATACACGGTGTGTTGTGTCGCAAGTACCATCGGTGTAATGGCATTTTGATGGGGACAGGGAGCGATTCAGAGCAAAAGAATGGTTAGATACGATCAATTTGAGTAGTACTTTGCGAAATCTAGATGACATTTCCAAAATTAATATTGCTCGCGCATACTTGAGGGGTCCGGCAGTAGCGTGGTTTGATAGAGTTGGTAGGGGAATTGCCTGTTGGAAAAAATTTGAATCCCAATTCAGATCAACATTCATTCAAACTATTTCTATTCTTCTTCTATCTTCTATCTTCTATCGCTGGGATAGAGTGCGTTGTAGGATACAAAAGCCTGCGGAAAGTATATCTAGTTATTCTCATGATAAGGTGAGACTTTTATCAGAATTGAATCTACCATTCTCAGAGCAAAAATGTGAAATTTTGAAGGGATTGCATAAGGCAGATATAGCGGGAAATTTGATAATCAAAAATCATTTGACGGTTGATGATTTGTGGCAAGATTTATTTCTGCTTGAGCAAGTGTATGAACGTATGAGAAAATCTAGATATGTTAACGACGATAGGAGTAGACCAATAACGAATGAGGGCAAAGGGCATGACGTAGTTTGTTATAACTGTGGTTGTAAGGGTCATTTGAGAACCAAATGCGACAAATCTAAACAACAACTCTGCTATGGATGTTTTCAACCTGGTCATTTCGAAAAGAATTGCACAAAATTTCAAGCAAATGCAACTGTCACAGAAACGTCAAACATGGGTGGGAACGCGTCCGTTAACATAGTCTCGAGAAGGGAATGTACCACAGATTCTCTCTCACGATTCATACGCGAAGTCAAAATAAACGGTATACCACATCAAGCGCTGATTGATACTGGTAGTGCAGTATGCACTATCACCGAAGATGCAGTTACCAAAGGGAATCATTCTGTGGAAAATGATTCGATAGTTTTGTCTGGTTTTGAAGGAAAATCTGTTCAAAGTTCAGAAGCCGTACGAGAATTTTTGGAAATCGATAACATCAAAGTCTCTAACGTGGCAATGCATGTTGTCCCGAATTCTGCTCAAAGTATAGACGTTATACTAGGGCGCACTTTTACTGAACAAGATTGTTTGGGATATGTCCGAGTTGGCAAAACCTTGAAGTTCCTATGGAAGGATGAATTGCCATTTCCTGAGATGATTCAAGATGGAGCTGGTGAATCAATTTCATTGGCTGCGGATGAAGTTGTGGATATTCCAGCAAACTCTGTGATCCTTGTGACTGCGGCAATGGGAGGAGAACAAGTCTGCGTTCCGCTGGAGAATCAAGGAGGTTCTAGCTGTCGAGTCAAGAAGATGCAGGAGCTGGGAAGAATTTCTTCACACATCAGTGGAGTAGACACTGGAATGGAATTGATCACTAAAGATATGATTGATATGGAATCAGGTATCGAACCAGAGCCTAGGGTCAGGTTAGTTAACCTTTTCAATTAATATCGAGATTGCTTTTCATTCAATTTGTCAGAATTGGGTTGCACAGATCTGATTCGTATGGACATAGTAGACAATAATGAACCAGTAGTATGCAAGCCATATCGTGCAAGTCTTTCAGAACGTACTGAAATAGCGGACATTGTAATGGAATGGCGCGAGTGCGGTATCGTAACAGACACTGATACATATGCGAGTCCCGTGATTCTTGTATCAAAGAAAAACGGAGGAGATCGACTTGTAGTAGACTACAGAAGGAAAAAAAAAGACAGCCAGGGAAACTCCATCCAATTTATCCTTCAAAGAGACTATTTGAAAGGATTCATGCCGATCATCTGGGTCCTTTCGTGAATTCGAGAAGAGGTAATAATTGTTATGTTTTGTTGATTGTATGCGCATTAACAAAATATGTCAAGTTGTATGCTGTGAGAGATACATCAACAACAATCAACACCAAAAAGTTTGAGAACTTCTTCGGATTGTTTGGAATTTCGAAATTATTGGTTACAGATCGAGTAACCTGTTTCACTTTGAAAGATTTTGGTGAATTTTGTAGAGGTCTGAATATGCACCATACGCTCAATTCTAGTCGTTGGTCTCAAGCAAACGGGCAGGTAGAAAGAGTTAATCGGACTCTTCTGTCTGCAATGGCTACTACTGTAAAAAGTGAAGACAAATGGGACAATATTTTGAATAAAACAGAGAGGAGCCTGAACACGTTCCATAATAAAACGATTGGAAAAGGTCCTTTCGAAATACTCCATGGTTATCTACCTAGTTTCGGAAAAGATGAATTGGCAGCAAGAGTAGGAGAAATAGAGTGGACTCCTGCTGAAGGAATACAAACGAAAATAAGAGAGAGAATTGTTGAAGAACAGAAAAAGTATAAGGATCGGTACGACAAAAAGCGATTCATTGGATTGAATTATGATGCCGGAGAAATAGTATTCGTTCGAGGTACAAGAACAATACCGGGTGAATCGAATAAGTTGAAACCAAAGTATAAAGAACCATATAGAGTTATAGAAATATTACCCAGTGATACGTATCGTTTACATAGCCTGGACTCTGGTCAAAAGTTCGTTACCACTGCACACGTTTCACAATTGAAATCATATGCAAATCATGAAGAATCAGAAGATGAGGAAAAGGAAAGTACAGGAAGAGGATATGAGTTTCGACAAGAAGAGAATGGAGGTATGGAAGAAAATGAAGACTATCACGCTGTAGTTAGCGAAGACGAGCAACTACAGGTGAGAAGAGAAAGTAAACAAGAACAAGAGGAAAATGAAGAAGACAAGTGTAGTGAAGTTGATGTGCGGGCCAAAGAAAGGCCCAAGCGTGTTACTAAATTGCCAAATCGTTTACTCGATTTTGTATTATAATGATTTGACGAATTTTAGATTATAGTTAAACCGGCCTGCGTTGCTGAGAATTGTGCTATTTTATTGGCACTGTCAGTTATAGTTGTAGTTGTTAGAATCAATCTGCGAATTGATTTATTTTCTTATGATGAATGACAGATGGATGAGTGAGGACACTCATAGTGTCAGGAAGGGCCGAGTGTTAGGTATTTTATTCAATATCATTGACAACATCCCGTATTTTGGCATTTTGAGAGCGGATGTCACTTTTGAAATATAATTTATTAATTCTGTTGTCAATCATCGAAAGGTTGAATCTGTGCGTGAGAGGGATATTTTATGTATTATGGTCAGATTAATAAATACTGCCGTCGTTAAAAGGGGTATTTACTATCACTCCACTATTCGAAATTCACTAGGCACTGATGAATAGATAGATCTTTATTGAAATAGGATATCCTAGTATACAAACAAGCTAAAAAGTATAAAGTAAAATAGGTATGTGGTACATATTAAAATGATTTAAAATATATGACAAACATTGGATGAATACATTATAAAGTTAGTTGAACACAAGCATAATAATATCTCAAAACAAAAATTGTAGCTACACGTAACAAACATAATAAATATCATATATGTACATTAGACAGACATTTCTTCAGTTCGTTTTTGAAAATGTTCAGAGATGGGCTATTTTTAATTGCATTTGGTAATCTGTTGAATTGATCAAAACCCTTGAAAAATAAAGAGATCATAGTGCTTTTGTGATTTGTTCTATTTATATATAAATTATTATTATTTCGAGTGAAGTAGTGGTGAATATCATGATGGAAGACAATGTACTGTTTGAAATAAGATGGTCCTAAATTGTTTAATATTTTATATATGAATATCATTGTGAAATAAAACAGTCTTTGAGAAACAGATTGCCAATTCAAAACATTAAGCATAATAGTAATTGAAGTATCTCTACCGCACTTCAAAATGATCCTCATACTACGATTCTGAAGTTTTTGGAGTTGAGACAATTTATTCTGATTGAATAGATATAGGATAGATGAACAGTAGTCAAAGTGTGGCTGAACAATTGAATTGTAAACTGTGATTCTTGACTCTGTTGAAAGATTATTGGAAATTCTGGAGAAAAAGAATAATTTCTTTGAAATTTTCTTATGAATATACTCAAAATGTTCATCAAACGATAAAGTGTTATCTACCTGAATAGAACATGTGCAATGTGTGAACGGAAGAGTAATTATTATATGAATTTGTTGTTGAATTACATCCACACAAACACACACTGAATTCACCTTGGAAATTGGAAAATCTGATATATGTTTTTTATTAGCTTCCAATTTCCTCTTGCTGAAACCTAACAGAGTTGCTATCGAGTTAGGTTTATCAAAGTGTATGAGTTTGTTGCATGTTATCTCATACCTTAGAGTATTATAATTAGCATTCAATTTGAGCTGAATCTCGGTAGTTTTCTCCTCTTCTTTTATGATAGTATTCGAAGTTTGAGCTTTTTTTCCCTCCTTCTCTCTATTTTTTTCATGCAATTCATTCAATTGCATCATAATATTCCGTTCAATGTCTTCAATTTCATAGGAACCTTCAGGAATAACCAATGTGGGTTTGCCAACATAGAATCTGTTATTTTTCCCATCAATATTGGGGATAGTGTTGTAGGTCACGAAGTCAATCAGACCTACGACATGGGTTTATCATCATCTAAAATGATAGGTGGATCGATTTTAGCTGATAATACAGAATCTCTGGCTGATAAGGTGGAACTATATGAACACGTCATGATAGTGATAGAGTCATTGAAAGAATGAGATAAATTACGCTTATATTTTATTGAGAGAGAAATTTCAAACATAACTGACCGCAATTCACAGAATTGAAAGTTTGATATACAGTGTGATTATATAAAATATTACAAGGTCCATTGGAATTGAAGTAATCTAAAGTTTCCAGTGGTGGTCGCAGATTACCATAGCTATCAAAATAGACGATTTGTGATCCAATTTTTTTGTAGGCGGTCCAATGCGTCCCCGGTCCATCTTTGTTATCCAAGTTCATCACGCCACGTTCTTTCCTTCTGATTCTCTTGGGAAGATCATTCCTCATGAATACACCCCTAAAATGGGGAATGTTGAGTTCTTTAACGTTCTTCAGAATATCCAAATTGGATAGTGGGAAATTGAGTGGTATCCTTTTACAAGATTCCCTATGTTTATTCATCCTCATCTTGTTGATATTAGGATAATACTAGGATGGTTATTTCAAAAAAAGTCCCAAACCAGTTTTATATGGTCTCAAATACATTCCTTTTCCCATTGCAATAGCTTCCATTGTTTTATTATGTCGTTGGGATTCTTTCAATTAATTCTTTCCTGATCTGGCATTAGAGACAGCCTTAGCTACACCTGCAGCGCCACCTGTGATTGCCCCGAGAACACTCAATCCCGCGAAAATCGGAATCAAGGGTATCAAGCCACCCCTCTTTGGAATTTTAACAATACGTGTTGGTTTTATGTTGAGTTTTTTCGTTGACCTTAAAGCAACCTTGACTGCATCACCTACAGTCTTAGGTTTTTGAGAGATAATATGCTATTCAATTTGTCCGATTGCTTTGGCGAAGCATACCCCCTTTTTTATTAGTTTCTTCTTGATATTCCTATTTTTATTATTTCTACGTTTAGTATTCCCTTTGGATCTCTTGCGAGCCATCTGAACTGTAGGAAACTCTCTCGTTTACTGACTTTTCCTTTCAATCCTTATGAAAATTAGGTGAATTTGAGTTTCTTATTTCCGAGATCGTTGCTATCTTCCTCTTCTATCTCTGTATCCAAACTTCTCTTTCTAGAATTTGTTGTTGTGATATCTAATGGTTCACTCATATCACTTGAATGAGTGTCCCCCTTATCATCTAATGTTCTCAATCTCCTTTTCGCCTTTATCCCTTGTCTACGGTTGATCATATCACCGACCACATTTCCAGGCTTCTTATCAGGAATAGTGTCTGAGATATCATCGTTATCCGATTCCCTCTTGTTTGCACATCTTTTATTCATGGGATAATCGTCAGCAATATCGATATCCATCAAGTCATTCTTTCCTTCATCATCGTCATCATCATTCTGTGATTTCTTCTTTTTATTCTTTTTTTTATGTTGTGCTATCCGTTTAGTTTGTTTGACAATTCTATTTGTTGAAATTCCTTCTTTCAGGATTCGCATACTGCTTTCAATATTTCCTAGAGATTTTTCTAAAATAACCTCCGTTCTTCTTAGAACTACCAGACATTTATTGACAGCTTGTTGTTCTCGTTTTTGATTTTGTTTTTGATCTCCTATTCCCATTCCCAATTTCACTTTAGCTTTCATAGCACCAGCAACGCCTAAAGCTGCTAATCTCTGTCCATAGGAATTATTCTTCAATCTGAATCGAGCCATTGCCTTGTCTGCCAGAATTCTATCTGCTTCATGACGATGTTTCAAATCTTTTTCTTTGGAATATGCTATATCATGTTCCTTGCAAGCTTCATCTAATTCATTTATACCTTTATCTCCTCGAGCGAGTCTTTTTTCCAATTTTATTCCAGGACCACAGAATCTATATCCACCAGGTATATGTAACTCGAAAGGTAGTTTATTCATGGCAGTATTCAAAAGCCCATCACTTGAATAGTAGCGTGGCATTTGTGTGTGTGTGTGTGTGTGTGTGTGTGTTTATTCAGTGAAATACAGAAAGCAACTGATCATTGAATGTCGGAGATAAACTATTTTTTATTCATGAAATGAAAGTTGTTCCACAAAAAACGACTCTGAATATTGAAAATAATATATTCGAGGAAGATGAGAAATTCAAAAAACATGGAATTTTGTTTCCACATACAATGAGGTGTATTATTGTGGGTCCTTCGAAATGCGGTTAAACCAATGTTATGATCAATCTTCTCGAACATAAGAATGGATTGAAATTTGAGAATATTTATGTGTACTCTGAATCTTTATATCAACCGAAATATAAATATCTAGAGGAATTGATCAAACCAATGAAGGGTATGGGATATTATGCATTCAGTGCCAGTGATAGTATTATGCATCCGTCAGAGGCTAAACCGAATTCGATATTCATATTCGATGATGTTACATGTGACAACCAAGAAGTAATTCGTGAATACTCCAGTATGTCTAGACATGCATTAGTAGACCCTTTTTACCTGAATCAGAGCTACGCTAAAATCCCTTAACACCTGATCAGAGACAACTGTAACTCCTTGATTTTATTCAAAATGGATGATATGAATTTACGTCACATTTATGCAGACCATGTGGGGTCAGATATGACATTCGATAGATTCAAAAGTATGTATTCGTTATGATGGAAGGATCCATATGGTTTTCTATCTATATTCAAAGATTTAAAGGTCAATGAAGGTCGTTATCGGTAAGGAATTGATAATTTCATACTCATATAAAGGTGAAGTCTCAATATTGTACCCTCCAACCTGATCGATACCGATCAGAGCTGATCAGATAACCGATTTAACCCTTTCGGTCCTGGCGTACACTGTAGTGCACGCCAATTCAGATCTCTTCTAAGAAAAAAAATATCATGTTTATGACTATTGCGCCCCAGCATACACCAAAGTGTATAGCGTAATAACTTTATAATACGTGTTGTGCCATCTGTGGGTACAGAAATGAAAATTGCAGATTTCATTGTCGTGGAATCATGTTTCTAGCGGAATCGACAAGAAGGAATTTGTTCAGTATTTTTTTTGTCTCTGTAAGCTTGGATAATTAGAGTTGTATACTTTTTCAGTTATGAACAACAGTTCAAACAGACTGTCTGAAATTTTAG
Organism: Phaedon cochleariae; assembly: GCA_918026855.4. Classification (NCBI taxonomy): domain Eukaryota; kingdom Metazoa; phylum Arthropoda; class Insecta; order Coleoptera; family Chrysomelidae; genus Phaedon; species Phaedon cochleariae. The sequence continues at coordinate 19,038,069 of OU896722.1, read as the reverse complement.
TTAGTGCTTCGGTGATTTTATTTTTTGATTTCTCACCAAATATAGACACGTACACTATCGTGTACATCGGGTCTTGGTGAAGTGAGAAAATATACCTAACCCAGATCTTGAGAGTTTATAAATAGGGTATTTTTTCAGTATTATTTCTTCAAAATGAGTAAAAGACCGCTTTCATATGAAGAGCTTGTTGAGTATTTGGAAAACAATGACTCAGACCTTGACATTCTGAGCGAAGATAATGAGGGATGGGAGATTGATTCTCATTTACCAGAAGATTTGTTTGAAATTGTTAGGAAGTACAGCCTGTGGATGGAGTCCGATTAGATGGCTACAATCATTTACCTACAATTGATGATAAAAGCTTTGCATCCCGTTGCAAATTTCCCCAATGTTAGAGCAGAACTCATATGTGTCAAAAATGTAATGTACATTTATGTATTGCGAAAAAACAAAATCGTTTTTTGCTATATCATACTAGAAAATAAAAACTCAATAAGTATTTGGAATTTCTTATTGCTAATATTTCAAGAAATCATAAAGATTGATATTTTTTCAATTTTTTTGCATTGGGTGTTATGATTCCGTTAAGTCCCAGTGTACACTACAGTGTACATATCAAATGTCAAAATTGGGTAGAGATAGGATTTTTTAACAAAAACTAAAAATATTAAAAAAAAATAAAGATATTATGTACCAAATTCCATAATTTCATTCCGAATAAAAAAAATCGGGACCGAAAGGGTTAAGCTGAGCAGGCACCCGATCAAAGCTGATCAGGTACCCGATCGAAGCTGATCAGATACCAGATCGAAGCTGATCAGATACCTGATCGAAGCTGATCAGAGCTGATCAGATACCCGATCGAAGCTGATTAGAGCTGATCAGAAGCAGATGAGATACCTCATGCTAACCTGGTGAACAAACAAAGAAATGAAGTCGAATGAGAAGGAAATCAAAAAGAGGTTGATAGCTAAACGTAAAACGGTGAGAGATGAATTGGATATTTTGAAGCATGGAGAAATGGTGCATGAGAATATGTTCAATCCTATTACAAAACACCTGAAAAGTATCGAAAATACATTACAGAGTACTGGTCAGCAACAACAACAACAACAAATTCCATATCAGAAAAATGCTGCAGAACAACTCGATTCCTTCAAATCACCATTCATGATGAAACCGAAGAGGAATTCACTAAACTATGAGACACCTAAGAATATTGTAGAGCAGAAGAGTAAGCCTAAAATCCCCCGCCGACTATTCTTGCAACTCCTCACACCAGCAGATTTGAAAAATGAAGAACCTAATATTGAGGATGAGTATGGGGGTGATGATGATAATGATGATGATGATGATGGACCTAGTGAGTTGAAACAATCAATTTTAGAGGATATCAAATCTGATGAGGGAAATGAACAGCTAGGAAAACCATCTGCCGACGAAGTTTCACGCCTCATGGATATTACACAAGAATCGTATGTCGACTATTTAAACATCTACCTAGAGAATATATCAATAGTATGTATCAAGATGAGGATAACAAAGAGTTTGATCATGAGTATGGAGTGAGATTAAACAGGAATACTGAAAAACTCATGATTGGTGATTCTAGAATATACATCGAAGGATCCGATGTAATTCTCAAGAATAAGAGGTACAAAGGTACTCAAGGTTTATATGAACTATTGTTCAAGAAAGACCCTCATGATTTCACCAGGGAGAATGAGCAAAATTATAAGCAGATAGTGACGAAAAATAATGCCCATCGGAGATATTACAAGGCAAATAAGCAAGTGGATGGTAGTAAGCTACAAAAGTATAGAAAAATTATTGCTCCAATCACGAGTTCTTCCTCCGTTGGTAAAGGAATGTTAATGGAGGTGACTAACAATAAGATAGATTTCATTAGATGGGATGATCCAAATGAGCTTTGTGACAGATTACGATTACTGTTGGCTTCGAAGTCAGTAGGGCACAATGGTCATACCAATGAAATAAACTCTATCGTTGAGGAGTTGCGTGAAGCTCATATCATTGCATGAAGAGAGAATGGCAACAATCGCTGAAAAACAAGTGGTTGAAGAGATCCATAAACCAGCAAGAATCAATTTCAAAAGACGTTAAGTCATCATCAAAGGCCTCGATGATCTTTTTCAAGCCGATTTGGTGGAAATGATACCATATGCCTGTGAGAACCAGGGTTACAAATATATATTGGTTGTGATAAATTGCTTCTCGAAATTCGTTTGGGCGTAGAAGTGAGTAATGTCATGGAAATCATTCTCAAAGAGCAGTGTCCTCACAATCCACAAACAGATGAAGGCACTGAATTTTTCAATAAGGAATTCAAAAATCTCATGAAGAAATATGGTGTGCATCATTACAACACATTCAGCAAGAAAAAGGCATCTATTGTAGAACGAGTCAACCGGACATTGAAAAATATGATGTGGAAAGGATTCAGTTTACAGGGGAACTACAAATGAGTAGAATTACTGGAGAGAATCGTTGGAAAATATAACAACACAACACACAGGACTATAAAAATGAAACCCTCTGACGTGTCAAGAAGAAATGAAAAAATGCTACTACAAACCGCATATAACCGACTAGTAGGAGGGCTATGTATGTACCAGGGCAAGCCAATCAGAGGCCAGCATTTGGTTGGAGGCCACGCCCACTAAAAACCAGCGCGAAATTCAAATTATTCATATACGTCGCCATCGTGAATAAATAAATTAAAAAAAGCTGTCACCGCTGGGGGGAATTGAACCAGGGACCTTTGCATTATGAGGCATCGTATATACGCACTGTGGTATTTCGACCTCTGTGATATTCCAATTATTTTAATGCTATTCAAACAGGATATCCATCGCTGGCGCGCGCTTATCTTTGCAACGGATCCATCGAGGTAGAGTGAAGCGAGAGATGCATTCCAGAGATAAGAAACTTCGAGTCGAAAATAATATCCATCGCTGGCGCGCGCTTATCTTTGCAACGGATCTATCGAGGTAAAGTGAAGCGAGAGATGCATTCCAGAGATAAGAAACTTCGAGTCGAAAATAATATCCATCGCTGGCGCGCGCTTATCTTTGTAACGGATCTATCGAGGTAGAGTGAAGCGAGAGATGCATTCCAGAGATAAGAAACTTCGAGTCGAAAATAATATCCATCGCTGGCGCGCGCTTATCTTCGTAACGGATCTATCGAGGTAGAGTGAAGCGAGATATGCATTCCAGAGATAAGAAACTTCGAGTCGAAAATAATATCCATCGCTGGCGCGCGCTTATCTCTACACGTGTGCAGTGACAGCAAATTTCACAATCAACAGCATAACAGATAAGGTTGGAGGTTATCAAAACCACAAAAAACCCAACAACAAATTTCGCAATCAGCAGCATAACAGGAAACGTTGAAGGTTATCGAAACTACAAAAAACCCAACAATTTCACAATCAGCAGCATCACAGGAAACGTTGGAGGTTATCAAAACCACAAAAAATCCAACTAGTCGCATAAACAAAATACGTTATCAGATTGACGCAAGAAATTATTGCTATCAGTAGTCGTTTCGGATGGGTTTTTCCAGAACATCCGCGTCTACTATCAGCAAGTCACGAGGTAACTCTGCCAGCGTATAAAAGCGATGACGCCGCACAACATCATTCACACTCGAGTCTGCAATCGTGAACGTTGTCTCTTGACCAGCTCCAGCCAAATCATCACTGTTTGTGTGTGTGTGTGTGTGTGTGCATTAATAGCAATAATAGTAAGTACCTCTTTTTTATCAAAGTGCGTATTTATATTCTCAATCCTATATTATCCAACTTTTTTATCGCATTTTGAGTTTCTCAGTTTTATTTTAAGTTTCATTGCAAATTATTCATTCAGTGCCCATTCCTTTCTCGAATTTTATATTATCGGTCCCTTTCATTTCATTTTGAGAATAATACAACCTATTGCTCATTCCGCATCAACCTTTTTTATTCCAAGTTTTTTCGAGAGACAATTCAATGGAAGTGTCAATGATCAATCGCAGATTGATTTCATTTCTAGTTTTATCGAAAATAATCCATCCTAGTATCAAGCTCATCATGACTTTGTTGGACTGCTGATGTTTTGTGTCCTTTTTCTTTCCACCAGATGGATCTTACTCAAATCAACGCAACTTCTCTGATTGCTTCAAAACAACAGAAACCAAGCGTGAAGTTGGTGGATCTCCTGCTCGGTCAACCCCAACCAATCAAGACAGCGAAAGTGGTCACCACAAAATTTGGTAAATCTGTTCTGATTGAGTTGGAGGACTCTGTTGTGTTCCTGCCCAGTCGTGTAACTGAGACCTATTCCCCCCACATTGAATATTTCGGTAGCGGGAAATATTCCTTGGTATTTAGAGGAAAGGTGCAGACTGGGAAGGCCAATCCAGCAGCTTCGTTTGAAATTTTGGGGAATTAAAGTAAGCTACATTTGTTTCATTTGGGTAAAATATCATCAATACAGCAATGGAGAGTTTCAATAAAACCTTGACCAAAGTCGACGAAACTCTTTTATCAATTAAGAAAGATTATTCGAAACCATTGGCACTTTTTGTATTGAAATCAATCCGTTCACACATACGGAAATGTGTTTTAGCATTGAAAAAAAATACTTTTTCAATTGGTTTGAAGCGTAAAATTCAGACTAAGATCGGGGAACTGAAACGGATGAGATTTTTCATCAAAACTATGAATAGAGGACATGTTGGCTCCGGCCTGAAGCCCTATATTCGTTGGATTGATGTTAATTCAATCTTCGCGTCGAGAGTGCAGACCGGTCTTATTCTGAATTTGAGACGTTATCGTACGTAACCATGACCATTTTACTGGCGCATTCAGAGGCTTCGCACACCAGGCTCCCTGTAATCTCAACTTTAGGAAACTGTTCGTTGTTCCCATTACGTTCCACAACCTCTCAGGATATGATTCACATTTTATAATCAGAGACATTTCCAAGCGGGGACGTGTGAGCGTACTCCCGGTTAATCGCGAAAAATACATTTCCTTTACACAACATGATGATGAAACAAGCATAAAATTCCGATTCATCGACTCTTTCCGCTTTTTGGGAACCAGTCTCGATGCTTTAGTGTCAACGCTAAAAGTTAATGATTTGAAAATCCTGAAGAAGAAATTCAGTGACGTGCATGAGATGAAATTTGCATTGTTGACACGAAAAGGAGTATCATGGAAAATTTCCGTGCGTCATCCCTCAAGACCTATGGCCTCGATCCTGCTTGGTATTACACCATGCCCGGCTATACTTGGGACTGCATGCTCAAGTATACTGGGTGCAAGCTGCAAATCATCAAAGATATCGACATGGTGATGTTTGTGGAGCAGGCGATAAGAGGAGGAGTATCGGTTTGTTGCAATAGGTATAGCGAAGCAAACAATAAATATCAGAAAAATTATGATCCAAAAAAGCCGTCAAAGTACCTTCTTTATCTCGATGTAAATAACTTTTATGGAAAAGCAATGAGTGAACCCCTCCCTTATGGGGGCTTTACATGGGTAGAAAATGTTGACATTGATGTAACCCAAATTCTTGACAACAGTCCAGAAGGCTATATTCTCCAAGTTGATTTGGAGTATCCTGAGGGGTTGCATGACCTACACAAGGACCTACCATTTTGTCTCGAACATCGCACACCACCAAATTCAAAATTATCCAAATTAATGACCACGCTGTACGATAAAAAGTCATATACTTTACATTACAGAAATTTGAAGCAGGCATTAGAACACGGTCTGAAATTGACCAAGATTCATAAAGTATTAAAGTTCAAACAATCCACGTGGCTAAAGCCCTACATCGAGTTGAATACTCGATTGAGGACTCTAGCCACAAACGATTTTGAAAAAGATTTAAGGAAATTAGCCAATAATGCGGTGTTTGGGAAGACGATGGAGAATATTCGTAATCATAGAACAGTGAAGTTAGTCAGAATGTATGAAGGCCGCTATGGCATTAAAAATTCAATTTCAAGTCCTCGGTTTCAACAGCGGACAGTTTTCGACGACAATTTGGTGGCAGTAGAGTTGAAAAAAGCAGAGCTGATTTTCAACAAGCCCCTATACATTGGTATGGCTATTCTTGATTTATCGAAAATCGTCATGTATGATTTCCACTACAATTTCATGTTACCAAAGCTTGGAGCTGACGTAAAACTCATGTATACCGATACGGACAGCTTCATCTACGAAATTGTATGTGACGATGCATATAGTGAGGTGATTGATGCAAATATCGAGAGATTTGACACGTCTGACTATGCTCCAGACAATATTTATGGTATACCTCGAGTAAATAAAAAAGTCTTGGGCCTATTAAAGGATGAGGCAAACGGTAAGATTATTACGCATTTTGCTGGACTACGGTCCAAGATGTACAGTTATAAATTGGATATAACGGATGAGGATATTGAAAAAGAGAGAAAGCGATTGGGAAGAAAGGGGTTCAGTAAAGAACGACTAGATAGGGAATTGGAGAATTTCGGTATTAATAAAAAATCCAAGGGTGTTAAGAAATGTGTTGTCAAAAATAAGTTGACTTTTGATGACTATGTGGATTGTCTGACGGCTTGGAAAGAAAAGACCGTAGCCCAGCAAACGATTCGTTCCTACGCTCACGATGTTTTTTTCATCGAGCAGACTAAAATTGGCCTGAGTCCCAAAGATGATAAGCGGAAACTGATTCACGATTCATTTGACACACTTCCGTGGGGTCACTACAGTTTGACGGATTGATTTTCTATTTAGTATTTTTGCATCTAAATTTTCAAACCAACGCTGTTGTATTAGTCATCAATACTTATTTTATTCATCCAATAATTTATGTTGTATATATGTATATTTTCAATTATTTTAGTATTATCTAATTATTCCTAATATTCATATTTTATTGTATAAACTTTTTTTTTATTTTTATTATTCCTTTTTACATTTATACTATTATACACTTTTACAATTAATTGACTTTTCTGTGTATTCATTTCCCACACCCTTGTCTGGATGATGTGTAAGAGAAAGAGAGAGAAAGAGAGAGACGAAAATAGAAAAGGAGAGAGAGAGAGAGAGAGAGATTGGATGGATATTAGTTGAAGGTATGGATGTAAAAAACAGTTGTATCATGTCTTCTGACGAATACAGACGTGCACTAGAAAAAATTGGGTTGAAAGTTAGAAAGCTCAGTGCAGACATCCAATTGTATGAGCAGAAAGTTTGTTTGTTCAAAGATTTCGAGCAATTGAGTGTTTGGGACAAGGTGTTCACAGAACCGAGACGTTCAGTTGCAACGTTTCCTACATCGAGAAGAATCCAACCAACACAGCTACTAGATGGCGATACTGAAAGCAAGCTTCATTCTATTGACAGCTCTGAGCAACAACGTCTTCTACACAAACATACCGTACAATACGAGGAATGCAGCCGTATGTTTTGATGTGAATCGTACACAACAGTGTGATTGGAAGCTGATGAGTAGAATGTATGTCAACGATAACAAACTACCTGTATATTCAATCGACATGCCTCGAGTCAATGGGACCACCATCGACTACAAATTGAAATTATCGTTTTCTGATGGCAGTGACGGAAAAATGGGAGACTGGCAGACATTTACATTGAAGAAATCTTCCGCAAAATTAGATGATGATCAAGATACTGTCAATATCATTGCAGTTTTGACACTTTGTTGTACACTAATATGTTCACTCATTTCAATCTCACATGTTATTTTCATTATACTGAGAAATAAGGGATGTGATGAATAAAAACTCTGAAATTACGATATAAAGTTCTTTATTTTGGCAATAAATTACATAACCAATTTTATAAAGTATCGACATTGTGGAGACTGCACTGGAACCTTCCTCCATGGAAATGATTCATGCAAGGTGGAATGGATTGTTGAAACGTTATTGGTTGCCACCAAGAATTGTCAAAATCTTCCAAATTAACAATGTGATTGGTCATCTCCAACTCTGTACATTTTCGCTGCAAAAACTGAATCTTTTGATGGCCTCTTACGTAGATGATGTTTGTCTGCTGCAGGTTATCTCGTAGTATTTGATCCAACTCATTCAAATCCACATAACCACTGGAATATTTTAAACCATGAACGTAACGCTCCACATGATTTGCCATCTTTTTATCTTCTCTGCTCAAACTGGAAAATTCTACAGATGGCTTGAATAGAAAATGACACGTCTTTTTGCCAATGCGAATGGTCATTTCCTTTGGAATGGATTCACCATCATTCATGAACCCTTGAATGTCAACCAGTGCGATCTCCATGACTCTTCGAAGCAAACTGACGTCTGACTGATGCAGCAACACCTAACTAGGCAATATTTCGAACAATTTCGCTGAGTGGGAGAAGTTCCATGATTTGATCGTGAATGATGATGCAATAGTCTTTGGTGTCGGGAGGGAAGCCTGTAGTCGCTTCAATGTCCAACTTTATCTCAACTGTAGACGACTTCATACCTAGATGGCGCCTCGAGAAATCGATAACAAAAATTGGTCGGGATTTGAATTCGGCAAAGTTTACTAGAGAGCGCTTTTCTTGACAGTTATGGTAGCTCTTGTTGAACTCTGTATTGTTGAAGTGGGCGTCGGCATATTGGTCTTTGGAAAAGTCCAATAGCATTCTTTCTTGCGGATAATAGTCGCTATTCAGAGCCAATCGTATGGATTTGATGTTGGCATTATCGAACAAGGTGACGTCTTCATGCAAATTATCGGCTTTTTTCTTTTGGAAAAATACTATAACATATCTTGGACTGTCCAATGCAGAACATGTCTTTACGGACCAGATTTCTATGGTGGATCCTTGTGTGAGTGCTGGTAGCTCGTGCAATTCCCATCGACGGAACGGTATCATCATAGGCTCATCTGCTTTGATACGTGTCAACAACTGCAACTTCATGTCATCGTTGGGTGTGAGATGTGGCACTTTCAAATTGATGCTTTCTATCGTTATTTTAGCAATACTCTGAGTCTGAGGAGATCCTGGCAAAGCAGTATTCGCTCTCTCGACAACCTTCACACTGTTGGCATCATTGCGAGCTCTCACTAAACGGATTGACTGCTTGCCCCACGTTGCCACTTGATGATCATTGAAAATGGAAAACAAATGTTTCAGTGGAATGTTCATGCTCAACGTACCATCGGTGTTGAGGATCAGAGCATTGGGATAGTTCCAGCCTGCTATGGCTAGATGACGTGAGTCTTCAGGTGTATAACACAAGTATCCTCGCACAGTACTCGTTATTCCAGGATATCTGACAGTGTCCAATTCTTTATTACATAATTCATAGGTGCAGGAATCAAAGAGATAAGCTCCAGCATTGTGGGTTAATGTACCAGTACCACCACCGGTCACCTTCAATTTACCCTTGATGGTAATGATACCTTCAAACATGGCCAACCACGAATCTGCTTGATTAACCGCTATATCGATGACATCATTGTTCTCGAATGATTTCACATATGGATAATAGGTACGCCATTCCACTCTAGTGATGCTTTCGTCGAATCTGAGTTTGCGGAAAACGTCGAACACGGGTGCTAACAACATTGTAGTCTTTGAGTGATTTCAGAAACAGGACACTGGATAATGTCAATGTTTTTCTGTTGCTGCTCTTCGAAGACACGACTGCTTTGGTGTACGGTGTCGAGAGAACTGGTGCCGATGATGTTGTTGATGATGGTATATTATCTGATTTATAGGAGTAATCAAACACTAGTACCATCTTGCGAGTTTCTTCAATTCCAATCTTATGATGATTTCTTCACCTCTAAAATTCACCTGCCTGAAATCTTGGTCTAGAATCTGGAGCGTAATGTTGGGCAATTCCCGCCTGCTGACTATAGGTAGATACATTAGATTTCTGGGAGTCTCGTCTATGGCGTAACCAGGATCGACTGCAACTGCAAACTCGTAGATCGTATGTGATGGTCTGTCGTTGTAGAGAGCTCCAGCAGTAACGTTGCTATCAATGTGAATGGTTCTCACTTTGGTTATGCTGACCGGCAAATCGGAAGTGTGGACTTCTTGTGCGTTCAACAATCTATTTGAAAATCGCAAGACTTGAGCTATGCTATCCTTCGGACGAAAATCTATGACAAACTGTTTGCTCGAAATCTCACACTTTAGTGTATTATTGTTGGGCTTCAACGAGAATATATCATCAACGTCCTTTGCACTTGAGATGCCCAATTCTTTGCGTATGAATTTCTCAATGTCCACAATGTCGTATGAACCTTCGGGAATATCGATGATCTTTCCCGCCTTGGTCTTATCTTGCAGATAAAACTTTGATCCTTTGTCGATATTTGGTATACTGTTGTATGAATGGAATCCCAACAATGCTAGTCCGTAATCAGAGTCTGGATCGAGTTGAAGTGGTGTCAAAAAGTCTATGGAGAGCGTAGATGTACGACCTTTCAACGTCACGATCAGAGACATGACTGATGCACAATGACCGAGTTACTTGGTCTCATTAAAAGGGAATTCTGAACATAGACGTCCACAATTACTTTGATTGAAATTTTGGTATTGATTGTTATTGTACAAGATTTTCGTGCTGGCACCCAAATATTGCGCCAATTCTCTGGGCGATTTCAGATTACCATAACTATCGAAATATAAGGCTTTTTTATCATCTTTTATGTAAGCCACCCAATGAGTGCCCACATGATTGGAGGTATCCAAATTCAATACAGCACACTCGCGATGCCATGGACCGGTGGAAGGTAGAGTGTCCCGCATAAAAACACCTCGAAAATACGGTATTTTCAGCTGTTTGGCATACTTTATCACATCTTCATCGTACATTGATTTATTGGGTAGCTTGTCTAGAAGTTTTTTGAGTTTTTTGATTGTTTCTTCAAGTACAGTCCGAATCCTCTCGATGTTTTGCGTAGGAATAGGCTGAAACCCTGCTTGCCGATAGCCTCCATTGCTTTATTATGCCTCTGATCTTCTTCGAGCTTTTTCTTTGCATTTTTCGCATCAATGACTGTCTTTGCGACTGCTCCGGCTCCTCCAGCTAGAGATCCTAGGGCCCCCAAGGCGGCAAAGATTGGTATCAATGGTAGTATACCGCCACTGTGTGGAAGAGGTATGATTCTTGGTACTCTGATTCTTTTTTTACCGCCAGCCCTCTTGATTGCCATTCTGGCTGCATGGAGTGCTCTCAATGCAGATTTATTCAGACCACTTCCTGATGTTGTACTACCACCACCACCACCACCACCACCATCTGACTTTGATAGTACATTTTTTATGAATTTGATAATGTTGGATAGGGATTGCTGTGATACAAGATCCATGCCAAGTTTTCGTTTGACCTTCATTCCGGTGGTGACAAGCCAAGCAGCAGCCTTCTCTTTGGATTTAGCGTTCTTCGACTTGACTCTCTTCCACGCTCTATTTTCCAATATCCAATCAGCTTTGTGTCTGTCTTCTATTGAGGAATTTTGTGAATGGCGATATCGTGTTCTCGACACGCGTCGTCCAACGGATTGATACCGGTGTCTCCTCTTGCAAGTCTTTTATCGAGTTTGGTACCTGGACCACAAAATCTGTAGCCTGGAATGTGTAATTCGATGGGGAGTTTATCGATCAGAGAATTAAGCACACCCTCTCCGTGGTAGAGCAACATGAAGACTGATGTGTAGGAAGTTCGACAACTCTGCATATACCTAATGAAATGAAAAATATATCATCACATGATGAAGATCATTCAACAAGAACGGATGTTACCCATTGTGAATTTGGATGAAATTTTGTCAACCAAACCACCAGTAAATAGTAAAAATGGGAAACTGCTTCCCCATTCGTTCAGAGCAATCTTCTGCGGACCAAGCGGATGTGGAAAGACCAATGCGATGCTTTCCCTGCTGTTCGATCCAAATGGCGCGAAATTCAAGAACGTTTACGTGTATTCAAAGTCGTTGTACCAACCGAAATATCAATTGCTGCAACAAGTGTTGGATTCAGTGAAAGGTGTTGGGTATTTTCCCTTTAAAGAGAATGATCATTAGTCCATCAGAAGCGAAAAATCAATCGATATTCATTTTTGATGATGTATCATGCGACAAGCAGCAAAAAATTCGAGAATATTTTTCAATGTGTAGACACAAGGATATTGACGTAGCATACCTATGCCAGACTTTTTCTAAGATACCGAAGCAGCTGGTGCGAGACAACAGTAACCTGTTGGTGTTATTTCGACAGGATGAAATGAATTTGAAGCATGTGTTCGACGAGCATGTCTCACCAGACATGTCATTCGATCAATTTGAAGCATTGTGCTCAGAGTGTTGGAATTCCAACCAATATGGTGCGATGGTGATTGCAAAAACTTTCGATATGAATGCTGGCAGATATAGAAATGGTTTCGATAAGTTCATAAGACTGTGATCTTTGGACCATTCATCAAGATGACGTCAACCAAGATGCATGATGATGTTGCTGATGCGCTGCGCAAGAAAAAAATCAACGAACTATCAGAAGAAAATATTTAGCACTAAAATTGGGCAAGTCTGAAGATGATGATGCGTTACAGAAAATATTCCAACCACTGACATCACCTTTGAAACAAATTGCCTCCGCGTTCAAGGTCATGGAAGAAAAACTCGATGGAACGCTTTCAAACATCAAGCGAAGTAGAGCAAAATCGTTGGGGTTGAAGAAGGAGGAGAAGAAGAAGGAGAAGAAGGAGTAAGAGGATGGGGAGGTGGAGAGGGAGCAATCGGATTTGAATCAAACTAATTTCAAACCTATGATGAATGTGGCTGATAATGCTGGGCATACTGATGATGATGATGAGGATGGTTATGACGATGCTGATGATGAACTTTTTGTAGAGAGTGAAAATATCTCACCGGCTGCAATACATGATAACGTTGATCAGTATCCTGCGATGGCTCAAAAATATCTGACTGAATACTGGACAAATGATGAAAATATCGATGAGGTTTATGGTCCCAAATATGATCCAGTAACATCGAAATGGTCTCTCAACGGAAAAGAAATGAATTTCCATCGAAGAACTGGAGATATACTTCTTGATGGCTCTCGGTTCCGCGGCACCTTATCAATAACTCTTCTATAATGATCCATCCTTTGCCAAAGATGATACGAACCCATACAAGCAAATACTCTTGCTCATCAAAGCTCATCTGAATTCTGCAGGACGTATGAAGTCCTCCTCTAGACTCAAATACGTAGAAATTATTCGTCCAATGTTCAGATCCAACTCAAGTGGTCGTGGTTTGAAGTTGACATACAACACAGCACCTATCGAATACATGTATTGGGATGATCCAAACGAATTGGTAGATAGATTGAAGTTGCTCATTGCATCACAGCAAGCCGGAAATACATCAAACGATAACGAGATTGTTGCCATCTTGAACGAATTAGAAGAGGCAGGCATAATAAAACATGTGTGACATTTCTGTGATACTTCCGTGACACTTCCATGACAACTTCCGTGACAGTTCCGTGACACTTCCTGGACACTTCCGTGACAGTTCCGTGACACTTCCTTGACACTTCCGTGACAGTTCTCTTACTCAAATCAACGCAGCTTCTCTGATTGCTTCAAAACAACAGAAACCAAGCGTGAAGTTGGTGGATCTCCTGCTCGGTCAACCCCAACCAATCAAGACAGCGAAAGTGGTCACCACAAAATTTGGTAAATCTGTTCTGATTGAGTTGGAGGACTCTGTTGTGTTCCTGCCCAGTCGTGTAACTGAGACCTATTCCCCCCACATTGGATATTTCGGTAGCGGGAAATATTCCTTGGTATTCAGAGGAAAGGTGCAGACTGGGAAGGCCAATCCAGCAGCTTCGTTTGAAATTTTGGGGAATTAAAGTAAGCTACATTTGTTTCATTTGGGTAAAATATCATCAATACAGCAATGGAGAGTTTCAATAAAACCTTGACCAAAGTCGACGAAACTCTTTTATCAATTAAGAAAGATTATTCGAAACCATTGGCACTTTTTGTATTGAAATCAATCCGTTCACACATACGGAAATGTGTTTTAGCATTGAAAAAAAAATACTTTTTCGATTGGTTTGAAGCGTAAAATTCAGACTAAGATCGGGGAACTGAAACGGATGAGATTTTTCATCAAAACTATGAATAGAGGACATGTTGGCTCCGGCCTGAAGCCCTATATTCGTTGGATTGATGTTAATTCAATCTTCGCGTCGAGAGTGCAGACCGGTCTTATTCTGAATTTGAAACGTTATCGTACGTAACCATGACCATTTTACTGGCGCATTCAGAGGCTTCGCACACCAGGCTCCCTGTAATCTCAACTTTAGGAAACTGTTCGTTGTTCCCATTACGTTCCACAACCTCTCAGGATATGATTCACATTTTATAATCAGAGACATTTCCAAGCGGGGACGTGTGAGCGTACTCCCGGTTAATCGCGAAAAATACATTCCCTTTACACAACATGATGATGAAACAAGCATAAAATTCCGATTCATCGACTCTTTCCGCTTTTTGGGAACCAGTCTCGATGCTTTAGTGTCAACGCTAAAAGTTAATGATTTGAAAATCCTGAAGAAGAAATTCAGTGACGTGCATGAGATGAAATTTGCATTGTTGACACGAAAAGGAGTATCATGGAAAATTTCCGTGCGTCATCCCTCAAGACCTATGGCCTCGATCCTGCTTGGTATTACACCATGCCCGGCTATACTTGGGACTGCGTGCTCAAGTATACTGGGTGCAAGCTGCAAATCATCAAAGATATCGACATGGTGATGTTTGTGGAGCAGGCGATAAGAGGAGGAGTATCGGTTTGTTGCAATAGGTATAGCGAAGCAAACAATAAATATCAGAAAAATTATGATCCAAAAAAGCCGTCAAAGTACCTTCTTTATCTCGATGTAAATAACTTTTATGGAAAAGCAATGAGTGAACCCCTCCCTTATGGGGGCTTTACATGGGTAGAAAATGTTGACATTGATGTAACCCAAATTCTTGACAACAGTCCAGAAGGCTATATTCTCCAAGTTGATTTGGAGTATCCTGAGGGGTTGCATGACCTACACAAGGACCTACCATTTTGTCTCGAACATCGCACACCACCAAATTCAAAATTATCCAAATTAATGACCACGCTGTACGATAAAAAGTCATATACTTTACATTACAGAAATTTGAAGCAGGCATTAGAACACGGTCTGAAATTGACCAAGATTCATAAAGTATTAAAGTTCAAACAATCCACGTGGCTAAAGCCCTACATCGAGTTGAATACTCGATTGAGGACTCTAGCCACAAACGATTTTGAAAAAGATTTAAGGAAATTAGCCAATAATGCGGTGTTTGGGAAGACGATGGAGAATATTCGTAATCATAGAACAGTGAAGTTAGTCAGAATGTATGAAGGCCGCTATGGCATTAAAAATTCAATTTCAAGTCCTCGGTTTCAACAGCGGACAGTTTTCGACGACAATTTGGTGGCAGTAGAGTTGAAAAAAGCAGAGCTGATTTTCAACAAGCCCCTATACATTGGTATGGCTATTCTTGATTTATCGAAAATCGTCATGTATGATTTCCACTACAATTTCATGTTACCAAAGCTTGGAGCTGACGTAAAACTCATGTATACCGATACGGACAGCTTCATCTACGAAATTGTATGTGACGATGCATATAGTGAGGTGATTGATGCAAATATCGAGAGATTTGACACGTCTGACTATGCTCCAGACAATATTTATGGTATACCTCGAGTAAATAAAAAAGTCTTGGGCCTATTAAAGGATGAGGCAAACGGTAAGATTATTACGCATTTTGCTGGACTACGGTTCAAGATGTACAGTTATAAATTGGATATAACGGATGAGGATATTGAAAAAGAGAGAAAGCGATTGGGAAGAAAGGGGTTCAGTAAAGAACGACTAGATAGGGAATTGGAGAATTTCGGTATTAATAAAAAATCCAAGGGTGTCAAGAAATGTGTTGTCAAAAATAAGTTGACTTTTGATGACTATGTGGATTGTCTGACGGCTTGGAAAGAAAAGACCGTAGCCCAGCAAACGATTCGTTCCTACGCTCACGATGTTTTTTCCATCGAGCAGACTAAAATTGGCCTGAGTCCCAAAGATGATAAGCGGAAACTGATTCACGATTCATTTGACACACTTCCGTGGGGTCACTACAGTTTGACGGATTGATTTTCTATTTAGTATTTTTGCATCTAAATTTTCAAACCAACGCTGTTGTATTAGTCATCAATATTTATTTTATTCATCCAATAATTTATGTTGTATATATGTATATTTTCAATTATTTTAGTATTATCTAATTATTCCTAATATTCATATTTTATTGTATAAACTTTTTTTTCATTTTTATTATTCCTTTTTACATTTATACTATTATACACTTTTACAATTAATTGACTTTTCTGTGTATTCATTTCCCACACCCTTGTCTGGATGATGTGTACGAGAAAGAGAGAGAAAGAGAGAGACGAAAATAGAAAAGGAGAGAGAGAGAGAGAGAGAGAGATTGGATGGATATTAGTTGAAGGTATGGATGTAAAAAACAGTTGTATCATGTCTTCTGACGAATACAGACGTGCACTAGAAAAAATTGGGTTGAAAGTTAGAAAGCTCAGTGCAGACATCCAATTGTATGAGCAGAAAGTTTGTTTGTTCAAAGATTTCGAGCAATTGAGTGTTTGGGACAAGGTGTTCACAGAACCGAGACGTTCAGTTGCAACGTTTCCTACATCGAGAAGAATCCAACCAACACAGCTACTAGATGGCGATACTGAAAGCAAGCTTCATTCTATTGACAGCTCTGAGCAACAACGTCTTCTACACAAACATACCGTACAATACGAGGAATGCAGCCGTATGTTTTGATGTGAATCGTACACAACAGTGTGATTGGAAGCTGATGAGTAGAATGTATGTCAACGATAACAAACTACCTGTATATTCAATCGACATGCCTCGAGTCAATGGGACCACCATCGACTACAAATTGAAATTATCGTTTTCTGATGGCAGTGACGGCAAAATGGGAGACTGGCAGACATTTACATTGAAGAAATCTTCCGCAAAATTAGATGATGATCAAGATACTGTCAATATCATTGCAGTTTTGACACTTTGTTGTACACTAATATGTTCACTCATTTCAATCTCACATGTTATTTTCATTATACTGAGAAATAAGGGATGTGATGAATAAAAACTCTGAAATTACGATATAAAGTTCTTTATTTTGGCAATAAATTACATAACCAATTTTATAAAGTATCGACATTGTGGAGACTGCACTGGAACCTTCCTCCATGGAAATGATTCATGCAAGGTGGAATGGATTGTTGAAACGTTATTGGTTGCCACCAAGAATTGTCAAAATCTTCCAAATTAACAATGTGATTGGTCATCTCCAACTCTGTACATTTTCGCTGCAAAAACTGAATCTTTTGATGGCCTCTCACGTGGATGATGTTTGTCTGCTGCAGGTTATCTCGTAGTATTTGATCCAACTCATTCAAATCCACATAACCACTGGAATATTTTAAACCATGAACGTAACGCTCCACATGATTTGCCATCTTTTTATCTTCTCTGCTTAAACTGGAAAATTCTACAGATGGCTTGAATAGAAAATGACACGTCTTTTTGCCAATGCGAATGGTCATTTCCTTTGGAATGGATTCACCATCATTCATGAACCCTTGAATGTCAACCAGTGCGATCTCCATGACTCTTCGAAGCAAACTGACGTCTGACTGATGCAGCAACACCTAACTAGGCAATATTTCGAACAATTTCGCTGAGTGGGAGAAGTTCCATGATTTGATCGTGAATGATGATGCGATAGTCTTTGGTGTCGGGAGGGAAGCCTGTAGTCGCTTCAATATCCAACTTTATCTCAACTGTAGACGACTTCATACCTAGATGGCGCCTCGAGAAATCGATAACAAAAATTGGTCGGGATTTGAATTCGGCAAAGTTTACTAGAGAGCGCTTTTCTTGACAGTTATGGTAGCTCTTGTTGAACTCTGTATTGTTGAAGTGGGCGTCGGCATATTGGTCTTTGGAAAAGTCCAATAGCATTCTTTCTTGCGGATAATAGTCGCTATTCAGAGCCAATCGTATGGATTTGATGTTGGCATTATCGAACAAGGTGACGTCTTCATGCAAATTATCGGCTTTTTTCTTTTGGAAAAATACTATAACATATCTTGGACTGTCCAATGCAGAACATGTCTTTACGGACCAGATTTCTATGGTGGATCCTTGTGTGAGTGCTGGTAGCTCGTGCAATTCCCATCGACGGAACGGTATCATCATAGGCTCATCTGCTTTGATACGTGTCAACAACTGCAACTTCATGTCATCGTTGGGTGTGAGATGTGGCACTTTCAAATTGATGCTTTCTATCGTTATTTTAGCAATACTCTGAGTCTGAGGAGATCCTGGCAAAGCAGTATTCGCTCTCTCGACAACCTTCATACTGTTGGCATCATTGCGAGCTCTCACTAAACGGATTGACTGCTTGCCCCACGTTGCCACTTGATGATCATTGAAAATGGAAAACAAATGTTTCAGTGGAATGTTCATGCTCAACGTACCATCGGTGTTGAGGATCAGAGCATTGGGATAGTTCCAGCCTGCTATGGCTAGATGACGTGAGTTTTCAGGTGTATAACACAAGTATCCTCGCACAGTACTCGTTATTCCAGGATATCTGACAGTGTCCAATTCTTTATTACATAATTCATAGGTGCAGGAATCAAAGAGATAAGCTCCAGCATTGTGGGTTAATGTACCAGTACCACCACCGGTCACCTTCAATTTACCCTTGATGGTATTGATACCTTCAAACATGGCCAACCACGAATCTGCTTGATTAACCGCTATATCGATGACATCATTGTTCTCGAATGATTTCACATATGGATAATAGGTACGCCATTCCATTCTAGTGATGCTTTCGTCGAATCTGAGTTTGCGGAAAACGTCGAACACGGGTGCTAACAACATTGTAGTCTTTGAGTGATTTCAGAAACAGGACACTGGATAATGTCAATGTTTTTCTGTTGCTGCTCTTCGAAGACACGACTGCTTTGGTGTACGGTGTCGAGAGAACTGGTGCCGATGATGTTGTTGATGATGGTATATTATCTGATTTATAGGAGTAATCAAACACTAGTACCATCTTGCGAGTTTCTTCAATTCCAATCTTATGATGATTTCTTCACCTCTAAAATTCACCTGCCTGAAATCTTGGTCTAGAATCTGGAGCGTAATGTTGGGCAATTCCCGCCTGCTGACTATAGGTAGATACATTAGATTTCTGGGAGTCTCGTCTATGGCGTAACCAGGATCGACTGCAACTGCAAACTCGTAGATCGTATGTGATGGTCTGTCGTTGTAGAGAGCTCCAGCAGTAACGTTGCTATCAATGTGAATGGTTCTCACTTTGGTTATGCTGACCGGCAAATCGGAAGTGTGGACTTCTTGTGCGTTCAACAATCTATTTGAAAATCCCAAGACTTGAGCTATGCTATCCTTCGGACGAAAATCAATGACAAACTGTTTGCTCGAAATCTCACACTTTAGTGTATTATTGTTGGGCTTCAACGAGAATATATCATCAACGTCCTTTGCACTTGAGATGCCCAATTCTTTGCGTATGAATTTCTCAATGTCCACAATGTCGTATGAACCTTCGGGAATATCGATGATCTTTCCCGCCTTGGTCTTATCTTGCAGATAAAACTTTGATCCTTTGTCGATATTTGGTATACTGTTGTATGAATGGAATCCCAACAATGCTAGTCCGTAATCAGAGTCTGGATCGAGTTGAAGTGGTGTCAAAAAGTCTATGGAGAGCGTAGATGTACGACCTTTCAACGTCACAATCAGAGACATGACTGATGCACAATGACCGAGTTACTTGGTCTCATTAAAAGGGAATTCTAAACATAGACGTCCACAATTACTTTGATTGAAATTTTGGTATTGATTGTTATTGTACAAGATTTTCGTGCTGGCACCCAAATATTGCGCCAATTCTCTGGGCGGTTTCAGATTACCATAACTATCGAAATATAAGGCTTTTTTATCATCTTTTATGTAAGCCACCCAATGAGTGCCCACATGATTGGAGGTATCCAAATTCAATACAGCACACTCGCGATGCCATGGACCGGTGGAAGGTAGAGTGTCCCGCATAAAAACACCTCGAAAATACGGTATTTTCAGCTGTTTGGCATACTTTATCACATCTTCATCGTACATTGATTTATTGGGTAGCTTGTCTAGAAGTTTTTTGAGTTTTTTGATTGTTTCTTCAAGTACAGTCCGAATCCTCTCGATGTTTTGCGTAGAAATAGGCTGAAACCCTGCTTGCCGATAGCCTCCATTGCTTTATTATGCCTTTGATCTTCTTCGAGCTTTTTCTTTGCATTTTTCGCATCAATGACTGTCTTTGCGACTGCTCCGGCTCCTCCAGCTAGAGATCCTAGGGCCCCCAAGGCGGCAAAGATTGGTATCAATGGTAGTATACCGCCACTGTGTGGAAGAGGTATGATTCTTGGTACTCTGATTCTTTTTTTACCGCCAGCCCTCTTGATTGCCATTCTGGCTGCATGGAGTGCTTTCAATGCAGATTTATTCAGACCACTTCCTGATGTTGTACTACCACCACCACCACCACCACCACCATCTGACTTTGATAGTACATTTTTTATGAATTTGATAATGTTGGATAGGGATTGCTGTGATACAAGATCCATGCCAAGTTTTCGTTTGACCTTCATTCCGGTGGTGACAAGCCAAGCAGCAGCCTTCTCTTTGGATTTAGCGTTCTTCGACTTGACTCTCTCCCACGCTCTATTTTCCAATATCCAATCAGCTTTGTGTCTGTCTTCTATTGAGGAATTTTGTGAATAGGCGATATCGTGTTCTCGACACGCGTCGTCCAACGGATTGATACCGGTGTCTCCTCTTGCAAGTCTTTTATCGAGTTTGGTACCTGGACCACAAAATCTGTAGCCTGGAATGTGTAATTCGATGGGAAGTTTATCGATCAGAGAATTAAGCACACCCTCTCCGTGGTAGAGCAACATGAAGACTGATGTGTAGTAAGTTCGACAACTCTGCATATACCTAATGAAATGAAAAATATATCATCACATGATGAAGATCATTCAACAAGAACGGATGTTACCCATTGTGAATTTGGATGAAATTTTGTCAACCAAACCACCAGTAAATAGTGAACATGGGAAACTGCTTCCCCATTCGTTCAGAGCAATCTTCTGCGGACCAAGCGGATGTGGAAAGACCAATGCGATGCTTTCCCTGCTGTTCGATCCAAATGGCGCGAAATTCAAGAACGTTTACGTGTATTCAAAGTCGTTGTACCAACCGAAATATCAATTGCTGCAACAAGTGTTGGATTCAGTGAAAGGTGTTGGGTATTTTCCCTTTAAAGAGAATGATCATTAGTCCATCAGAAGCGAAAAATCAATCGATATTCATTTTTGATGATGTATCATGCGACAAGCAGCAAAAAATTCGAGAATATTTTTCAATGTGTAGACACAAGGATATTGACGTAGCATACCTATGCCAGACTTTTTCTAAGATACCGAAGCAGCTGGTGCGAGACAACAGTAACCTGTTGGTGTTATTTCGACAGGATGAAATGAATTTGAAGCATGTGTTCGACGAGCATGTCTCACCAGACATGTCATTCGATCAATTTAAAGCATTGTGCTCAGAGTGTTGGAATTCCAACCAATATGGTGCGATGGTGATTGCAAAAACTTTCGATATGAATGCTGGCAGATATAGAAATGGTTTCGATAAGTTCATAAGACTGTGATCTTTGGACCATTCATCAAGATGACGTCAACCAAGATGCATGATGATGTTGCTGATGCGCTGCGCAAGAAAAAAATCAACGAACTATCAGAAGAAAATATTTAGCACTAAAATTGGGCAAGTCTGAAGATGATGATGCGTTACAGAAAATATTCCAACCACTGACATCACCTTTGAAACAAATTGCCTCCGCGTTCAAGGTCATGGAAGAAAAACTCGATGGAACGCTTTCAAACATCAAGCGAAGTAGAGCAAAATCGTTGGGGTTGAAGAAGGAGGAGTAGAAGAAGGAGAAGAAGGAGTAAGAGGATGGGGAGGTGGAGAGGGAGCAATCGGATTTGAATCAAACTAATTTCAAACCTATGATGAATGTGGCTGATAATGCTGGGCATACTGATGATGATGATGAGGATGGTTATGACGATGCTGATGATGAACTTTTTGTAGAGAGTGAAAATATCTCACCGGCTGCAATACATGATTACGTTGATCAGTATCCTGCGATGGCTCAAAAATATCTGACTGAATACTGGACAAATGATGAAAATATCGATGAGGTTTATGGTCCCAAATATGATCCAGTAACATCGAAATGGTCTCTCAACGGAAAAGAAATGAATTTCCATCGAAGAACTGGAGATATACTTCTTGATGGCTCTCGGTTCCGTGGCACCCTATCAATAACTCTTCTATAATGATCCATCCTTTGCCAAAGATGATACGAACCCATACAAGCAAATACTCTTGCTCACCAGAGCTCATCTGAATTCTGCAGGACGTATGAAGTCCTCCTCTAGACTCAAATACGTAGAAATTATTCGTCCAATGTTCAGATCCAACTCAAGTGGTCGTGGTTTGAAGTTGACATACAACACAGCACCTATCGAATACATGTATTGGGATGATCCAAACGAATTGGTAGATAGATTGAAGTTGCTCATTGCATCACAGCAAGCCGGAAATACATCAAACGATAACGAGATTGTTGCCATCTTGAACGAATTAGAAGAGGCAGGCATAATAAAACATGTGTGACATTTCTGTGATACTTCCGTGACACTTCCATGACAACTTCCGTGACAGTTCCGTGACACTTCCTGGACACTTCCGTGACAGTTCCGTGACACTTCCTTGACACTTCCGTGACAGTTCCGTGACACTTCCTTGACAGTTCCGTAACACTTTCATGGCATGTCTATGAGTGAAGGGGCTAATAATTGGCGAGGCAAAGTGTCTACCATTATCGATAACGTACAATACTTTAGTCATTAGCATAATGAGTCTCGACAAATTCGGACGTGGTTTGTTTCCACGCTCAGCTCAGATGGTGACAGTCAGATCTGGAATTTCACATACTCCAACCGGTGATATTGATGTTGGTCATTTGAAGATGTGTAATGTAAAACTGCCAACAGATGCCGCTGATGTTGCAAACAAACAATATGTGGATGAAGTTATATCGCAAATAAAGTTAGATTTCAAGATTGCTTTCGATAATTACGGTGAAAAAATCCGGAATTACCTTGCTGGCTTCAGCAACGAAATTATCGAAGAAAGGAAGAGAGTGGATGTACATGATCAGAAACTGGCAACGTTCAATACAAACTTTGTTCAGTTGTCTGGCATAGTGCACAAGATCAACATACATGTGGAGCAGCTTCGCAACAACTCTCTACCAAAACTCGAAAGCGACATCGACTTGAATGTGAAAAATATTCTAGAACTTGTCGATAAGATTGACAACACTGTGAAGAGTTTGCACGATTTGAAGGCTGAGCAACAACACAGCTGTGATAAAGAACGCCAGCTCGCTGATGTCATTGATCAAATGAAAAAAGATCTGACCAAGATTGCCATCACTCCAAAATCTACGACAACACCAACGCCACCAAAAACGAAGCCTCCTGTGTGAAACCCATCATATGAACTCCTAATCCAACAAAGTCAATATGTCACATTCTTAAGAAAAAATCCAACTCGTCAATGAATTACATAGACCTGCTAGGAAAAAATTTCCAAGGCGCCGCATTATCATCAAAGGTTTGGATGACTTATGGCAAATGGATCTAGCCGAAATGCGACCTTATGCCTCTGTTAATAAGGATCACAAGCTGATAATGGTCGTGATTGATTGTTTTTCCAAGTATCTATGGACTGGACCACTGAAATCAAAAACTGGTGCTGAAATCGCTCGTGCATTTGCTGATATTCTATCGCATGCCAACAACAGAATTCCCAAGAATTCGCAAACCGATCAAGGTACCGAATTCTACAACGAAAAGTTTCAAAGTCTGATGAAAAAGTTCTTCATCAACCATTATCATACGTACACCATAATGAAGGCAGCCATCGCTGAACGTTTTATACGGACATTGAAGGAAAAACTATACAAGTACTTTAGTTTGAATGGCTCATACCGTTGGATAGATGTCCTGCCTGAAATCACGAGAAATTATAATAACACGAAACATACGACAATAAGATGCAAGCCCAGTGACGTCACCAAAGCCAACGAACAAGTTATTTCAAAATCCACGTACAATCACATCAAAATTGCTGGAACCAGAAAACTCGACGTTGGTGACATTGTGAGAATAAGCAAAGCCAAACATGTTTTCGAAAAGAATTATACACCAAATTGAACTACTGAACTATTTTAAATCGTAAAAGTTCGTATTACGAAACCTACTACATACATCTTGGAAGATTTGCATGGTACTCCGATCGAAGGTGCCTTTTATCCTGAAGAATTGCAAAAAACTGAAAATTCCGATGTTTACCTAGTGAAAAAAGTTTTAAGGAAGAGGGATAAAAAGGTGTTTGTCAAATGGCTAGGATTCGATGATACACATAACAGCTGGATTGATTCCACCAACAAGTTATAATGTAATCATATGGAAAACTAGCACAAATAACAACCATTATCGGATGTTGTGACGTGTTGGCAGTGGTGGTATAAATAATGAGGACTGAAACTTTCAACACATCAGTTCGAGAACAATGAGTGAAGACTCTGGTTATTCATCTAGTGAAGTGCTTTCCGAAAACGGTAGTACTAGTTCATTGGCAATGATGGGTTATTATGGTGACGTTGATACATATTTGGACATGATTGAGCAAGCAGCGAAAGCCGAATCGTACCTCCTGCTGACTTCATCGTTCCAGTTGTCCACCTACATGATTCAGTGCGGACTTAGTCCAGCTAGACAGTTTAGTCCGAGCATCATCCTAAAGAAACCCTTCCATCCAGCGAAAATGTCGTTCTCCACATATGAATGGGCCACCTTCATCGATTCGCTGTATAAGGTACAACAAGACTTTTTTGAAGCACCCCTGTCCTGTTTCATTGATGAATATGATCCTGCCGTTACCACCTGCGGAGACTATATCACCATAACCAAATTCGTTTGCGATGGTGTCAAAATGTTGTCACTCACCAAATACCACATTACATTCGAATTGGTGGAAGAGGATGTTGCAGACATTTTGAGGGCTGAAACGTGTGTTGTTTCACATCGAGTTGCGCTGATAAACAAATTGGACTTTTCCATGTATTATCAGAACATTTTGAATACTATAGCCGATTGGATTAGAAATAGCCTGACTGATTTGGGTGCGAAAGAGCTTATATCTGGATTCTGTAATGTTTCTGATTGTATGTCTAGTAATGCTCTTAGAGAATATTTTTATTATTGTCAAAATGAGGTTATGTCTGATTTGAATAGAATGTTGTGAAAAATGTGACTAGTTTTTTCATTTCATCAGTCTACAACTTGACGCGAGACTAGTAGCATCTGAAATATTTTAGCTCTGCTCGAAAAATCGTGAAGTCTGAAATAGCTGTGCTATTGGAGTTTATAAAATCTCCCGCTTTGACTTTGACGAAATTCACTGAACAAGAATTGCAGTACATTCCAGTAGAATGTCTCATCGAATATGCAGATCCTTATGGGCTATTGAGGGTGTGGCACAAACTTACTCAAGAATATCGCAGCAACTTTAACCTACAAATCAAACTGCCATGCTTCGTTCATTATAATCGTCCCGATTGGACCACACACTGGGATGGACCGCCATCTTCTCAAGAGGCATGTAATTTTTGTAGAAAAGGAGAACTTGAATAAATAGATTATTTATCTTCGTTTTCGTATTCTTTCACCCCCATGGGCTGCCCTGTATATATTTTTTTTCAATCTTCATCAACTCAAACACCCTGTATATATTTCTTTCAACCCAAACACTTCTTCCATGCTAAAACATGGGACCGCGAACCGTGGGACACTCTGTATATATTTTTTTTCAATTTTCAATTAACTCAAACGCCCCGTATATGAAAATTCAATCTTGTTATTGTCATTAAAGTCACAGTTTGAGGAATGGGTACACGAGCGCGCGCTTATCATTCTAAGGGATCTTTCGCTTTGCTGGATCTTCGAACGCCATGAAGCGAGACAGCGTTGCCACACACAATGATGTAACAATATTAACATCCAAACACATACGTCCGACAACGTTGCAGCGCCGAGCGCTCGAGCCTTACTCTACCTCGATAGATCCGTTGCAAAGATAAGCGCGCGCCAGCGATGGATATTATTTTCGACTCGAAGTTTCTTATCTCTGGAATGCATCTCTCGCTTCACTCTACCTCGATAGATCCGTTGCAAAGATAAGCGCGCGCCAGCGATGGATATTATTTCGGACTCGAAGTTTCTTATCTCTGGAATGCATCTCTCGCTTCACTCTACCTCGATGGATCCGGTGCAAAGATAAGCGCGCGCCAGCGATGGATATCCCGTTTGAATAGCATTAAAATAATTGAAATATCACGGAGGTCGGAATACCACAGTGCGTATATACGCTGCCTCATAATGCAAAGGTCCCTGGTTTAATTCCCCCCAGCGGTGACAGCTTTTTTTAATTCATTTATTCACGATGGCGACGTATGAATAATTCGAATTTCGCGCTGGTTTTTAGTGGGCGTGGCCTCCAACCAAATGCTGGCCTCTGATTGGCTTGCCCTGGTACATACATAGCCCTTCTACTCCGACTCAAAATAGTGGGTTCGAAACGTAAATTCAAAATTGGTGATTATGTACGTATATCCAAGATTCGTGGAGTTTTCGATAAAAAATATAACTCAAATTGGTCTACTGAGATTTTCCGTATAAGAAAAGTTCTATTGACAAACCCAGTTACCTACTTATTGAAAGATGATTCTAACAAGGATATTCTAAGGGGTTCTATAACGAGCAATTGCAAAAAGTAAGATATCCAGACGTGTATCTCGTCGAAAGGGTATTGAAGAGGAAGAATGGACAGGTGTTCGTCAAATGGCTTGGATTTGATGACAAACATAACAGCTGGATAGACGAAAATAATGTTACGTGATGTTGCGCAAGGAAGACTATATAAAGGGTTCATCACGCTGATGATTTTTATCATTTTCTCGTTGACTGCCCTCTAACAAATGTAGTAGGTGCTCACTTCGGAAAAAAAATGTTCTTAATTGATGTACAAGGTTTCCAGTATGGAAAAGACAAGTTTTTGTGTAGAGAAATTGCGATTCTGATTGTGGACAATGGTGTGTGGCAACATAGATTCATCACTTTACCCATCGACATGTCACATTACAATTCAACTGTTCTCAAACATATGGAATGGTCCACTGAACACTTACATGGATTGGAATGGAGCCATAAGGAATCATCTACAACCACAATACAGTATGAACAAATAACTGAATTCATCAAGAAATGCACTGGCTGTTACGAAGGAGATGAAATTCTGGTCAAGGGGTTGGAAAAGAAGAAATGGTTGGAGAGACTGCTAAGAATGAACCATATCATCGATTTACATGAACAAGGATGTCCTGCAATTGAGGACTTGAAGTTATTTCTAAGATCGAATCATTGCAACCAACATTTATATAATAATTCTAATTGTGCTTTAGAGAATGTATATTTATTATGGTACTGGTACCTTCATTGTAAACAATGATGTGTTTATTTAGAATCTAATAAATGATTATATTCAAGATTTTCATTTATTTTTTTTATATATTACTCATTATTTACAAAACTATCAAACAACGACAACTCATATATTAATTATTATTTATAAAACTATTATACAACACAACGACGACAACAACAACAATGAAAACAACAACAACAACAACAACAATGAAAAAGTATCTATAATTTCGATTAACTATATCATGTATTTAGAAACAATGAGTAGAAACAAAAACTTAATGAATGACCTCACTACAGAATAAATTTTGTTTCAACTCATAGTTGTCTAATATCTGATGTAGTTTTAACGAAATTGGGCAAAAACGAAACATTTCATCACACCTGGGGCATGAGATTGTTCCAAAATCAAGAATTTCATTCAAGTTCCTACATCTTTCCTCTCCACTACTAGTAGTATACACCACTGTCATGTGTCCATTATCATTCCTCTCCATGCTGATGGTCCCAATTCCTTCTTCCTGTTGTTGTTCTTGTTGTTCTTGTTGTCGACCACTACTCTGCAAGAAATCGTTATTCAGCCTGATGTTGCGTTTCACCTCCATAGGCAGCATCAGGGAATTCGTATACTTGCGAATCTTCCTCCTCGGGTAGTGGTGGTGGTGGTGGTGGTGTTTGGCTGGAAGTTGATGCCTGCCTGATCTTTTTCTGCGGTGGTGGTGATGGTAACGGCGCTGCATCGTCTTCGATGGCCGCCGCGAAGTTGAACCTCTTGACGGCCTTCTGCAAAAGCATAAGCTCTTGCTCCGACTCCGCAAGCGCCCTGGTCCACTTTATAGGCAGGTTCCCAAATTTTGTTTGTAAAGTTATCATCTTAGGACTGTATTTCAGATATATCAATATACAGTCCTCTGATTTTTTCACGATGTCCTTCACACCGTATCTGGAAAAAGAAATGCATTTTTTTATCCTCATATTGATGAAACTTGTGATCGAATATGGAAATATGATATGAAGAAAATGATATGACAATGATAATAATAATGATAAACTTACTTGAACAATTGTTTCATCACAACCATTGCCATGTCGATTGGCAACAATTTTTTGTTTTCAATGTTGACTATTAATGTTGTTGGGATGCCTGCCATGTTGTTTCACGAAGAACTGCTTCTTGGTTGTGGTAGTGAAATCAAAAAATATGGTAGTATTTATACTCATTTTGAGCTCCCTAAATTGATATGAAACATTTTATAATCTCCAAGTTGAATCAAAGTATCAAATTTTAATCACTACACATGTGTGCATTTTTTCCAAAAAGTATGATATCGACTTGTTTTTCTCATCGTTGGTATCGAGACGGAATTCTTATCATCCACGTGTGCATTTTTTCCTAAAAAGTATGATATCGATTTGTTATACGGAATTCTTATCATCCTCGATAACTGTAGAAATTTCAAAATGTTAACATGTTTTTTGTAAACACTCAAGGTCGAATGAAATTCCCCTCATGCACATGTGCGCATTTTTTCAGTTGCTATCGAAACAAAAATTCTTATCGTTGATAACTCTAGAGGTCTTTCAAAGAGGTCAGCTGGGTAATGATACTTCATCGACGTCAGGCCGATGTTATAAATTCTACAACATTCGCTGTTGTCTATTTCGTATTGCATCCAGCTCAAGTTGCTCCTGTTGAATTACCTCTGATTCCTGTCAACGATCTCCAGTTCAACGCATTCCACCATCACATATCGTCTATTGTCAGAGTAAGTGAAAATGAGCTCGATGGATCATTTAGTCAGTCAATTCATCAGGAAAACTGATCAAATTTATCCTCTAATTGAAACGGAAGAAGAGTATTGTAAATGGATAAAATTCGTTCAAAAAACAATTCATTCAGTGAATAAATGCATAAAAATAAATCAAGTTGCGTGAAGAATTTTTCAAAAATAGAAACTGGTTTAGCTATCTTGAAATACCATAAAGAAAGATTGATAACACTCAGAGATGAAACAAAACATCAAAAACGTTATTTAGTGTGGAAAGAAATTGATTCATGTTTCGATAAAAGAATTCGAACTGGTGCTATTATTAATAAAAATACCAAAGATCCAAAAACTTTTCTGGAGAAATGTTTTCGATGCTTCTCACTCAAAATCAAGTCTAAATTACAGAAATCTCTTTTGGAAGTGAATGCTACATTTTTAGGAAATTTCGTTAAACCTAAAACTCTCGAAACTGATATTAAGCATTTCAACACAAAAAATCAGATTATCGATAATAATACAAATTTGAAGTCGTGGTTCAATGATAATATTGAAAATTAGATTCTAACTGCACTGGAAGAATTTCAGGAGAGAGATAGTGGTTGGGCACTATATCAAATTATTCAATTAAAGGTGAACATTAATCATTATCTTCCCATGAACGTTTGTATTTCTTCTTCTTACGTAGATTTACCTATTGCTATCAAACACAGCAAAGATGTCATCGATATAAAAAATAAGGACCCCTATTGCTTTTTGTGGTCTTTTGTGTGTGTGCTCTACATCCAGCAGGCCCAGGGAAAAATGTTAATAGAACATCATCTTATCCACATTTCAGTCAAGTTTTGTAATATGACGGTATCAAATTCCCTATTAAATTGAAAGACATTAGAAAATTTGAAATAATGAATGATATTTCTGTTAACGTGTTCACTATAAGTGGAGAAAAAAGAAGGAAAGTTGAAGCTCTTACTCTTTTTGTTTTAAGGGAGTTAGACCTATTTAATTATTAAGACTTTAATCGTCTACTTACTTAAGTTTGAATCAATTTTGTTATAGTCGAAGCCGAGGTCGAAGCTGATAGTTTATATAATATCTATTGTAAGATGTTATTTTTCTTTCAATTCGTAAACATGCAGCAATTCCTGCAATGTGGTCATCTTAATGCTCGTTCATTGGTAGCTCACTTTAATGAAGTGAAAGATCTAATTCTGCATCTCAATTTAGATTTACTCGCAGTAAGTGAAACATGGCTTAAAAGTTATATATCGAATGATGTTATTAGCATACCTGGTTATTTTTTTGAGAGAGTAGATCGTGGGCGAGATATCAGTGGAGGTGGAATAGGTATTTACATAAAAAATAGTATAAAATACTCACGTATTCCTAGTGGTAAAGAAATTGAACAGATGTGGTTGAAGATTTCCTATAAGTCCGAGACCTTTGGTCTAGGCGTATTTCATAACCCTCATGTAAGACTTTGTAATTATTTTTTTGAACAATTCGAATCTGCGATATCATCCATTCAACCTACAGTGGACTATATTATTTGTTTAGGTGATTTCAATGTGGACCTTTTTGATATTACTAGTGCCGCATGTGAACTAGTGGCGAATACTCTTGAGGGTCTAGGGTTAAAACAACTAATAAAGGAACCAACACGCATCACTTATCATTCAGCTACTCTGCTGGATTATTTGATAACATCTGATGATAATATCATAATGCAACAAAAAGTTAAACATATTCCGGAAGTAGGGGATAATGAAATGATTTTATTCAATATTAGATTAAAATTAGTAAGAAATGAACCTAGATACATCATCAGTAGGAATTTCGAAAATCTAGATTACAATCAATTCAATAGTGACCTACAATCTATACCATGGAACATTATATTTGAATTAAACGATGTAGATAGCAAAGTGCAATTCTTATCTGATAATATCACTAGTATCCTGGATCTTCACGTCGCTTTTCAAAGTTTTAGAATAACAAAGAAATACGCTCCTTGGTTAACTGATACAATCAAGGCTATGACTTCTGATAGAGATAGAGCCTTAAAAAAATTCAAAATCACCAAAAGAAATAACGACTGGCAGTCTTACAAACAATTACGTAATTTAGTAAATGGAACTATTAAAAAAGAAAAAGAGGTATATATCAAATTTAAAATGAAGGATATGTCACACAAAGAGAGGTGGTCTAGTCTGAAGACGGTTGTGGGATTCGAAAAAGATCATAATGATATGGATTTTTCAAATAAATGGAATGTGAATGAAATCAATGAATTCTTTTTGAACGCTGTTCCTAAATTGACTCCTGATGATGACACGAAACAGTTCTATGAACATAATATTAAAAAATCGGTACATACAATACTCACGTTTCAACCAGTATCTGAAACTGATATTCTCAATATAATAAAAGGAATTAGAAGTAAAGCTGTTGGACCAGATGGCATCAATTTTCTCACTTTGAACTTGTGCCTACCATTTCTGTTGCCGTATATCACCCATATAATCAACTTTTGTTTATTGAACTATGTGTTTCCTCAAAATTGGAAAAAATCTTTTGTTACTCCCTTGCCTAAAGTAAATAATTCACAAACATTACAAGAATTACGACCGATCAGTGTATTGCCAACTCTATCAAAGATCTTAGAGAAAGCTATCAATATACAACTACAGAATCACTTGGCTAAAAATTCCGTAATACCCTCAGTACAGTCTGGATTTAAAACTGGCCACAGTTGTACAACAGCACTATTAAACATCTCTGATGACATTATGACAGCTCTTGATAAAAATAAATTAACTGTGTTGTTACTATTTGACTACTCCAAAGCATTTGACACTCTTAATCATAATTTACTCTTTTCGATCTTATCTTATAGTGGTTTGGATATTAAAGCTGTGGATTTATTCAAATCTTATCTATCTGAGAGAAGTCAAGCTGTAAAGAATCAAGCAAGTGTATCACGTTTTTTATCTGTGGATACCGGAGTGCCCCAAGGTTCACATTAGGCCCTACACTCTTCTCTGTTTATATATCTAATTTTCCTGATATTTTCTTTTCGTGTTTACAACATTACTACGCTGACGATACGCAGTTGTATATGTCTTTTTCCTTGGATGAAGCAAATCAAGCGGTAACTGCTATCAATTATGACTTGCATAATCTTCATACATTTTCAATCAACCACTGTCTACAACTAAATGCATCTAAGACTAATGCAATCATTTTTGGAAGTAAAGCTGAGTCGCAGGAGTTTGAGACAGAGTACTCATCAAAAATTTTAATTAATGGTAATTCTATACAATTTAGTGAAAAAGTAAAAAATTTGGGAGTCTGGTTTGATGAGAACTTAAGATTGACGCACCATATTAGTAGCTGCTGACAAAAAGCCTATGGAGCTCTTAAACTCATATTTCAATCTCGCCATGTGTTGGATAGATCGGTTAAAATCCTACTGTGTGAGTCACTTGTATTATCTAAATTAAATTTCTGTGACATTATTTATAATTCCTGTTTAAATTCATTAGATGCAAAAAGAATACAAAAATTGCAAAACTCGTGCCTAAGACTAATTTTTGGTATTCGCAAATTTGAACATATCAGTCATACATTCAGAATTACTAAATGGTTACATATGAAAAATCGTCGAGAAATGCACTCTACCATGTTTTATATTAAGCTAGTAAAGGAACACTCTCCACCATATCTGTATCATAAAATAAAATTCAGAACCGATGTACATTCTCTAAACTTAAGACACAGAAATACTCTTACTATACCTCGTCACCATACTGAGTCATTCAAACGATCGTTTTCTTACTGTATTGCTAACCGTCTCAATAACTTACCCCACGATTCCACTCGCTCATCGCTACATAAACTTAAACGAGTACTCTTTGACTACTATTCATCTGAGCAATAATTAAGATTTTTGGAAAAAAATTGGATTCCCTCGGTCAAGAGCTAAACTAGTATCCTTTTTATCCTTTCTGTGTTGATATGAATTGATTAAAATTATTTATCATTATTTTCGCTGTTTTTGACTTCCTTTTGGGGTTAGATGGAAGAGCAGATGTATGTTAAATGTAAAATTTATATTTCATACTGTACATTTTTATTTTAATGCATACAAACTGAATCTCGCCCTAACTATGCACTAACAAAATTCAATTATCTTTCATTAATTGGTAATAAAGACATTTATTATTATTATTATTATTATTATTATTATTAAGTATTACCAATATGTTTGAGTAGCACAAATTATGATAAAAGGGTTAATCTACTTATGGTACCATCATGTAATGAACTTGATGATCGAGATGGGGATGATGATTATGATGATGATGGTGAGGAGGAGGAGAAGGAGCCTCCTGAACGTACGTTGCATAATAAATCGTTCCACTTTGCTTATATCACTGATTTGAACAAGTTACTTAACAGACAATTAGGAAATTCGTCACCTAAAAGGTGGCTATGTGATCGATGTTTGAATCACTATTAATACAAGGAGAACTTGGAAAAACATTATGCACAATGCAGGCAAATGAACCAATCGCAAATTCAGCTACCTAAGCCACATGAGTCAACTCTAAAGTTCAAGAATTTCAAAAATACCGAAAAAGTACCTTTCGTTATATATGCTGATTTAGAGTGTTTATTGCAAAAGTATGTTGATTCAAAACCCAGTGGAAAAACAAAAAAATTTCAAAAACATGTGCCATTTACGATTGGCTACATGCTGGTTTGTTCCTATGATAATTCTCTCTCCAAATTCAAATATTATACTGGTGAAGATTGTATATCATGGTTTGTTAATGAATTGAAACAGTTAGCTATGCGAGTCAATGATATAATTGCACATGTGAAACCTATGGAACCTCTTACTGCACAGCAACATGAGGATTTTCAGAAGGCTTCTTCATGTCATATCTGTTTGAAACCATTCGTTGAAGGAGAACGAAAAATTGAAGACCATTCACACCTTACAGGTGCCTACTGTGGCCCTTCTCATAACCACTGTAATTTGAACTACAAAGAAGATCACGCTATACCAGTAATTTTCCACAATATGTCAGGTTATGACAGCCATTTCCTCATCAAGAAATTGGGTACCGAAATCAGTGGTAAGGTATCTCTACTACCGATAAATAAAGAGAAATATATTTTATTTACCAAACACGTTGATGGGACGAAAGTGAGTTTCAGATTTTTAGATTCCTACAGATTTATGGCTTGCAGTTCAGATACCTTATCATCATACTTAGATAATGATAGGAAAATAATCACGCGGAAATGTTACCGCAACGAGGAACAATTCAGTTTGCTGTGTCGGAAGGGTGTCTGCCCTTATGATTATTTAGATTCTTAGGAAAAATTGAGTGATACTTATTTACCATCGATTGAATCTTTTTTCAATAAACTAAATGGAGAAGGAGTATCAAGAGGTGATTATGAACATGCGCATAAGGTCTGGCAAGTTTTCAACATACAAACGTTACAACAATATGTTGAATTATATATCAAAACAGACATTTTACTACTTGCAGATATATTCGAGAACTTTAGAATAACTTCTATGTCTACATATAAACTAGATCCTCTCCACTATTACACCGCGCCTGGACTAGCCTTTGATAGTATGTTGAAAATCACTGGTATTGAATTGGAGCTTCTTTCTGATATTGACATGATTATGTTTGTGGAAAAGGGCATCAGAGGAGGAGTATCACAGTGTTCTAATAGATATGCAAAAGCAAACAATAAATACATGGAGAATGAGTATGATCCTGGAAATCCAACATCATACCTCATGTATTCCGATGTTGACAACCTTTATGGAGCTGCAATTAGTCTCCCCCTGCCTACGGGTGGATTCGAATGGGTTGGGAATATTTATTCGGTGGACAATATAATGAATATACCAGATGATAGTGAAAATGGTTACATTTTCGAGGTGGATCTTCATTACCCTCGAGACCTTTTCGAATACCATAAAGATTTGCCTCTTTGCCCCGAAAGTATGAAATCGCCTACTGGTAAATCAAGAATAAATAAATTACTCACAACTTTTTACGATAAGAAAAATTACATTATTCACTATAAAAATTTGAAGCAAGCTTTGAGTTTAGGTATTAAAATAGAAAAAATTCATAAAATTTTGACTTTCAAACAGTCCTGTTGGTTACAAAAATATATATCTTTGAACACTGAGTTACGAAAACGAAGCAAAAATGAATTTGACAAAAATTTTTCTAAACTCATGGTTAATTCTGTCTTTGGTGAAACTATGGAGAACGTGAGAAAGTACAAAGATATAAAACTAGTTTCAAAATGGGGTGGTAGATACGGAGCAAAATACTATATTTCTCAACCAAATTTCCACAGTTGCAGTATTTTCGATGATGATATGGTCATCAGTGAAATGAAAAGATTGAGAGTGAAATTCAATAAACCTATCCATGTCGGATTCAGTATTTCAGATATTTCCAAAACTTTCTCATATGATTTTCACTACTCTTACATGAAACACAAATTTGGATCAGATGCAAAACTACTCTATACCGATACCGACTCTCTACTTTATCAAATTTTCACTGAAGATATTTATGAACCTATGAAAGCGGATATAGATAGGTATGACACGTCTGATTATCCACCAGACAACATTTATGGTATTCCTCTGAAGAACAAAAAGGTCTTGGGAATAATGAAAGACGAGAACGCTGGGGAAATAATGACTGAATTTATTGGATTACGCTCGAAATTATACACATTCAAAATTTTACGAAATCAAAACAAACGTATTGACTCTGGTGTATTCAAAAAAACGAAAGGAATTCGAAAGTCAGCCTTGCGAACAATCACTTTCGATGACTATCGCAATTGTCTGTTGAATAATACCTCAACCCAAATATGTCAATATATGATAAGATCTTATAAGCATGAAGTACACACAATAGAACAGAAAAAAACAGCATTGAATCCGTATGATGATAAGAGAGTGATCAACTATCTTCATACGGATACATTACCTTGGGGGTATATTCAGTTCATATAAAATATATATACTCTACTTCCGTTTCAAATTATAGGATAAATAGATAAGAAACAAAGATGAGTCAAAGAAATCTGATACAAGAGAACTACATCAATAGCTCTGACGATAGAGAGGGGACACCCGATATCAATGGCCCTTCGAGATACAAGTGCACGAGATGTAACAACCAATTCAGAAGCTACACGACCTACAGCCAGTGCTACACGTGTCACAAAGCTCAGGACATTGACGGATATCGGGTTCGACAGCGTGAACAGATCAGAATAAAAAATAGACTGGGACATTGAGCTGTCAAACAATGAATCAAATGTTACTACTGCAACTTCTACTACTCACTGAAATATCAACTGGAAAGTTGTACTCTGAATATCAACCGCAAAATGGGAGTTTATATATACACCATGAGATGCTAAATATGTCATCTCTACAGATAACCTACAACAATCTCTTGACAAAATATCCTGGAATTAAATTGTATTCTGGAACTGCTGTGAAAAATAATTGTGATCAATGTGAAAATGGATGGAATAGAACAAAGGAAGAATTATTCAAGTGCAACTCTGAGATTCATAATTGTACGCAAGAATTGAAGGTTCACATAAATCATGGTAACACTGAATTACTCAAAATCAGATCAGATTTGGCAGCATGTATGACAGTGAATTCAGGATTCATAATAGAGGCAGATTCATGCGCTCCAATCGATAAAAAAAAAAAAGTATATGAGAAAACATTATTTTCAATTAAACAAAATTTATGACAGATATTATTTTATCTTATTTTTTCATTTCTTTTTCTCCTTCTCCTAGATTGAAGAAACTCAAACAAGAACTCAACAACTGAGAGAGCCAGGCTAATCCATCAAGAGAATCTACACCCGATATGAAATATTGAAATGAAATAACTGTGTTCAGTAGTGAATAAAAGATATATGTAACCATCTGTTCAAGTTTTTTATTTTATCGAGATTATTCAACAAAGGTATCAATTTATAGTATAATGAAATCTAGCTACTTGTTTCCTCACTCTTCGTTTATCACCCAAAGTGTTATACGATTACAATTATCACAGTATTCCATTTTCCTCTTCTTAATATGCTGCTGCCAATTGAGTGAATGATCAAAGAAGATGCATTTTGTTCGCCAACAACCCATGCACGTATAGGAAAAATTCATCATTCACTCTCTTCGAGAGTCTTTGGTGATTTATTATTGAAAACTTCAACCCTTTTAATCCTGCTTATAACTTCAAAACTTTTTATATGTTCTCCTTTCTTGGTCAATAGTTGTTTGGGGATAGCAGTTAGGTCAATTTTTCTGCAAGTTGATGATACAGCAGATTTTTTAAGTCTATTTTTATCAATGAAAACTTGTGTCCACGTCATGCCGGTTCAATGATAACTGAAGCAATCAAACTGAAGCAATCAATTCCAATAGCAAGGAACTCGATGAATTATCTCAAACACTCATCTCTGTTATATCAACAACATAATCAGGATGATTCTCATGGTTGCAGACTGACAATCTAGAATTTTCAATATCAGGTTGTAGGGTGAACTTTCCAAGAAATGGAACAAACATAACCGAGGGTAAGATCAGGTTAACAGGTGAAACAGGTAAAATGAAAAAAACAGGTGATACAGGTGAAAGAGGTAATACAGGGGGACACGTTGAGAAGGTGAAACCAGTAAATAAGGCAAAACAGGTGATTTGAGCGAAAAAACAATTAATTAAGTAGGTGACACAGGGAAGACAGGTAGAAAAAAACAGGTGACGAGGTGAATCTTCGGTGACAACACCTCCTGGTCATTGTCGAAACTTTTGCACCTCGGAATGTCTGCACAAACCACGACTAGACCCCCCTATTGGCTGTGACAGCTTGAGAACTTGATGGACAGCTGACCAAAATGTCGCAGGACCGCCTCTGATACACTACTGATGTTACCGTGCTTGGATTACCAACATACCTCTTATCAATTTATATCGAGTGGTTCGATAAATACATTACAATTTCTCAAGAGCACTACATTAACAAAATTCTCGAACAATATTATATGTTTAAGTGTAATGCCTTGTACACCCCGATGGATATTGGTGCTAGACCAAGTAAAGCTACACCAGAAGAGCCAAGAACTGATGAAAAATTAAATCAATCAAAGATTGAAAGTTTGCTATATCTTTCGATGGAAACTAGACCCGATATAACTTATTCAGTTAATGTTCTCTCACAATTTTGTGTGGATCCATCTTCA
Organism: Phaedon cochleariae; assembly: GCA_918026855.4. NCBI lineage: Eukaryota > Metazoa > Arthropoda > Insecta > Coleoptera > Chrysomelidae > Phaedon > Phaedon cochleariae. Next base: position 18,999,061 of record OU896722.1, on the reverse strand, counting down.
GTTCACCAGAATATGGTTCAGCATATCTCCCGTTGTTTGGAAGGTACCCTGACGAGAAAACTCATCTTCAAGAGTACACATTCCCCAAGGATATCAATGTTCAGTGATGCATGATATGCGAATTGCCTCGATGACAGAAGATCATATAGTGGATATGCCGGATTCTATGAATGAGCTTTAGTTTCTTGGTCTACCAAAAAACAACAATATGTTGCAGTGTCTACAACAGAGGCAGAGTATATGGCACTATCAGCTGCCTGCAGACAAGCTATTTGGATGACTTATATCATGGGGGACTTGAAGGGCATCAATACTCGCGCACTTTCATTTTGTGACAATCAAGCTGCCATTCATATATCGGAAAACCCTGTTCTTCATCAAAGGAGTGAACATATTGATGTCCATTATCATTATGTTAGGGAAAGGATATTGAAACAAGAAGTGGATATAACCTATGTTAATACAAAAGAGAATATGACTGATAAGTTAACTAAACCACTTAGCAGAGATTCAATGAATAGGTTTTGTTCGAATTTCATGGAGAATCTGCACTGAGGAAAAGTGTTGAATAGCAGTGCTAGATTCTTTAACATTTAATATGTTATGATGTATTTATGATGTTTTGATGTTATATTCTGACTTTGACATTAAATATTGAATATTTCTCGATCATACTCTTGTCATCAAGTTCTCTGTTTTATATTTGAATTCGAAATTATCAATACCTGAAATACAAGCGCGAGTCATATTCTAGATGCAATTTGCATCAGAACAGTTTCAGAATCACGTTGTGATACTGGAAAGTTCTTTAACTGATCTAGATGGTGATGACGCCGAGGATCCCTTAATTTTATCACGTTGATAGATCGTATATTATGAAGCGGAGTTTTCTAATTGATTTCCTTTGCGATGACGGTTGAGATTAAGAATTTTTTTACGTTGATGAATCCTGTGATGGAACGAAGTTTTTCGATCCATCTCCTTGGTGATGACGCCTGGGATTCCTCAATTGTATCATGTTGGTAAAACGTGTGATGTAACGGAGTTCTTCGTGATGATACCTGGGATAGCTCAATTTTATCACGTGGATAGAACGTGTGATGGAATCAAGTTCTTCGATTGATCTCTCTTGTGATGACGCCTGTAATGTCTCAATTTTATCAGGTTGATAATACGTGTGATGGAACAAAGTTTTTCAATTGATCCCTTTGTGATGAATCCTGAGATGCCTCCAATTCATCACATTGATAGAACATCCCAGTAAACACAAATTGATCTCAGAGATGTCAGTACACTTCACATTCATGATTGAGATCACACCCGCGATTCGATTTGTGAATCACATCGACATCTCCAGTTCCTCTTTTTGGGACCCTTTTGGTAATTTTTTGCTTCACATTCAGATGCCAGATGGGACTCAAAAGTTAGCTGAATGTGACTCCAGATTTCACGTTGATATTAGACTCACGTTGAGGTTACATTATAATCAGAATGTGAGGTTTAGGAGACCATCGATCATTTCTGAATGTGAGATTCTTTTCGATTATTTCACTGGTATCGTAGCGTCCCTGGAAGAATCATATTGTGCGTCTCAGAAATGCTACATACACATTGAGTTTTGATGTCTTAAGTGAAATCAAATCTAGATTGATGAAGATATTCAATGGGAGGACTAATCGGTCTGGAATCTCTGTCAAATAGATATAAATCGAAGGTTTCACAAGGCAACTTGATTTTATTGAAAATCAATCTCATTACACATAAGAATAGGCAAGTACGTACATGTTATATTGAGCAAAACTACCTAGATATACCAATGATTTTTTTGAATGCTTATACAAGATATATCTCCATGAGTTGACGCGATGTATATGGAGAACTGAAAGTAACACAATTCTGAAGATTCGTAGGGACGGTGGTGGAAACATGAAGAACCCAACAAGATATTTTGGTTATTGTGAAGCTCTCGGTGTTTCCGGAAGTGAAGCCATCTTTTGTTATTTCCTATGGAACACCGAGAATTTTTCAACATTTATTGATTCCTCTCATGTTTTGATTCAAATCTATGTATCATACCCTTAACCTGAGATGAGGCGTTTTTGAGTTATTCGAGTTTTCCTGGAAAATCGAAATTAAACGCCATTTTCATGCGAATTAAAATTTTTAGTGATATGCAGTGATTGAAATTTGAACGGATCACTCACAATTATTATAATAACTCACAGGGTGAGCAAAAAAGGGGGTCCAGAAAATGAATGTGGAATATTGAATTGACAATTTCAATAGAGAAGATAATTCAAACTAGGGCTTATTTTCATTATGGAATTGAATTATGCTATGAAAAAATTGGATTTCCATTCGAAAACATGTTCGATGTTTCAGATTCACTTTTTGAATCCACTTTTCTGGGCACGAATTCAAAAATGTTGAACAATACAGGGTTTTCCATTGAAAATAAGAAAGATGACTTCACTTCCGGAATAATCAGAAGCCTCACAACAACGACAATATTTCAGATGCGGATTCTCCAGGTTTCTTTCATCGTCCCAATAATTTTTCAGAATCATGCTTCTTTTATTTCTCCATATATAGATCGCGTTAACTTATGGAGTCAACAAAATTAACTAGAATGATATCAATACAACTATGAGGACACATGTAGCCAAGAGAATCCAATATTTGCTCCTCATCGCTCCTTCCGTTGTAGCATGATAATCAATCCCTCCTCAGGATTTCAAATTGTTTCAAGATTGTCCAGATGACTTTTGTGATTTGGCATCTGGAAATGAATATAGAAAAAATCAATCGATTGCATTATGCCCTTTTCCTGTTGAGAATATCTTATAGAGAGTGAGTAGAGAACCATAATGAGAGTATTGGAAAATGTTCGAGTCACTTTCATATCCACGTAGAGTCGTGTTAGATTGGAATTATTGATAACAAGATGAAATCACAGTGCATACCTCCTCTGTTTTATACCGGGTGACAAAGAAGATAGAGAGTAGCTGCGGTGCATTTCTTCCTTCCATTCATAATATTTTGCGATGATTTTGTTCTCAATCAGACTTTCCCAATATACAATCAGAAGATGCATGTTCACTTATACCATGATTCCAAAATGATATATTCCAAGGTATTGTAATGATATTCCCCTAAGAAGAGCTTTGAAAACATCAGCAGGAAGGCAGGAGTACAACGATCATCCTGTAACACGTATCCCAGATTGTTCTCCAACCTCTCCATGAATCCTACATGCAGGACATGTTCGCTTCTGCACCCGAATAATGTAACAGTATTATTGTGAGTATCATCATATATTCTTGAAATGGCGACGTAGTGTCGTCTACCCTGTCTTCATTGTTAACCAATATATAGGTATATTATTGTATCAAATTATGAACGTTGTAGTTACTTACCCTGTAACTCATATGAGAAACACACAGTATCTTTCACCACAATCATGATTCACGATTAGGAAGTTATGCTTTAGTATGAGCAATAACGCTAAACACGAACTGCATACTAACACTGAATAAACTGAAACAACGAAATGGACGAGACAAAAGCATGCCGTCGCTGAAGAATTCACGGACACGTGTACATCAGTCAGACCGACACTGACCGAGTGTGTACGAATCCTAACATAAGTCACATTGTGCGCTACATTAATGAGTATGCGAGTATACTGATATTTCCAAGTATTGTTCGATATCACTTTCATAAATGAATTTCCTTGAGATGTGAGATAGACTCACAAATTGAAGCATATTCTCGTTTTTCTATTCTGCACAAAGTGAATCAGTTTGTCCATTCAGATACATCAAATCATGACTTTCAAGTACTGAAATTCCAGATTCTGAAATTATAGACTTTGTGAAGTTGAGGGGCTCCATAAATGTTATATCCTGTAACATTCGCAAATGCTCAGAGCACAGAATGTACTCTAACAATACCCTCCTTTGATTTCGGAACAAACCCACAGGTAGATATTGCAGGAAAGATACAGTTGGCAGGTACAGATTGGGACTATATATTACAGCTAGTTACCTAGTTTGGTTTGGCCATTCGATCAGAGATGGCGCTAGCCAAATTTGAACGAAAAATCAGTAAATTAGATAAAAACCTATTTTCCATCGTTTATTCTTCTTCTAGTATACATATGTTTGTCTTGTAAAATACCTGGATAGGGGTTGTTGCTAGTTCTGGAAATTTTCCAATCTTCATGAAACTGAATGGGAAGAATCAAACACAAAGGTGGCGCGACCGTCGCTGTGACAGCTCGGTCGACCAACGGTTCTGCCTGGCGGTTCTGCGTATTTTCGGGAGAGGGGAAGCTTCGATTCGTTTCGGGGAACTTCGATTAGCGTCCATGAGGGCCATGCATGAGCTGCAAGAGCTTGTTGAATCGAGAGGTTGTAAAATGGCTTCCAACCGATATCTTCGGGATTAGTGCCAACAATTTCCAGGGATCAGCTCCTCATTGTTGTGGTTCGTCTCCAATCAATTCACAAATGGTGATTATTAACCGAGAGTGAATTCTTCAGCACTTCCAGAATCCAGAGATAACGAATACGTGCCGGCATTTTTTCTTGACACCAGTCGTAAGTTTTTTTCTTTCCTTCAAATTCCTCAAAATGTCTTCATGGGTTTTCTTTCCATTGATTTCAGTTGGTGATTCAAATATTCTTCGTTTGTTACCTAAGAAATTTTAAATATGGGAAACCAGATGAGATTAACCTGGTCCATTTGTTGTAAAACCCTCTTCAAGGGGTAAGTAGATATTTTTTTTAAGGATAAGAATGTCAGAGTTAACATTCTTGTTATTTAGGGTTTTAGGTAGGGTTGAACCTGAACCGTGTCCATGTAGGCACCACTACCAGGACAAAATGTAATTTTATTTTGAAAAGGGAAAACTGCAGGGTAATATTACCAGCCCCTTGTGTTGCCATCTTTTCCATGCCGGTGGTAGTAATACCTAAGTAGGATTATCCCAAGTACCAGACTCTTGAGCCGAGTCTAGGGTTAGTTTTGAACCAGAAGGATCAAGAATTGTTTTTTTTGTTGTACTGAACCTGAACCTGAACCTGTAAAGCTGCCATGGTTTGATGAATTTGGATATGGACTTCAAACTCCAGTAACAAGGCCAGATATAACCTTTTTCTAAATTTCACTTCCTAATTTATTCAACATTCATATTTGTATCACCTGGAACTTTTTGCATAACAATTTCAACACCTATAATGTAACATGAAGATACTTTTAAACCTGTGAAGCCTTCGCCCAGTACTGTGCGGATGCCCATAAGTATCAATTTTCCAGTTTAATGTAAGATAACACTCAGGGGTGTTCATCATACTTTACATTACTTATTCTACCTTTCACTGACATTGCACTTTACATTTATTACCTATGTATCATGTAAGTGAGTTACCAGGGTGAGTTAAAGTACATAATAATATGCATATTGTTTTGCCAAATTTTTCATAATCTATATACAGAGTGATATATTATCGGTCATATTGTTTTGCCAAATCTTTCATAATCTATATACAGAGTGATATATTATCGGTCACATTGTTTTGCCAAATTTTTCATAATCTACATACAGGGTGATATATTAGCAGTTCCACGAATCTTCAGGTCAGCTATTGTAATTGTAGGTTTATAATTAAATGTAAATATCTGGGGAATTATCAGTGCTATTTCTTACATTCCACCTCTCCCTAAGTTGTTTGAATATTGGTTTGACGGTATGAAAATAAAAGGAAGTGACATTTCTAATTTTATCCAACTAGACCTATTTCACTGGATCTTGTTTTCTTGACTTGAACAAGACCAACTAATCTGAGTACTATACAAGTCAAGTGGCGCCTGGGTAAGTTTCCATAATTTTAATTTTTTTTATATGGTTTAAAACTTATTAAATAAATGAGATTACACAATATTATACTAACCCCGACCTCCATGCTCTCTAGACTATATCGCTAACGGGATAGTAGCTTTTCAATTTGCCACAAAGTTGAGAACGTTGCAAGTGGCGCCCAACGTGGGGCCACGAAAAAATAATTGTGTAATAATTTTTTGAAAAATTTTCATATAGTCAATTCCAATGCAACTTTCATGGAGAGAGATGAATGTTTGAGATGGATCATTTAAACAGATGTTTTGAAGAGATGCCTTGGCATAGAAAACCAGTTTTTATCAATCCAGATAATTAGTGTTTTTGTATACATCAGCACAATTCCTTTCCTCGTCATTCTTTCTTGTTTTTGTTTGTACTTCGTGGAATTCCAACGTACTTTGATGAGTGATGGATTTATTTCAGGATTTCACATACAGGGTGGACAAATAATAATATTTCATTATTTAGATTTTTTTGGAACTCGAAATTTTCTTTCGGAACTTGAAATACATATTACTACAGTGACTGTTGAGCTAGAAAAGATTTCTTAGTAAGACATTTTTTTATCAAAATGGAGGATACTATAAAGCCAATTCATTTGTTGTGTGAAGAATTGAATTATGAGTTAGCTATCAGAGGTTTAGTCACAAATAAAACTCAAGTGGAAAAACGTAAAATTTTAGGACGTATGTTAGATAGGGAAAAAGATAGTCCGGGAAGTATGATCACTATGACACTCTATCGGTTTGACTTTGAGACAGAGAAAACTGCTATTGATGGCACAATTGAATCTATAGCAGCTTTAATAAGAGAGTTTGAGGGAAATGCCGAAGATTCTTCATACAAACGTGCAGTATCTAGAATAGCCCATGTCACTGGTCGAGTTAAAAGAATGCCAATACCTGAGAATAAGAGGGATGAAGTAACTGTTTATAAAAATGAGACCTTAGCTTCCTGTTTATTGTTAGATGCTGACTTAAATGACAAAGTTCAAGTTGGTGCTGGTTCACCACAGGCTGGACCCTCAAGTAACTATACCCAACCTGTTATTGATATTCCTGCACCGGTGGTCACATATAATACCCGCCAAGTTCCTATTTCAGATTGGGGCTTGAAATTTAGTGGGGATAGTAAAGAAATTTATTCTTTTCTTGATAGGTTGACCGCATATGCTCAAGCTCGTGGTCTAGACAATTCAGAACTATTCAGGTCAGCGGCTGAATTATTTTCGGGAAATGCTTTAATGTGGTTTTTACAAGTTCGATCAAATTTAAATAACTGGGACAGTTTAGTTGAACGTTTGAGGATTGATTTTTTACCTCCTCATGCAGAAGATGATATCTGGGACAGTATTAAAAGTCGAAAACAAGGCAAGAATGAATCAATTGTAATTTTTACAGCTATAATGGACAATTTATTTAGTAGACTTCCTCGTCAACCTCATGAAACGACAAAAGTTAAAATTTTGAGACAAAATTTGCTTCCAGAGCATATTTCACACTTAGCCCTTTCAGAAATTTCTACTGTTGAAGAATTAGTAAAAATGTGTAAGAGATTGGAGGAAGCCAACTACTTGAAAAATAAGATGAATTCTAAATTAAAAATTTCCGAAATCACTTGTTCATGTCAGGCTTCGAATAATGCAGTTTCATATAGTGGCCCAAGCTCTTCTAGTGATGTTTCCACCAGTGGTCCTAAATCATTAATATGTTGGAACTGCCGATTTCCAAACCACACTTATCATGGGTGTACTATGAAAAGAACTATTTTCTGTTATAAATGCGGCGCACAAGGTGTTATGACGAAGTCGTGCACAAATTGTTCGGTAAATTAGGAAGGAGTGGATGTTCTGTAGGCCGGCATTCATCTCCTGTACGTAAGGAGGCCGTTGAGTTGAGTGGTTCTGATGCGTCGGATCGCAGATCTGTAAGTTGGAAACTTTGGTTGGAAAAAGTTGAAACTTTTTATAAAACTCGTCCGGAAAATGTTAAACATCAGGTAGCTCCTGTATTTGTTAATGTCAAAAGTGATAATAGACCGTATATCAATGTGAAGGTTTTTGACCAATTTATTACGGCACTTTTTGACTCCGGTTCGACTGTGAGTATAGTTGGGAGTGTCGGTGTGAACCGCCTCACACAACTAGGACTCGACGTTTCGTCGCAAAATGTTTGCATCAGGCATATCACCACAGCAGATGGGACTAAAAATACCGTAACGGGATTAGTTGATTTACCCCTATGCGTAGGTGACATATGTCGTTTGGTGAAGGCACTAGTTGTACCTTCCATCAAACAACCCTTTATTCTTGGTAGCGATTTCGCTAAGCAATTTGGCATAGTATTAGATTTCGAAGCAAATACTTGGAACATTAGGAGTTCTTTGAACAATATTGAAATTAAAACCGTAGATAATTTTCCAAATTTTAAATCCAATTATAACTTGTGTACCATAGATAACTTATCGTCGATACAGGAGGCACAGGTCGATGAAGTGATAAAGTCTTTTGAAAGAATTAGTAATGAAGGCAAACTTGGCCTCACAGATAGAATCTGTTTACATATTGACACGGGAGATGCGCGCCCAGTTCGTCAGAGACAGTATCCTTTATCGCCTTATATGTTGAAAATACTCAACGATGAATTAGATGAGATGTTGCGTTTAGGAGTCGTTGAACCTTCGCGTAGTGATTGGTGTTCACCGGTACTCTTAATTAAAAAAGGTAATGGAGAGATGCGATTATGCTTCGATGGAAGAAAACTAAATGAGCTCACTAAGCACGACAGTTATCCACTACCTCGAGTAGATAGAATTTTAAGCATGTTGCGAAACGCAAAATTTATCTCTTCCATAGACTTGCGTAAAGCATTTTGGCAAATGCCTTTAGATTTAGCTTCACGCGAAAAGACAGCTTTCAGTGTAGTTGGTAGGGGCCTTTTCCACTTTAAAGTCGTACCGTTTGGTCTGAGAAATTCAGCACAGACACTTTGTCGTTTAATCGATGCAATTTTTGGTCCAAAGTTTGAGCCGAACGTCTTCACCTACTTAGACGACATAATTGTCGTATCTTCAACTTTAGAAGAACATCTTAAAATTTTGAAAGAAGTTAGGCAATGTTTAGAAGACGCCGGGTTGACCGTGAACTTGAAGAAATGTGAGTTTCTCAAACCTTCTCTAAAATATCTCGGTTTCGTCATCGACGAACGCGGAATTCGGACAGATACCGGAAAGGTTGCAGCAATGGTGAACTACCCCCGACCAACTACAGCTACAGAAGTCAAACGTTTCATAGGCTTGTGCTCGTGGTATCGACGATTCGTTAACAATTTTTCTATTCTAATTGCACCTATTAATGCATTATTAACTGGTAAGAAGAAAAATCAAACCATTTCGTGGAATGATGAAGCAGAATCATCATTTATTCGTATCAAGGAAGCTTTGGTTTCAGATCCGATCCTAAGTAGCCCTGATTTTTCTAGGCCGTTCACGATACAATGTGACGCAAGTGACACAGGTGTGGGGGGAATTTTAACGCAGGAATTTGACGATGATGAAAGGGTTATAGCGTATGCCAGTAGGTCCCTTACAAAAACCGAACGAAACTGGACTGTCACTCAAAGAGAACTCATGGCTGTCATTTTCTGTATTGAGAAATTCCGCTCATACGTAGAAGGCACTCACTTCACAATAATAACAGACCACTATTCTCTGTTATGGCTGAATAACATGAAAAATCCCACAGGAAAACTTGCCCGATGGTCTGTTAAGTTACGACAGTATTCCTTCGACTTGAAACACCGTAAAGGTTCTGCAAATGTCGTGCCAGATGCATTATCGCGAATTCCTCACGATTCGGATCAGGTGGCTAACTTAGACGTTGATTTGGATACGCCAGACGCTTGGTATAATTCTTTGAAATTAAAAATTTTAGAAAGTCCCGAACTTTTCCCTCAATGGAAAGTAGAGGGCGAAAAACTCTATAAGTTCATCCCTAGTTCATTACCTTTACATTCAAATATAAATGAGTGGAAACTCTTGGTACCTAAGCCTCATAGACAACAAGTTATGAAGTCATTACATGACACAGTGACCAGTGGTCACTTCGGTTTTTTTAAAACGTTAGCTTGATTGCAAGAACTGTATTACTGGCCGAAGATGCGCCAAGACGTTTTAAGATATGTACGTAAGTGCAAAATATGTGCTTCTCAAAAGTTATCACTTTCAGGACGCCTAGGTTTGATGGGTTCTGAGAAATCAGTTGATTTTCCATGGCAAGTGATTGCTGCGGACATAATGGGTCCTTTCCCACGTTCAAGCCGAGGTAATTCCTATCTCCTGGTGGTCGGTGACTGGTTTAGCAAATACACCCTTACATTTTCAATGCGTAAAGCTACTGCGCAGAATATAGTTAAATTCGTTGAAAACAATGTGTTCTTGGTTTTTGGAGTCCCACAATTTTTTATAGTTGACAACGGTACCCAGTTCGCTGGTACGATTTTCAAGAGCTTATGTCAGAAATATCAAGTACAAAAGATATGGTTCAACGCCAGATACCATCCTCAAGTGAATTTTGTTGAGCGTATGAATAAAACAATCGGAACCGCGATTAGATGTTTTGTTGAGGAACATAAGGATTGGGACTTACAGTTGCCACAAATTCAACACGCCATTAACACGTCTCGTCACGAAGTTACAGGTTATTCACCGTGCTTTTTGAATTTTGCTCGCCATGTACCTTTGTCAGGAAACTACTATGGGGAAGTACCGTCAACCGATGATTTAGAAATTTTACCAGGTGATAGAAATTCCTATGCAGCTGAGCTCCACTCTTTGAGAAACGTTTTCGAAGAAGTACGTCAAAATTTGCATCGTTCTTATGAAAAAAATGCTTCCAAGTATAACCTCCGTCGGAGAGATCACTCGTTCGTAGTAGGCGAGAAGGTCTGGAGGAGAAACAAAGTCCTTTCCGACGCCGCTTCCAAATTTACTGCCAAACTTGCACCTAAATACGTACTCTGTACGATAGTTAAGAAAGTTTCACGTCTTGTGTATACATTGAGAAATGCCAATGGTTCACCGGGAGGTGACTGGCACGTGAAGGATTTAAAACCTTACATAGGTTCCAATGAAGACATTTCAGTGGGGTAACGGTTACTCACACTGGTGAAACTGCCCTGTGTTGTATGTTACTACTGGTGCAGTAATATTGATATTTCGGTTATGATCATTTTTATTTATTTTTTTTTTTTCGCACTAATTCAATACTTCAAACTAATGGTTGGCCACCATAAGTTATTTAGTGTACTCAATAAAGCGCTTTTGTAAAAAGAATCTCTGATAGAGATATTTTGTATATAGATATTTGAGATATTTTGTATATAATGATCTCGACGTATTTTAGATATAGCATCCTAGGTATTGATATCTTAAGTCCATACTAAATTAGAACAACGTGACTTTGTTCTGCCATTTCGAAATGCTTTGCGTGAAGACTTTTCCCAAAATTGACTCGTACCGATTATGACTTTCACTTATTATGACTCTCCCTAATTTGTCTCCTCAAAAGGACGTATGGTACGCGAAGTTACCGTTTCGCATTTGCAAGAAGTGGTTTATTTGTGTATAAGGGAACCATGAAGGAGAAACATGAAAAAAAATGTCTTGGCATGACTTTTTTTTTTTGGAAAGGGGTAGTGTAACATTCGCAAATGCTCAGAGCACAGAATGTACTCTAACAATACCCTCCTTTGATTTCGGAACAAACCCACATGTAGATATTGCAGGAAAGATACGGTTGGCAGGTACAGATTGGGACTATATATTACAGCTAGTTACCTAGTTTGGTTCGGCCATTCGATCAGAGATGGCGCTAGCCAAATTTGAACGAAAAATCAGTAAATTAGATAAAAACCTATTTTCCATCGTTTATTCTTCTTCTAGTATACATATGTTTGTCTTGTAAAATACCTGGATAGGGGTTGTTGCTAGTTCTGGAAATTTTCCAATCTTCATGAAACTGAATGGAAAGAATCAAACACAAAGGTGGCGCGACCGTCGCTGTGACAGCTCGGTCGACCAACGGTTCTGCCTGGCGGTTCTGCGTATTTTCGGAAGAGGGGAAGCTTCGATTCGTTTCGGGGAACTTCGATTAGCGTCCATGAGAGCCATGCATGAGCTGCAAGAGCTTGTTGAATCGAGAGGTTGTAAAATGGCTTCCAACCGATATCTTCGGGATTAGTGCCAACAATTTCCAGGGATCAGCTCCTCATTGTTGTGGTTCGTCTCCAATCAATTCACAAATGGTGATTATTAACCGAGAGTGAATTCTTCAGCACTTCCAGAATCCAGAGATAACGAATACGTGCCGGCATTTTTTCTTGACACCAGTCGTAGATTTTTTTCTTTCCTTCAAATTCCTCAAAATGTCTTCATGGGTTTTCTTTTCATTGATTTCAGTTGGTGATTCAAATATTCTTCGTTTGTTACCTAAGAAATTTTAAATATGGGAAACCAGATGAGATTAACCTGGTCCATTTGTTGTAAAACCCTCTTCAAGGGGTAAGTAGATATTTTTTTTAAGGATAAGAATGTCAGAGTTAACATTCTTGTTATTTAGGGTTTTAGGTAGGGTTGAACCTAAACCGTGTCCATGTAGGCACCACTACCAGGACAAAATGTAATTTTATTCTGAAAAGGGAAAACTGCAGGGTAATATTACCAGCCCCTTGTGTTGCCATCTTTTCCATGCCGGTGGTAGTAATACCTAAGTAGGATTATCCCAAGTACCAGACTCTTGAGCCGAGTCTAGGGTTAGTTTTGAACCAGAAGGATCAAGAATTGTTTTTTTTTGTTGTACTGAACCTGAACCTGAACCTGTAAAGCTGCCATGGTTTGATGAATTTGGATATGGACTTCAAACTCCAGTAACAAGGCCAGATATAACCTTTTTCTAAATTTCACTTCCTAATTTATTCAACATTCATATTTGTATCACCTGGAACTTTTTGCATAACAATTTCAACACCTATAATGTAACATGAAGATACTTTTAAACCTGTGAAGCCTTCGCCCAGTACTGTGCGGATGCCCATAAGTATCAATTTTCCAGTTTAATGTAAGATAACACTCAGGGGTGTTCATCATACTTTACATTACTTATTCTACCTTTCACTGACATTGCACTTTACATTTATTACCTATGTATCATGTAAGTGAGTTACCAGGGTGCGTTAAAGTACATAATAATATGCATATTGTTTTGCCAAATTTTTCATAATCTATATACAGAGTGATATATTATCGGTCATATTGTTTTGCCAAATTTTTCATAATCTATATACAGAGTGATATATTATCGGTCACATTGTTTTGCCAAATTTTTCATAATCTACATACAGGGTGATATATTAGCAGTTCCACGAATCTTCAGGTCAGCTATTGTAATTGTAGGTTTATAATTAAATGTAAATATCTGGGGAATTATCAGTGCTATTTCTTACATTCCACCTCTCCCTAAGTTGTTTGAATATTGGTTTGACGATATGAAAATAAAAGAAAGTGACATTTCTAATTTTATCCAACTAGACCTATTTCACTGGATCTTGTTTTCTTGACTTGAACAAGACCAACTAATCTAAGTTCTATACAAGTCAAGTGGCGCCTGGGTAAGTTTCCATAATTTTAATTTTTTTTATATGGTTTAAAACTTATTAAATAAATGAGATTACACAATATTATACTAACCCCGACCTCCATGCTCTCTAGACTATATCGCTAACGGGATAGTAGCTTTTCAATTTGCCACAAAGTTGAGAACGTTGCAATCCATATTGGTCTCAGATCCAACAGAATGTGATGAAATTTGCGAACTATCTGTCAGAAGGAATTCCTAGTAGATATCAGCGATCCGATATTGTGATTCGCTTTTGTGACATCAACTGCCATGAATGCGACATCTCATAAATGTTTGTTCTAACTGGGATGTGATGAAACAGTGATTTTTAGAAGTAACATATCATATTTCAGATGCAAGTCGCATATGTTTCAGGACGATGTGATGAAACAGAGTTCTTTGACTGATCTTTCTTTTTATAGCGCTCCTGACATGTGTCAGGGAAGGTATTTTCAGCAAGGCGTCATGACCGGAAGTTGCGAAGTTTCGAAATGTTCCAGTTGTAACAAAGCACTCTGAAGAAACCTCGCATAGAAATTTCCAGAAAACTAGTATTCGTCGTGTCTCATAAACACATCGTGAAAAATCTTGTATATTATTAGGCCATTGTTAAAACAATTTATGATAATGAAACTGATAGGGTTTCTCGCAATATCAATGAGCTTATTGCCATTCTCTCAAAATGAGAGAAGTAACGACATTCACATTAAATAATATAAACGATGAAAAGAAAACCCGATAACAGCCCCAACAGAGCATCGTAAAAATTAGAATGAACACTAAATGCCTCCATCGATTAGCTGTATCAAATGCAAGCATCGCACTGACTGGGGTAATTTGGAATGCAAATGCCGCCACTACGTGCATCTAAATTACTCTGCCGAGTTTTAATTACTCGAAACTTGAAATTATTGTATAAGTCTGTTGGAGATAAAATTTGGAATTAACTGAGACCTGAACATGTCTCACAGTTCATTAGGTAGAGTTATTCTAATGAGTAATTATTATTTAACAACTCTTGAATCCCAGATTCCGATCAAGGTAGCAATATATTGACAAATATAAATACACTAGATATTAAATTGAAGGAGGGTTACCAGATAAAAGTGGAAACACTCTTGTCAAAGGCTCAACTATATAGCTATACAAGTAGTACTGGTTTCGAGACAGATAGGCTCATCTCCAGTGTTGGTAACTGATCCAAGTTATAAAATACTCGTTTGTTATTCACGTGCTAACTCACTCATACTATGACGACAACAAGACTCCTTGCAGTAACTCACGGACTTCCGGGACTAATTGTGTCTCATGATCAGATAGAAACTGTAGATAACACGAAAATGGGACTCGTCATCGGTCATCTGGCTGAATTCCACGCTACCAAGACTAGAGCCTGTATTGAGAAGTAGAACTAAATCTAGTATATCTATGCTCGGTGTGTTTATCAGCAATACTCTCTCATGCGGAAATCATGTCCGATTCATCGCACAAATTTTTGCACAAAAAATCAGATTCGTCTACCGTGCACAAATCTTCTTCATATCTCAACAGCCTCTCATGATCTACGAAGCATAGTTACGACCAGTGTCATTGTACTGTTCTCATGTATGGAGTTCAGCACTCAAACATATGCTGCTGCTTTCAGATTCTATCCAGAGAAGAGTCATCTGCCTGGTTAGTGATGCTATGCTCACAACTAATTCCTTCTTTCCTACGCACGATGTTTCATGAACATAATTGGAATTGTGTTCAGTGCGCGCCGAGAGAGGAAACAAAGGAGGCAAGGATCAGTATAGGTTCATTCTCGAAATTTTTCGCATACGAAAGTGATCTTCTATTTCACTCCAACATACGTCACATATACTAAGGTCTATCTTTTTCACACAGCTTGAATAGTTGCAAAATACTTGGTGATAATGTCGTGCCAAAACTACACAATGAGCAAGATACTATTAACTTTCAAAAGGGGCGAACCGCGTTACCGATAAGAGTTGGCAAGAATTGACACCGATACCATATATATATATATATATACAGTCTGTCCAAGATAAGGTTGAACAGCATGGGGATCTTGAAAACGGTAAGAGATACGAAATCGGTTAAATGGGGATGAAGTTGCGCATTCGAAGGCTCATATCAAGAGCCTTCGAAAATTTTGAAAATTATTTTTAATTTTTGAGTTAAGTATATCGAAAAAAGTGAATTTTTGGAATTTCTATTTAATTTTTTTCTCCGTTATTATTAGAGATACAGCAAAACTGAGAATACTTTTTCATAGCAACTTTCGATGACGGTCAACGTGAAGATACCGATTTTTCCATGCGACGTTTCGTATTCGTGGAACCATCATCAACTTTTGTTTTTTAAATACGGTCCTGATAATTTTTTCACAGATTCTAAAAGGTTTTTTAATCTGAATTCAACCATGTATTAAACAAGGTGGTTCATTTGTGTTTCGACCTATTTCCATCCTTCATCAATGTTTTTCCGAAACTCCAAAGGAAAAATGCCATCTGTTCCACTTATTTTGAAGGAAACTTAGTCAACACACTAATACCTCATCAACTGGTTTCAATCAACAACCCATTTCATTTTGCGGAAACAAAAATTCCATCCATACAAATTCAGAATATGTCAAGCGCTAAAACCAGTAGATGACGAAAGGCGCAAGACATCCTGTGAGTGGTATACCAGGAAATGTTAAAATTTTGCAGATTTCTTTCGAACAATCATCTGGACTGATGAAAGCATGGTCACTAATCATGGTAGCTTCGATAGAAAAAATACACATTATTGTTCACGAGAAAATGAACATTTATGCATTACAGCGAGACACCAACACCGTTTCGGCTTTAATATGTGGGTTGCAATATTTGGTACACGAATTATTGTTCCTTTTTTTTACCATGAAACACAGACTTCCGAACGTTATAGAAATTCGCTTGAGAATCATCTTGAGGAAGCTCTGGATGATTTACCGATTGCGGAAGTTCAGAACTCTGTTGGTTTCAACAAGATGGCGCTCCGATACATAATTCCAGAGAAGTCCGTGCTTTTTTATTCCTTGGCCGGCGCGGTCGCCTGATTTAACACAGCTGGATTTTTTCTCAGGGGATATATCGAACTTTGTACACGCAAATAACTTTGAGGATGAAGAAGAACTAAGGGACAGTGTCTTCGAAGCATTCAATAGAATAACCCCAGAAATGCTTAGCAATGTCTTAGAAACAACTGTGAGAAGAGGATATCTTTGTTCAGAAAATAATGGTTATCATTTTGAACATTTGTTATGAATGTCTCTGTAGGTATTGTCAAAGTTAAGTTGTTAAAGTGATTCGTGTAAGAATTCATCAACAATTTTAAACGCTGCATTGATCGAAAGATGTAGTGAAATATTTTTTATTCACTTTTCAGTATTGAATAACTAATCCATCAAGTTTGACACTAAATGATAAGAAATAAGTGGAACTGATGGCTTTTTTTCTTTTGGAAGTTCGAAAAAACATTGATGATGGATAGAAATAGGTCGAAACACATTCGAATCACCTTGTATAGTATACTGTTGAATTCAAAATGAAAAAAACCTTTCAGAATCTGTGAAAAAATTATCAGGACCGTATTCAAAAAACAAAAGTTGATGATGGTTCCACGAATACAAAACGTCGCATAAAAAAATCGGTATCACCACGTTAAACCTCATCAAAAGTTGCAATGAAAAACTATTTTCAGTTTTTCTGTATCTCTGATAATAACGGAGAAAAAAAAAACTTTTTTCGATATAACTCAAAAACTAAAAACAATTTTCAAAATTTTCGAAAGCTCTTGATATGAGCATCCGAATGCGCAACTTTTTCCCCATTTGAGCGACTTCGTATCTCCTACCGTTTCCGAGATCCCCATGCTGTTCAACCTTATCTTGGACAGACTGTATAAATATATTCAATTAATATTAGTAGCTGTATAAATCAATAGATTAGGTATAGGGTGTGTGTTGATGCAGCTGATGTAGGACTCAAAAGAAAATTCTTTTTACTTTTGCGAAAGCTTTTGGAATTTATTTGATTCCTTCGTCAGTCTCTCTAAAATGAAATGTACAATTATAATATTCAAAAGAAATGGGTATTAGAAATTACCCACAGTATATGAGATTGTAGAATTGCAAATCAGAATAAGTAGTATAAAATTGTGAAAAATGCATAAATTCATGGATATAAAACTAAAATAACTTTGTCAAAGTGACAATATGTAACATAAAAACAATACATGGGGTTGGAAAATTAGATAGGTAAAAGGTTAATCAAGATGAAATTGAATTGATAGATATAGTGTGTCTATCATGCCTTTTATTCTCTATTTCTAGAATATTTGAATTAATTACATTTGAATTTTGAATATCTGTTTTTTCATTCATTGAGCATTTTTCATTTTTTATATGAATCATTTCTAAGAAACATCTTGTAACGTGAAGATTGCCTTTCCTCGAGTTTTCAGTTACATCTTTATAATTCACGTATAAAAGCATTGAGACACTGTATCTTAAATTCTCTATTCATATTGCATATTTACATGACACTAGATGATATTGATGTTCCCTTAGTTGATCAGACTCCTAAGACCTGAAAATACAAGTAAATATAGCAATTTGATCAAATAACAATTAGAAAGTACTCACTTGGTTCAGAATGTTTTTTCAGTCTGGGTGTGATTATTGTGCTTCAAGGATTTCTTCCAAGACCTTGACTTTGATGGGTGTTTTGTTTACTATTGTTGAGCTGTCATTGAATTATAGGAATGTCATTGGACGTTTTCATCAAGTTGATTGCCAATTGTCAAATGGGGCAAGAGTACCTGTACCTGACCTACACCGAACCTGCAGCGAACGGTTGGACGCTAATGTGAATTACTGCAGCCAGGATAGTTTTATGACTTTCAGGGTACTGGCGCTAGTCATCCATTTGGAAGGCGAAGAGCAATGTTCCGTGTATTTGTCAAGATCGTGTCGCATCTGTTCATTCTACGTTCTGGCCCTGTGGAATCCTGGTCGGAAGATGTCGGGGATGCTCGGTTGTTTCGTAGCTGTCATTTCATTCTGGGCGAATCACAAGTCAGTATTTTAGTCACATGTAGGGCGCTTAAAGCCATCCTGTATTTCGCGCAGAGTTTGCATATGAGATGTATCCTGTTTTTTATTGTTAGTTTTTGGGATGTAAAGTTCTGAAAAGGCGCAGGAGGCAATCCCTCCCAAAGTGTCGAGACGCCACTACGACATTTATTCTCGGCAAGATGGGCATCGTTTATTATTTCGTGGTGAACCTTTCCAAAAGTGAGGCCTATCCTTCTTGTGGTAAGTTTTTGGAAATTGAAAATCTAGCGGTTAATTCCTTCTATCATATGTTGCTGGTTTTTTTTTGGATCTATTTCGATAGATCTGTGGGCCTCCTTGGTACCCCGTGTCGACCACGTGGCCATTTTAGTCTCTCGACGGAGAGATTCCATCTCTGAAGCAGAAGGCTATATGAAGCCTCATCAGACGTCGCAGGCTCTCTCGTCTCTGCAGGCATCTCCGGCTCCATCGTCTCTGCAGGCCTCCCGGGCCCTCTCGTCTCTGTGGGTATCTCAGGCTCCTTCGTCTCTGCAGGCCTCCTTGGCCCTTTTGTCTCTGCAGGCATATCAGAACCTGCAGGCTCTTCGAGCGACGCTGGTTCATCAGACTCCGCTGGATCTACAGTCTGCACAGGATTGTCAGGCTCCCCTGCCTCTTCAGTCTGCGCAGGCTCATCTGTCTGTGCTGGGCAATCAGTCTCCGCTGTGTCACCAGGCTTCGCAGTGTCATCACCTGAATGCTGCCTCTTGCTGGCTGGGACCTGGATCTCACCTGCTAGACTCCATCAGAAGGGGACCATCTTTCTTCTGGGGACTGGCCATTGAAGAGTCTGGCCAAACAGGCTAAGAACACCATCAGGATGCCACCCTGCTAGTTGCCCTACTAGCCTGTGGTATGAGTAAGAAAGCCACCCAAAAATTTAAGTCAATACTTACCATGGAATTTACCATTATTTTTTCTTGAGGATGTCTCAATGTCTAGTATTCTTCATCATTATTTTTTCATGATATTCAATAGAATGCTATATGCCCATACGTTCTGTAGGTCTACGATGGGAGAAATGGAAAAGAGCATTCTCAATTTATATCGAAGCCACGGGGATGGAAGACTCGAACAATAAACGAGCAGATTTGCTACACTTTGGTGGTTAGGGACTGCAGTAGATATTTTATAATCTGCCAGGAGCAGGTATTGACCAAAACGAGGAAGCAGATGTGTATGATTCAGCAATCTCTAAACTGGATGGATATTTCCTTCCCAAAAATGGCAAGGTCTATGAATGGCACATATTCCGACTCATGAAGCAAGAGGGAGAAGAAGCGTTTGGAAAATTTTCACTGAAGCTCCGGAATCAGGCCGAAAAATGTAAATTCACTAACATAGACGAACATTTGATTGATCAAATCATGAAAAAAGGTAATTTGGTGAAGCTGCGTAAAAGAATATTAGCGGCAGGGGACTCTAGCACTCTAGAGAGAGTGATAAACGAAGCCACTTCCTTAGAGACGGTCAATCGAGAGCTAGGTGGATTCACCGTGGAAGATACAGCGGGTTCTTCTGGGACTAACAATCAGGTGAATGCATTATTTTCTTGGCCCAAAGGCAAGTTCGAACGAAATTGTACTAGATGCGGCCGTAATAATCATGCACCTAATGATTCAAAGTGCCCAGCCAGGCGACAAACTTGTAATGAATGTAATGCTATTGGACATTTTGCAAATTTTTTCAGAACACGAGAATCAAAGTAAGAGAATTCGATACGAAAAGTGGAAGAGAAAAACTATCATCATCCGAGAGGTAAAAAGCGGAAGTCGACAGGGGTACACGCAATCAAAGAAGACTCTCATTCGGGAGATGAAATTGATTATGTTTTCCACATCGATGAGGACGAAACCATCATCTGTTCATTGGGAGGAGTGGACACGAAGATGTTGATCGATTCGGGAAGTCATCTCATTACAGATACAACTTGGAAATACATGAAAAGACATGGGGCGTAGGTCATGAAACAAGGAAAAGAATCAAATAAAACCTCCATGGCATATGGAAGCAAAACTCCTTTAACTATATTAGGAAAATTTGAGGCCAAAATAAGTGTTCATGATAGCAGCGAAATTGCTACATTCTATGTTATAGAAGGTGGAACAAACAATTTACTGGGAAAAAATACATCGGAAGCTCTAGGCGTTCTGAAGATTGGGTTAGAATTGGTGAACAACATATCCATGTTTCCAAAGTTCAAAAATGTCTTAGTCGATATTCCATTCGACGACAGTATTAAAGCAATTTGCCAACCATACAGGAGGATACCAATTCCCCTCGAAGCGAAGGTAAATGCTAAACTGGAGGAATTATTGAATTCAGACATTATCGAAGAGGTGGTAGGTCCATCACGATGGGTTTCACCATTGGTTCTGGTTCTGAAAGGTTACGGGGATGTTAGAGTTTGCGTAGACATGAGAGCTGCAAATAAAGCGATAATTCGGGAAAACTATCCACTTCCCACCATGAATGAACTTCTCCCAAAATTCAACAAGGCACATATTTTCTCTGGATCAGACATAAAAAATGCCTTTCATCAGTCAGAGATATCACCAGATTCACGATTCATCACCACGTTCATCAGCAACAAAGGTCTTCTCCGTTATGAAAGATTGATGTTCGGAATTTCCTGAGCATCGGAAATTTTTCAAAAAACATCAGAACGTATACTCATCAAATGCGAAGGTACCGTCAACTTTATAGATGATATACTAATATTTGGATGATATAAAAATGAACACAATTCAAGATTACGAAGAACACTGAAAACACTTGAGGAGAATGATGTCTTATTGAACGAAGATGAATGTATATTTGGGGTCGAAAAGGTACAGTTTTTGGTTCACACTTCATCAGCTGATAAAATAAAACCCCTGGACAGCTATGTAGGAGTTATAGAAACCTTCAAAGCACCAAAAACGATCGATGAAATCCAAAGTTTCTTAGGCCTGGTTAACTACATAGGCAAGTGGATACCAAATTAAGGGACGTTGACAGAACCATTTAGGCAGATATTGAGAAATAAACTCAGAAAAAACGTCGATATTGGAGAATACTGAAAGACAGAACAGCAGCATGCATTCCAAACAATCAAACAAAGCCTAACACACATAAAATCATTGGGATATTATACAGAACACAAGTCATCGCAGATGCTAGTCCAGTAGCTTTAGGATGTATATTGATACAATTCGATAACAGAGGACCTTGAATCATAGCGTATGGGAACAAAAGCCTGACGAATTGTGGGAAGAAATATTGCCAAATGGAAGAAGAAGCCTTGGCCCTGGTATGGGCCGTCGAACACTTCAGAGTTTATTTGTATGGTAAAAAAGAATTCGAACTTGTAACAGACCACAAACCTCTGGAAGTCACTTTCGGACCAAAATCTTAACCAAATGTCCGCATAGAGCGTTGGATCTTGCGTCTCCAGTCCTATAATCAATTATAAGGTAATCTATAAACCAGGAAAATCAAACATCGCAGACCCGTTATCAAGACTCTGTCCCGAAAATGTTTCCAAACCTTACGATGACGAATCAATAAACAAATTGATCGAATACTCAAGACCTATAGCAATCTCTCTAGCCGAAATTGAATACCACTCTGAAATAGACGAAGAAATTGGTAAGGTCAGAAAGGGTTTATTCGATGGTGATTGGGATAAATCAGTAAGCGTGTACAAAATTTTTCACTCGGAATATTGTTAATGGGAAGTGAACTGGTGATACCAAAGAAGTTACGTCAAAACGTTCTTTTAGCAGCCCACGAAGGTCACCCAGGAATCTCAGCCATGAAAGCCAGGCTAAAAACGAAGCTATGGTGGCCCAAAATTGACAATGACGCGGAAAAATTAGTGAGAACATGCAAGGGCTGTATTTTAGTTTCAACACCAGCTCTGCCCAATCCTATGAAACGGCGAGAACTGCCAGCTTAACCGTGGATTGATATAGCAATCGATTATCTGGGTCCATTACCTAGTGAGGAATACATACTAGTTGTCATAGATTACTACAGTCGTAACGAAGAAATGAAAATAACGAAGGATATAACCGCCAGGAAGAGAATCGACTTACTTCAGGAAATGTTTTCAAGGATTGGCTACCCTTCATCAATAACAGCTGATAACGGTCGACAAATTGCAGGCCAAGAACTGAACAAATTTTGTCGTGAAAGTGATATAACTCTCTCTCACACTAAACCATATTGGCCACAAAAAAACGGGGAAGTGGAGCGACAGAACCGAGACCTACTGAAACGAATAAAAATGAGTCAGTCGCTAAATCAAGATTGGAAAAAAGAACTACTCGACTATTTGGTTATGTACAATAGCACACCACATTCTGTCACGGGAAAACCACCTGGTGAGCTTTTCTTTGGTAGACAGTTCAAAGATATAATTCCAAGCTCAATATATCTCGAAAATGAACTAGAAGATGGAGTAAGAGATAATGATGAATTACAAAAAGAGGAAGGTGAAGAATACAGTGACAAAAAAAGGAGAGCACAGGAAGATAATTTTCATGAAGGTGATAAGATATATATAAAAGACATGCGGAGAGAAAACAAAACCTGTCCTACCTTTATTCCGGAATCCCATACGGTGATAAATGAAAAAGGAGCCGATATCCAAGTCAGAAATGATGAGACAAGTCAGGAACTAAGGAAGAACGTGATACACCTGAAAAAATCGGAGGAGAATGGAATGTATCACCTCAGATAGGTGGAAGAACCAAAAGAAAATAATTGACCATGTAACTGACGTTGACAACTCGTAGTTTCCTCTGATGAACAATTATCAAGAATTTTTTTGTGTTAGTCAAAATGTTGGACCCTAGCTGTGAGAAAAACTATTGTAATGAAGAAATGAAAAACATGGGAGAGATGTAGTATGCAGATTAGCTAATAAATGAATGATGCACACACTACTGACTCATCGATTGATAACGACTTCGATGATCGATGGTTGAGTCAGTCAAAAGTTGTTTCATTCAAACGTGCCTTATATCTCGTGTTTAAACATAATACATTCCCAATGAACGAGCATTCTTAACTCGATATATTCGCGATTTTTTGTCTGAAAACGGTCATTTGCCTCGTGGCAATGAATGCAGAATTCATTCCAATGATCAAATTGCGACTATCATATAAACATGTACCACAAACACTCTACTCAGGAAGATGAAACTGCATTTATCATGCGATGGGTTTTGTTTTTCCGGAATCCCTTTTAAAAACCACGAATTTGATAATGAAAATGTGAACCAACCATTATGCATCATGATATTTGAGTATAGAGTTACAAATATCACCTTTTTTTTCGCCTATCTTCTGGATGGCATTAAGAACAATTTCCTCTTCTTTCCATCATATTGGACAACTTATATGTATCACAATGTATGACACATCTTTTTCTATTATATAATACAACTATAAATATGAATTTCTTGAGATTTGGTAATAAATAGTGGTTTGTTCACATTTTCATCATCAAATTTATGTTCCTCAGACAAAAATAGGTAAGTACCAGACAAAATTTTCGAAAAAAAAAAAAACATGGCATGATAAATGCAGTTTTACCCTTTGAAGTTACTGTTTCGAGTACAACGATCAATTGGGTAAAAAATCCAACAACAGAAAAGTGAAAACACTCACTGGCTTATTTCTCAGGTGATAGGAATTCTCCAAGATGAATAAAGGTGATTATAATAAACGGCATATCTATAAAAAGGAAATACATTTTCCACAATTTCCTTCTGCTCAATCTCACGATGAGTTCATGTTCTGCGGGCCCTGTATAAATAGGTGTGAAGTTTACCTTCACCACAATTCCTGCCGATATATCTGATCCGAATGGGTTGCTGTAGGTGGGTATTTGTGTTCTATTCTGGTTTTTGCTTTGAAACTTCGTTTTTCCATAATAAAATCGAATGGGATGCAAAAAAGGGCTCAGTTGACGACTGGCAACCTTTTTCAACCAGAAGCCCTCGAAAATAAGAAGTGAAATCGTGCCTTATGATGATTTAGAACTAATAATTGGAATCCGCGGTCGCCTTATAGCGCCATAAGTGTTTGTCGTTTTGGGCCGCTGGTTAGGCCTCACTAAGGTGACGTCACCACGGAGCATGCAAATCTCATTGTCTCGATGGTAACGGTTCAACACACATTTCGTTCAGCTCCCTAACATCATACTGATATTTTTGATTCCATTCAGAGACGATTCATTCAGCTGGTGGATATTGTCACGCTCACTTATCCTTCAACATCATTTCAACACTGTAGAAGAGTTAACAATCTACCCCTTTTATGGAAATACTACCACGGGATATTTTATCTACAGAACTCTTTTTTGCATTCATCAATGAGAGTACCACAATACCAGTTAGATGTATTTGACTGGCTCAGTCAGCATATTTTTCGTCGACAACTTCGCATTATCACGAACAACTCTACCCTAGAACTCGTTCGTCCATTGAACAGCAGAGCTCCGAAATATACAGTTGCAACTGTGAAATCAGAAGAGAACAAATATGTTGTGCCTAATTCACTGTTGCAGCACAAATTCACAGTTGATACTCAAAATTAGCACTAATGCACACTTGCGATTGTGAATTAGGCGAGAACTCGTTGAGAAAGTTTCTTTCGCATGACAGTTCAGACCTGTCGTAGATTTGTTGTCACTTCACAAAAAACGAAATGATTTCTATTCATTCGTTCATCCACAGAAAATATGAGAGAACATTACAAGACATTTTGAGAAATTTATGTTCCTCTTTCTCGATCAACCTCAAAAGTTTTATCATTATCATCATCAGCATCATCATTATTTATATCACCAATATTATCGATACTATAATCTGAAGTAGTAGATGGTCATCAATGATGCAGCACAACATGAGATTGAGAATATCTTCGCAGTTTTTATTGAAATGAAATAAGGTCATATTTGTATACAAGACAAATTTTATGTTTCAATGTTCTATTCCAGCATTTCTCAACATTTGGGAAAACATACTGTCCTTATCATTCATGAGTATAAGTGGATCTTCATACTCCACTATTTCACCTCTCTCCAAAACCATAACTTTATGGCAGTCTAGGATTGACTGCAATCTATGTGCAATGATGAAAACTGTACATGCAGAAAAATTCTCCACGATTGTTTTTTGGATCAAGAACTCTGTTTCTGGATCCATATTCGCAGTTGCTTCATCTAGAACAACTATCTTATTCTTGTGAATTATCGCCCTAGCGAGACAAATCAGTTGTTTTTCTCCAGAACTCAGATTTGTGTCCTCTAATCGCATTTCTAGATTAGGAATAATGTTATTCAAGTTCAGTTTTTGTATAGTCTTCCATATATCGTCATCGGTGAATTCATCGAGGGGATCGATATTTTGCCTCACTGTTCCAGAAAAAGTGATAGGGTCTTGGGGTATAATGGAGATGTGACGTCTTAAAAATGTCAAAGACAATGTTTTCGTTTCTACATCATCAATATAAATCTGCCCATCGAAATTGTATAGTCGGAACAGTGTAGATATGATTGAAGACTTCCCTGCACCTGTCCTACCGATGATTCCGATTTTCTGCTTCGATTTCACAGTGAAGTTTATATTCTTGAGAACTTTCTCATCGTTTTCTTCATATGATAGATTCACATTGACATAGTTGATTTCTCCCTTGTGTGGCCATTCGGAGATTTCAAGACCAGTTTTCTCCTCAGGATTCAAGTTTGTGTATTCCAGAACTCTTTCTACTGATGTCATCAAGTTTTCTACCTCTGACCATACCATCATGGCCATTTGAACGACCATACTCAAACTGCCAGCTTGAGTTATAGTGAGGCCAACGTCACCTGCCGCAGTATCTGCAAAAAAAGTTATTCTTGAAAGGAATTGGAAGATATCAGAGAATCCCTGTGAGCATAGAACAGTGTCAACCGTCAGATGTCTGCGTGGACAGATCTCATCAATCTGCCGAGAGAAATACCAATAAAAGTTGCACAAGAATAAGATTCAAATAAGGAATTGATGTAAAGAGGCCAAGGACATTGAAACAATATCCGACGATTCGATGACGTATTTGACATACAAAGAGATCAATATCATTAAAGATGTGATGACCTGATGAACTGTTTGCATTATACGAGATGTCTCTAGGAGAATTATTAAAATCATCAATTATTCTGAAATGTTAATTGCCTCTTCAGACACCAGTTATATGGAAAAGGGGATTATATCAATACCATAGACTTGAAGACTAGATATTGAAAAACAATATATTTGAGTCGATCTGTAGAATATTGTGGAATATTTTATGAATCATCACAATATTCGAGACTCAAAATTTGAATCTTTTCTCAGCATTGGACGTTTCGAAAACGGATCTGCTTTCGTTTTCGAGTGAGAATTTGATATTTTTCCTATACCTTCAGCTTAATTCCTCTCGTCCAAACCTTTTTCAATACAAATTGTCACTGACTAGCTAGTGAATTTTTCTCCTCGGCTATCTGATAGGGAAACACTGTGAACGCAGTGACATTTTGGGCAAATCATCTGATTTGTCCTTACTACACGTATATTGAAATGATATTCATATTCTCATTTTAAAGAAACGAGGAGAGAAAATCCCAGGAAATCTGGAATAATAAAAGTACCACCTCCTTGTTCAACCTATAGACAGAACAATATTTTTAGTTTCGAAATGAATATTGAAATGTATGGAAGGAGTATATTTGTATAAACTCTTATCTTGATGAGCTCGAGACATGAAATCCAAATCATTCGAGTCAGTGATGTGGGAATAATAATATCTTTCACAATTAAGTGATAACAATAATTTTATTCGAATCAACTTATATCGAATTCCAAACTCTCCCCAGTAATCTGGAGTCTATCTTTCAGCCATTCGTTGCCGCCCATTGAGAAAGTCCTAGAATATGCCGTATATA
Source organism: Phaedon cochleariae (assembly GCA_918026855.4). Taxonomy (NCBI): domain Eukaryota; kingdom Metazoa; phylum Arthropoda; class Insecta; order Coleoptera; family Chrysomelidae; genus Phaedon; species Phaedon cochleariae. The sequence continues at coordinate 18,971,388 of OU896722.1, read as the reverse complement.
ACCAAGTACTTGAATTTGTCAACGAAAATGAAATTCTTTTTGATAACCAATCTGGGTTTAGGAAAAAATATTCATGTGAATCGGCACTGCAGAGGTCTCTTAACTATATGATAAAAAAATTAGATGACAACAAGTATGTAATAGCTGTATTTTTAGATCTGAAGCGAGCCTTCGAAACCATTGACAGAAATATAATACTCAGTAAAATGAAAAGATATGGTATCGACGGCTATGTGTATGAATGGTTTTCAGATTATCTTAAAGGCAGAAAACAAAAAGTAAGAATTAATGACACTATCTCAAACGAAATATTAAACGATAAAGGAGTACCCCAGGGAAGTGTTTTGGGCCCCTTATTATTTATTATATATTTGAATGATATTAATTTATATGTTGACTGCGAATTTATCAACTTATTTGCTGATGATACGCTAATAGCCTGTAGCGACACAAACATAGACACTGCTGTGCAAAAAATGAATGTGATTCTCGAATCAGTTGATGAATTCATTAAAATCAACAAGTTAAAACTTAATGTAAACAAAACTACTGCTATGATTATTACTTCAAAGTACAAGTATGACAAAATTGATTTCAATAGGATTAATGTTAATATCAATGAACAAAATATTAAAATAAATAAAACAGTAAAATATCTAGGGTTTCAACTGGACTGTAATCTTACATATGAAAACCATTTCCAATATATACACAAAAAAATTTCAAAGAAACTATACTTTTTCTCTAGAATTTCAAGGCACCTATCATTAAATACCAAGATATTAGTTTATAAAACAATCATACAACCACACTTTGATTATTGCTCTTCAATTTTGTATTCCTTAAACCTGAACAAACAGTCTCAACTACAAAAACTACAAAATAGAGGAATGAGAATTATATCGAAAGTGAACCGATATACCTCTATAACCACGATGTTATCAACCTTGCACTGGCTTTCGGTATCTCAAAGACTATTATACCAGACAATGATATTCGTACATAAAATTGTTAATGATCTAGCAGCAACATATCTTAAACAATCTATAAGTTTCAACAGTGATATACATCAACACAACACTCGAAACAAGACTAACATACATATATACAGAACTAGTAACAAAAGCAGCATGAACTCAGTCTTCTTCAAGGGTTTTGATGCATACAATAAATTACCTTGCTCAATAAAATCTGCTTCATCCCTAAAAGTTTTCAAATCTAAGTTATTGCAATATATTTTTCAACAAGTGTAACTGAACTTTCAACTAAATTTTTACTGTATATATTAGTATCTTGATATATCTATTGTAGCATAATTTGTAATTTACCTACCATGATTAGAATAATAATTAAGGAATTTATTACATGTAATTGTTAATTTATTATTAGGAATGTCCTATTTACTAAATAAATGTTATTATTATTATTCTCCATGATAAACACAATTCTCATCTCTCTATAATATAACTGATACTTTAATGGAACTGACATCTGAGAATCCTTGTTATTGTGATATACCACAAGAATTTTCAAACCAATTCTGTGAGTAGTTCAAGTCTGTTTTCTCAACGATACATTCTCCTTCGGGTGTTATTCGAGGTCAAGAATTCTGAGCCATTGAATATCAAAGGAGGCGTTGAAGCTTCCGCATTTGTGTAGTTGAGTAATGTCAAAACTCACCTATCTCAAATAACAGGAATCTGGATATTATGAATGAAATGTAGAGGCAAGCTGAGAAGTCCATATAAAATGAGAAAGCCGTTCTAGAACACATCGAGGTATAATGAGCACTGGTGTACAAATCTTGATGTCTGTCAAATTCATCTCTCAGTATATTTTGTGCTCGGAAGGCTCTGATGGTTGTTAGTCCTTCTATGGATGAATTAAGATGTCCAACCAAAGGACTTCTTGCTGAAATATTGAAAATGAGAATACAATATAATATTATCCTTATTATTCTCATTCACGTACTCTTAGTTCAAGTTAAAGAATTTGTGCTTCGCATCTGCCCTTTTGCAAATGTTCTGATGATTCATTCATGAAGAACACTACTCGTATCATCAGGTATATCACTTTTATACTGTATGGAATATATTTCGATGACACCTCAACTATTTGAAATTTATATATGAGTATTATGTCAATATAAATGCATAGAAAGAAGACTATTTGAATTATCTGAGCCCACATTTCAAACATTTTTCACTCACCCTTTGGTTGCATTTGTCATAAATTGCTCTGCTATGATCCACAAGTTGAATAAATGAATAGAATAATCTCTTGCCATTCAACTGACCTATTCCACAGATGTTGCTTATTGTAACAGTTCAGGAATGAAGATCATCAGTATACTATTTGAGAAAATCTCTGCAAAGTTTCGAGACTATTCTGGAGGTTAATTGACGATATTCACGTTCAAATTGTAGGAGTTGAAGAAACTTCACTGAACAATTTCAAGAAGAGAGGCCAATTTGTCTTAGATTCATTATGGTCGGAATCTGCAACCGCAGTACTGCCAAGAATATCATCAAATTCATATAATATTCGGGATTGGCGCAGTGGAAGAGCGTCCGTCTCACGACCGCAAGGTCATGGGTTCGATTCCCAGCACGGGCAAGGAACTTTTTTCAATATTTTATTTACGAATTAGATATTGTAAAGTTTCGAAGCATCGGCTGGGGATGGTCCTGCACGATTCGCTGTTGCGTTCCAAATTAACAGTGCTGCTCCTAAAGTGGCGCATGGAGTTAGTAACAACAGAACACGCAGGAAGATATGATGATGTGGTTGTGAGCATCAGAGAAGAAGTAGGACGGTATATGTAGGTGAGTGTGGAAAACTACCAGCTGAGCGAGAGAGCGGGCCAGCTGCTTAAGTAGACCTCGATCCCGGGGGTAAACGAGGATAGTTCGCAGGCCTGCCACTGCGCATATGGTAGTGAGTACATTAATAGCCTACAAAACACAGCAGAAAAACTCTGAAAAGAGAGCTGATGGGCGGTGCCTGAAAAGGATGTTAGCCAGCTCTCTTGAGCGAACCACATCAGTCATTGAAAACACTTGGGGTTTGCAAAAAGGTCCCATTGGGGACTAGTTGCTGACGTGGAAACGTCCTCCACCAGTACCAGTACCAGTATATTATATATGGATTCTATTTCTTTTGCTTCCTCAATTTAAGATACAATATCTGACTCACACGCATATATTTTCTTCTCTGGGTGAAAATACTCACGACCAGTAAATGTACAAAAGCATGAGAATAAAACGAGAACTGACCGAGCAAATGGATGACCCTGGGCTTCGATAAAATCGATGATCAAGTATTCCTATTCTTTACGCTATACGTATATAATTAATTCTTTTAATTATTGATTCCGAAACTTGAAGGCTTTTATTCATCTTGCAATGTATGGATGTATGTTGGTTCGGGTGGAATCTTTGAACTCGATTTTGAAGTTGATATCTTCAACCGATTGAGCTGAAACTTTGTATACACGTTTAGTTTGGATGACAATGCACAATAAAGTGTGTGAGGTTATTCTGAATCGAATATGGCGAAGCATTCGAGATAGCGAAATAGTTATTTTTTAGGCTCTCCTACAATATGGGTATCAAATGGAAGTGCTCGTTAGGAGTTACTCGGAAAATAATGTGACGTTATTCTGAATCCAATATGGCTGACCATACAAGATGGCGAAATAGTTATCTTCAAAGAACTTCCACAATGAAGGTATTATTTCGAAGGAATAATGTGACGTCACTTCAAATCCAATATGACGGACCATCCAGGACGGAGTAATAGTTATTTTAAATGCACTTCTACAATATGAGTATCGAATGAAAGGGCTTGTTGAGTAACTCGAAAAATAATGTGACGTCATTCTGAATCCAATATGGCGGACCAACCAAGATGGCGAAATATTTATTTTTTCTGTGACGGGAAAAAAGTTTGGCATTCCATCTCAGTTGGCAGGTTATAAAATGTCACTTTTCATAAATTACTTTTTTCCCATGAGAAAAAAGTGAGTACTTTTTTCCCGGATATATATCACATATATATAATCTGTTAATGGCTTTTGTTGTGCTATAGTTCCGAAAAATGAGTCAATAATACCGTCTCCGAGAAAGAACTGCACGTCCTTTTATCTTCCATTCAACTTCGCGGTTTCGTATATTACTAAACAACTACTGAATTCGCAATTTTGTAAAATCAAATCACAGAATTAAACTGACAGAAGTGACATCAGATATTTGATTACTTCAAAAGAATGATGAAGATGCCTATAAAACTCAGGTGTCCCTACTGTTAAAAACTTGAAATTTCACGTCGATAATTTTCAGATTTCGAAATGAAGTAATATCTTCTCAATATTTATTCGTCCTTCCTTCTGTCACAGAAAAAAATAGTGTATTATACACGGGAAAAATATTAGATTTTAGCTCACGGTTTTTTGTCTCCCTCCGCTACGCGTCGGGAGACAACACAACCTGGAGCTAAAATCTACTACTTTTTTCCCTTGTATAATAAATAACTATTCTTATTCACTTCTACAATATGGATATCAAATGGGAAGGCTCGTTGAGAGCAACTCGGAAAACAATGTGACGTCAGCCTGAATCTGAGATGGCAGAATAGTTATTTTTTATTTTCTTTCACAATATGGTATCACATCAAACGGCTCGTTGAGAGTAACTAGAAAAATATTGTAACGTTATTCTAGATACGAAATAGCGGAACTCCCAAGATGGCCGAATAGTTCTTATTCATGTACTCCTGCAATATGGGTATCAAATGAAAGGGCTTGCCAAGAATAATGAGAAACAATTCGATATCATTCCCAATCCAATATGGCACACTGAGTCAGTGGAATTCCCAGCAAAATATAATCACGGAACCGCGGAACGAAGGATGCTGTCAGTTGTATCATGTTGGGCTTGTACAGTTCACAAAATCCAAGGTAGTACGGTCAACTACGCCGTTATTTACCAAGGCTCGAAGTTCTTTCCTGCTGGTCAAGCATATGTGGCTTCAAGTAGAGTTATATCATCAGACAGTCTTTTATTGAAGATAAAGAAAAAAAAAACAATGAAAATCCCAAAGTCTGTCGACCACAAAATCATTCAATAAGCGACGTGTTACTAGTTTCGGCCACAGGCCATCATCAGACACAAAATTGATGTAATATATGAGTACCTAAAATATAATGATAGACAATGTTATGGGGTAAAAAGAGTCATACAATCATATACTAACCTTATAACATATTGAGAAAAATTACAATTGAAAAGCTAAGTCCAAAAAATTCAGTTAACAGTCCAGCATATTCAAGTGGTTTTTAATCTGGAGAATGTCCAGTAAAACCAAATTAAAATTGGGTTATTGGCGAAGTACATCAGAAAATTATTATTCAAAAATTCTCTCACGTGAGATTCATCAAGAAATGCGAAAAGCAAATGGAAGCTGAGATAGAATTCAAGGGACCAGAAACATCATAAATCACAAGGAAATAAATAGTCAAAGAATGAGTGACACATGTCAAAGTCAACCGGAACTGACATGAAACTAATAACGGAGGTGGTGACACAGAATATGACACCGACAAGTGACGTCAATATGATGAATTAATTAACAATAACCAAAACAGAATCCAAATTTGAAACAATGAGAACGAGAGATTGAGAGAAGAATAACAGTAGATCAATCTGGGTTATGTTGATCATTGGAATTTCATAGTACGAAAAATGAGGTTACGTTCAAAGTTGGTTTGATCATTAAGACATGTGAAATTGGGATTGTTTATACATTTTTGAATTTCTAGCATTTCCAATAACGTAAGCTCATTTTTCGTACTATGAAATTTCAATGATCAACATAACTCAGATTGATCTACTGTTATTCTTCTCCCAATCTCCTGTTCTCATTGTTTCAAATTTTGATTTTGTTGTGGCTATTGTTAATTAATTTATCATATTGACGTCACTTGTTGGTGTCATATTCTGTGTCACCACCTCAGTTATTAGTTTCATGTCAGTTCCGGTTGACTTTGACATGTGTCACTCATTCCTTGACTATTTATTTCCTTGTGATTTATGATGTTTCTGGTCCCTCGAGTTCTATCTCAGCTTCAATTTGCTTTTCGCATTTCTTGATGAATCTCACGTGAGAGAATTTTTGAATAATAATTTTTTGATGTACTTCGCCAATAACCCAATATTAATTTGGTTTTACTGAACATTCTCCAGATTAAAAACCACTTGAATATGCTGGACTGTTAACTGAATTTTTTGGACTTAGCTTTTCAATTGTAATTTTTCTCAATATGTTATAAGGTTAGTATATGATTGTATGACTCTTTTTACCCCATAACATTGTCTATCATTATATTTTAGGTACTCATATACTACATCAATTTTGTGTCTGATGATGGCCTGTGGCCGAAACTTGTAACACGTCGCTTATTAAATGATTTTGTGGTCGACAGACTTTGGGATTTTCATTGTTTTTTTTTTTTCTTTAAAATCAATTGGACCACTTTGAGAAAAATGGATGATTTCTATGATTTCTTATTGAAGAGCTGGACTATTCGAAATCAACCAGCAAACGACCTTGCAACAATGATGCGCTGAATGAAATGAACAGACTGGGTTACCTAGTCAGCGATAATTGAGAAATAAAAAATAAAGCAAAAGAAGAGAAAAAAAAATATTTGTCGCGATGATCAAAATTTGATTAAATTTGAATCTAGAGAAACACAAGCTTCTATGATTATATATCGCGTGAGCTCAGGGAAAGGCGCATTATATTCACAACGTATGTATGAAAACCACAGCCACCGAAACGCTCAATATGCTATACAAAATAATCAGACGCATGTATGGTCATGAGAAACAGGCAGCACGAAAACATATAGTTATCAGCTAACGATTCACAGAATGGTAAATCGAAGAAAAAAAAAGCAGGCTGTTCGAAAACTTCCGTGCTGTCCTGAACGGTGAGGCAGCTTACTGCAGAAGGCCCTGAAATGTAGGAAAACCCTGTATGATGATATTCTTGGGTCATCCTGTATATCTGGCTTTGATGGTCCTTTCTAAACAGTACGTCCTTGTGAGGAAACAGTAGATGATTTGGGAGAGCAGGACCAAACAAATAGCACCTAGTAGTACAACAGCCAGTCCACTGCGGAATTTTTCCAGTCCAAGGAAATAAACCCTGTAGAATAGGCACAATCGATCGAAATTTTTTCCAGAATATGTGAACGATCAATAACAATATTCGTTATGCATTCTCTATGAAATAAATGAGAATGATAGTCGCAGGAATATTTAATATAATACTGACACTGTGGTTCCCAATAGATTCGAATAGGAGAACCATTCACAAATTATTTCGAGATAATCTGTCAGTAAATGTGTTTTGAATAATGGAAGTAGCAACACTGTATCAATAGGTAGCAGCAATGGTTAGAATGAAGAGTACACTTCACAGAATTGAAGATCAGATACTCAAATCATCTAAACTTCTACACATACTTCGAATCCGACAACAGAACTGGATTTTGTCGAATTAAGAAACTTTTTGTTGAATTTAATCCACCTATAAATTGATTTCAGTGGCACCACACTCTTAGGGCAAATCTATCATAACCCATATCGCACTCTACTCAATCAACTTGAATCAATCTGAGAATTCTCACCCTGGCCAAGGAGAAGAATTGTGGAACTCAGGAACTAGCGATCGGTTCCGAGAAGTTTCAACTATACCTAGTAGTTTAACTTCAGAGGTTCAAAGTTAAGTGTACGTGTCATCGTATGTGGTATATGGTCCTAGCGTACGCGAGTTACGTTCTCATATTCCTGTAATTCACCTCAAGAACACACGAGTTCGACGCTCTTTTGTACCTTGAAAAAAAAAACATCGCGATTTGAAAACGTTCCTCGATTCTTCAGTTTCCTAATTGGCGCAGTCGATAGGATGTGGTAAAAAGGAGACTATGGTAAAATCCTGTTGAGTCTCAACTTCTGATTATTATATTCAGAAAGTCGGACAGTTGTTCGGAATTTGATCCAGTCAAATTGTAGGCGAACTGAGTAACTCAAAACTTTGACAAGAAACGTATAAAAGGGAATTGGAAACCAGGTACTTTATTCTGAAGGTAGCATGGCACTATTTTGGTTTGACGCCAATTCTTCGAGAACTTCATGTACAAAGAAGCTCAACCCCTGGTGAGGACAAACATTGCAGAAACCAGAACCATAGCCTGAGGACCATAGAATAATAAGACCAGCTCAAGACCAAGAAACTAGGAATACTGATCATAACGTTAATGCGCTATCCTATTTTCCTATTTTTCAACATCACCATGTTTCATTTTGTTTTCGATATTTCTCTCGCTAATTCAATTTTTTTTTTCACTTATGAATTCATTCGTTCGTGGAACTTGATAAACACTGGACGAATCAATAAACCAAATTCTTATTTCGAATTTGAACAAAGTGAATAATTTGAATCAAGATATGCCTGATATAAACTTTGCTTTGTTACGGTATCAAGCCAATAACATACCCTTGATTGATGGTAAAACGAAACATTTACAAAGATTTATCACAGCTTGCGAAAATTTCTTGTTAGCTTTTCAAAATTCGACGGAACCAAATGCACCTATAGATGTTTGTTCGATTGATGCAATATTCAGAAAATTGAAAGGCAGAGCTGCAGATTTGATTGGTCCAATTTTAGAATTGAAAACATGGATATCAATCGAAGAAACACTTGTAAGTATTTTTCCAGACCCGAGAGGATTAGATTGTTTGATACAAGACCTATTATATCTGAGACCACTTGAAAATAAACACCCACTCATTTTTGGAATGCGCATACAAGACGCAAAAAGTTTACGTTTTTCCAAACTGAACTCAACGGATGAAACAAACGATGTCAAATTAAAATTCCAGATTATGGCGATTTTGTTCTGGAAACCTTCATTAACGGCTCACCCTACTATATACAGTTATTGATTGAATCGAAAAACTTCAATAATGAGTTAAGCAATGACTTTCGTTAAAGAGGGAGATAATTCCAATCTGTTCAGATCGAGCCGAACAAATGTTCCTCAAACACCTAGCAGACCGACAGTGACTCGAAATCTCAGACCATCATCAATGACTCAAAACTACCCAAAACCAGTCATGAATCAACCCAAGTCTGATTACTAGAATCCTTATTGTTCATCATTTCCAAAGCATAATATGAATTGGAATTCTCCAATGAACTACTGACCATTTCCTAATTTTTTATTATCACAATTTCCGATTGAACATACATTTTCCACCTAATCAGAACCCAAATCACCAATCACACCGTGTACCCTGAATGAACCCAAACTTCCAAGATCAACAAAGATTTCAACACAATAACAGTGATTTCTCAAGAACTAACGTATTTGTCCCAAAATCATAAAATTCTAGGCAATTTTTGGAACATACTCCTATGGACACATCCTCTGGAGCTACCCGACAAAACTTATATCTTCATTATTCATCCGAAGAACTATCATTACATAACGATATGACTGAACAACAACCAGAAGTCACAAATCTTCACGATCAATACGATGATCAATCGAATGATCATGATTATTATAAACTCAATTATCCTTATAATAATTTCGATAATCAGAACGAACAAATACATTCAGAATTTGGAAATCTCGATCAATCAAGTTATTCGCCAATCGATCAATAGCAAAATCAAGATGCTTCTATTCATACTTTCACTGATCATTCCCAGAATCAAACTGAAACAGAACCAGAAAAAATGATTCCAAAGCAACCCTTTCCAAAGCCCCGACATCATTCATCTCAACAACTTGACTATTAGGTGAACCTACCGTATATTCCATCACCAGTAGATACTCCAAATAATGGTCAAGACGAATCATGACAAATTATTTATAAGAAAATTTTGGAAAATCTGCCATGGAGGTGAAACCAAACTGAGTGAGTATGACTTTTTATTCAGATGGTAGTATGTCCTTCTCTCTCACTCTAGGAACCAATGGAATATCCATAACACCCACATCCCGTTGTACCCACATTTCAAGACGCCTACATTTCATTGTGTCCACATTTCGATATATGTATAAGAATATATACTTCCTGAGAAATAGGATCAATTAGGCCGAGTCATTCATCTTTGAATGCATGAAGAATATGTTTACGTCGACCCCTACAGAGAATCACATTTTACGTTTCAATTTCAAAATGAAAAACCGACTATTTCCGAAGGCAAGTACTTTGATTCCACAGACACTGAATTTCAGTTTGCAAACGCTCCTTGTCCGCTACTTAGTTGCCAGTTCTACTGAATTTTCAGTTGATCTCCTGACTTGCATATCGGTCTACTGATACAAAGTGAATTATATTTTGATACTCAATCATCATCATAATTACCTATATCACTATCAAACTTCAGTCAATCTTATACACTTATAAATTGCATGATGTTTTGGCGTGATCTCCAAGAACTCAATTACGAGAAAATAGTTATGAATCTGCATATAGGTACTAACATGTATGAGTCAGAAAAGGACGATACTTCATCTGATTCAGATCAGATTCGATCTTTCATATACCACTGTATTAGCAATTCGTGTCATGCGTTACATTTTTTCGATGATTTTGTATATTTCTAGTTTATGTTTAGTATTCGTTCCTGTGTCTCATATACTCAAATCATATGAGTAATTCACTGAGTTGCTATTTTATCGTAGGAAAATGTTTGTTTCCTTCGTCTCTATTTTTTGAAAATGAGTAATTTTTCTATTTGCCGAAAGTACATAATGTTTTGACCTCATAGGTTCATAGTATCATTCTCTCTTGGAATCCGTATATTATGGAATAGATCTTCAACAGATCTTTCGCAATCTACTGAATTCTTCACCAGATTTCCACTGATAGAAATCAAATCGTACTGCCAACCCTGGTCTGCGCAGAAAGCCAGTTGACAACAACTGTCAGTTGCTCTTGTCAAATCGATTATTCACGAGATCAGATAGATTTTACGTCTGACTAGGACCGTGATGAGAATATAGGTGATTGAGGTCGGTAAAATAAATTGATATGGCACATCGGCGTAAAATTGTCTTGGCTCAGGCGTTGGTTATCAAATTGCTGGCTCTACTTCGACAGAGTTTAGTTCTTGGTACATAAATAACTATCTTCACCTCATATAACGCCTCCGGAATTCAGAGAGCCACATAGGAAAATGGAATTATTAGACGCTTGTATACCAGAGTGAACTCAATATGGGCTCATCGGCCTTCTTAGAACATTTTGTTACACCTACAATTGGCAATAGTGCATTCTGTATGTAGGAACAACGGAATGGAGGCGCATCGAGCTGAAGGCCTGAAGAAATGAAGGCACAACGGAATGTGAGCATAACGAAATGTAGACACAACGAAATGGAGGCGCAATGATATCTTTTTCTTTAACGCTTGGAGCGCACGAAAGGAAATCCCTATAATGTTCAAAGAACATCGTGCGTTCCTAGAGAGGATAGGGACAGGAGGTAGGTATTTAATGGGATTTTTTTGAATTTCTGAAGATTATATGTTGTTGGGAATACTTCCTTAGGCAATGAATTCCAGAGCTATCGAAATTAAGGCACAACGGAATGTGATCGATACCGAAATGTCGGCATGAAGAAATGCAGGCGCAACCGAATGAAGGCCTCACAAAATGTATGTACAGCGGAATGTAAGCGGAACGAACTGAAGGCACAATGAAATTGAGGCACAAAAGAATGTAGGTAGGCGTAACGAAATGTAGGCATAATGGGACGTAAGCGAAACGGAATGTAGGAACGACGAAATAAAGACGCAACGAAGTGTAGGCCTAACAAAATTCAGGCGCAACAGAATGTAAGCGGAACGAAATGTACGCACAACAAAATGGAGGCGAATCGGGATGCAGGCCTTACAAGATGTAGGAACAACGATATGTAGGCACAACAAAATGTGAGCGAAACGAGATATGGGAACAACTAAATGGAGGCGCAACGTAATGTGTGCTTCTCGAAATGTAGGTACAACGGAATATAAGCGGAACGGAATGCAGGCACAATGAAATGAAGGCGCAACGGAATGTGAGCAAAACGAAATGTAGGCACAACACGAATTGGAGGAATAGCGGCATTTGGACCTGAAGAAATGTAGGCACAACAGGATGTGAGCAGAATGGAATGTAGGCACAATGGAATCAAAGCGCAACGGAATATAGGCCTAACGAAATGTAGGCACAAAGGAATGCGATCGAAACGAACTGTAAGCACAACGAAATGGGGACGCATTGGCATGTAGGCACAACGAAATGTGAGTGGAACGGAATGTAGGCCTAACGAAATGTCAGCGAATCAAGATGTAGGCACGATGAAATGAAAGCGCAACAGAATGTAGGCCTGACGAAATGTTGTCACAACGGGGTGTAGTCGAAATGAAATGTGGAAGCGCAACGAAATGTAGTCCTATCAAAATGTAGGCACGACGGAATTTAAATGGAACGGATGTGGGCACAATGAAATGTTGGCACATCGTTATGTCGCGATGAGTGTTACATCACTCATCGCGACATAACATTGAATACAAAATTAATGTCATCGCACTCATCATTACAAAATTCCTCAACTATCTCCCCCATGACTGCATAGCCGTTGCTTCAGTTCATTTCATTAGGTGTACTTTTATATGGAAAGTGCCAGGTAACACGGAACTCTCCGCGATATCTCTAAGTAGTTATCTTCAGGATCAAAATGCGAAATCCTCCTGCGAGGTGACAAAGATCACTATAGGCTCTCACCATGGGAAATACTCTCTGAAGTCGTCCGTAAGAATTCGCGGAGATCTTCCTAATGGCTTATGAAGAATGTGATTTATTTGGCAGCCCAATTTTTTATTTTCTAGTAGCATATTGTTTCTGAAAATTGCGTGTCAATCTATTTGGAATACAACGATATATCACATACTTGGTGTTTTGTTCTTGATAGCCACAAAAACATGAACATTTTGTGACTTTTTTACGTTACTCAAATGACAAATTGCTTTCATCCATGTGTTCAAGAAGTTCACAGATAAGAAGTATAGATTGAATTTTTGTTTCAAAATATTAATGACAGATATTCCATCTTGAACTGCAGAACATCAATCATTGCAGACGGTACCAACCTAGTGTAATAATTAATCGAATTTTTTGTAAGACATTTTTACGAACATGGAAGGAGAAAATTTTCAATCGATGTAACGTGAATGAGGTCAAAAAAATTTATTGTTAATGTTGTTTGAACAAAATACAAAGTACTGATGTGCTATCGTTCATTCTCGAAATAGGATGATAGGCATTTTTCAATGACAATATACAGGGAGTCCATTCAATAAAAATTGAGTAGTTGCTACCAGGTGGCTGTCCCATCAAATACACTATTTTTTGAGTCATAAAGAAAGTTGTCTGATGTCATTTGGAGCATTTTTACTATTTTTTGTTCATCTTGTCGAGTAAGCATTAGATACTAGATTTCCTTACTGGCTCAGAGAATGTGTTCAACAGGTCATATTATTATCTCTCCGCAATTATGGTAGATTATTTCAAATTTTGCAGTAAATCAATGATAATCAATTATCTGCTCTGACGAGAAAGAAAAAAATGTTCCAATTCAGGTGGGATCGAGAATCAGATATCTACCTCAAATTCGTGGATAGATATCGGGCGACCTTTTTTTTTGAAGAATACCCGGCCAACTCCTCGGAGATGAAGTTCACTTGATCAATGTCTTGCTATAGAATAATATATAATTAGAGCTCATAACTTTGATCTAACTCTGAGTTTAGTAACTCAATCTTTTTCGCTGAAACAAATATCCAGTGAATTTAACTTCACCCCAAACAATATAGCTGGCGCTAGTTAGACTTCGCCGACAGGAGACTGCTGATAACAAATGACTTTCCAAAAATTGAACACCTTACCATATCAGTGGCGATCATGTGGCGAATGATGCAAATATCGCTCTTGAAGGCCTCGTTATAAGGCGATGTGCACGGATTCTTGAACAATTCATAGTTGCGCTCACTTGAAGAGTTCGTTATTAGTTATTGATGCGAATCTCCCAATGTCCTCGTCACAAAGCAATGTATGCGAATTTCTCAAACAGCTCATGATTGCGAGCACTTTCAGTTCTCGCCAGTGGCGATCGAAGCGTATATCTCAAAGTGCGCGCCTGAAGGCATTGTATGAGAATTTCTGCGTGCGATATCTTCAAGACCTCGCTGAGCTCAGCCTAGGTTGTGGACATTTGACGTAAATCAAAGTTACAAAAGACATCACAATTTCCTAGAAGGATTTCTTCAAGATATCTTCAGGACCTCTTTTTGCTGGCTGGGGTGTTATAACCGCAACCTACTTGGTTCTGATTCAATACTTCATTGAATCATCTAATCATATATATATGATATGACTGTGATCTAATATTCGATATTGGGAGTCTCCTTTCATAAGTGAATTCACATGGTTTGCGCTTCCTGCTAACACTAGATCCAGATGTCATGATTATATTTTCTTCTGCATTTTCTTAATGAGTAGGATTGGCAGGTGCTATTGTTCAATGATGTGGATTTGGCTTCCTGATTCTCAATTAGTTATATTATCTCCATGATTTATCAGACTCCCATGTCGAAGGTTTTCCATGATGTATTTTACAAAAACTTTACCTCCATCATTGAAAACTTCCAATTGCGATCTATGTTTTTTGTTTTGATGATTCGAATTATTTTCTGAAGAGTTTTATTCACAAGGTATAGGTAACAGCTCGTTGAAGGTTTTCTTCTCAACGTCATTTCTGAAGAAGATGTTTCAGCTGGTGTATTTCTAAATGGAGTCAGTCTATAGATAGGCAGGAATATTTGAATCTGCTGACGCAACGATGATTCTTTCGATTTAATCTCTCTGATTCCTCCTTCAAAAGTAACAGCTATGCGCTATGCTTGTTTATTCGACTGTGAAGTATATTGCGCCAAGTCAAGATGTTGTATGCCATTCTGAATACAGAATGATCCACAATTATTGCTTGTGAATTTTGTTCCGTTGTCTGTAACGATAACTAGTGGAATTGAGAATCTTAGAAAAACTTCTAGTATTCTCAAGGTGTATGTAGTAGTCCTCGTTCTGATCTTCAACATTTCTGACCAATTCGAATAGGCTCTCACGATTTCAATGCAGTATTCACCATCCAGTGGACCAGCATGATTCATGTGGAGACTTTCTCAACTTCTAGGATGACAAATGTATTTTGAGGAAATTTCAGATGTCCTGATCTATATTGTACCAGTGGAAATGACTCCTCGCGATGAATCTTATCTGATCTCTACCAGGATCATCATCATGTAGCTATTGCAGTATTTTTTTCTGGAATACTTTCGATTTCATCACTTCTTTCTCGAACATTGGAAAGCCTTGAATTACAGATGATGACTTTCTTTCTGTATGAAATATCAGAAGCATGTCCAAGATCTCACTTCCCTCTGGTCAAATTCATTTCTCGATGTATTTCAGGATTTCTTATAGGTTTTGATTCTTCGCTGTTCATGCGAGATCATTTTGTGACTCACTGAAAAACCTTGCATTTCATAATCATAGTATGAAAAACGTTTTAGCTCTCAAGTTTATCACCAAAATTATATCATATCCTTCACCGTCTTGACTTGCCTCAGTCTTGATAAGTCGAGGAAGTTTGTCTGCATAACCAGAATCATCCGTTTTGATGTTTTGAATATCAAAATCATATGCCTATGGAATAAGTTAGTGCCTACCGTGGTGAACAATGATTTATGATTAGTCTGAGAAGTGAACTTCACACCATGCTCAAGATTCTTCTTCCATTTGACTATACTTTTTCTCGGTATAAGTCAACTTGCTCTGAATATGATACACTGCCATTCTGGAACCATCTTCATATTCACGATAGATACTGTCATATATGTCATGAGGGCCGTCACTCACAGGACAACTGACGTGGGTGACAAGACAACTGACATGAGTGACAAGACAACTGACGTGACTGTCAGTCAAAGGATGTGACGAAGGCGGTAGTGACGAGCCAGTAGAAAAAGAAGCACATGGTGATGAATGAAACTCAACACCCAATAAAGTATAATTCATTTCATACGACCAATATTATTGCACATGTAACAGAATATCCTAGTATATAACAGATTCACGCACCGGTACTAATTCTCGAAACATCAGCACTCAGTAGCTACGACAATCTTCAAAAGTGGATTTAGGTGGGTGAACAAGAGATCTGATTGGAAAAAATCTGCGAACTCATCGAATCCATCCAGAAATTCCTCTATCGATTTTCATTGAAAGTTCGACTCGAACAATTCATCTGATGAATATCGTGAGTCATGAAATCATTTGTTGATTTCACCATAATGATTCACGGCTTCCAGGTGAAACAGTGATGTCGTTTTGTTATTTGGTGGTGGCATACGGATGATGGCTTTTGTTTCAACGGGATGTTTTCTGAACATCTGATCTCGTCAACATCGAATTTAAACTTTCAAATGTGAAGATAGAAACATAGATATTCTGACAGAAATCAAGCAAGACCCATACAGAGAAATTTAGTAGTCTAGAGAAAGCTTTAATTTTCAGATGGACGATCCAGAAATTATTCCAGGTGTACAGGTGTAATAATCGAGTGATAATAATTTATCATTTCGTCCTAGTTTCAGGACCAGGTTCACCTGAGTTCAACATACCCCTGAATGATATTTCACATTCTATTCCGAAGGAAACACCAGAAAAATTGCGTTTTTGTTGAACTGTTTGTCAAATTATCCTAGACTCATCTCGTATTGAATCTGATGCGCAACTGATCATGAGCACCTCAAGAAACGTTCGAACAATTTGGAATGCACACAAACTTTATAACAACTGCATTGTGAGTGAAAATGTTAGTAATATGAGCAGAGATTATTGATATTCCGCTTTGATTCTCCGATTTCACCAAGGAAAAATGCGAAGCATCAATCAAATGATATGAAAAAAAAAAACATTTCTTCACATCTAAATTGTCTTATTGATCTTCAGTTAGCGGAGTCATTTAATATACCAAATTTGATCGTTCGAATATTCAATTTGGATAGATGAATATCACTTCATGTTCGTAGGCATTATGCATGTGAATCTACTCATTTCATTTCTGAACTTACTCGCAGCTTCAAGTCTCTTCAAACTTCTTGATGTGGGAATATATATCATGCGAAGAACTACCAATACCGCCAGGAGGGCAATGGATGGATATATAAATTTCCAATTGACTGATGCTATCAGTCCGATGGTCCCAAATAGAGCAAAACTGATCTGGAATTGACATGAATGAATGAATATCGTGATAAATACCTGCATCAGAAACTGGCTTGATTCTTCAGATATTATGATATCACATGTGAGCAGTACCTAGCAGTATCTGTATTCGATAATTCATTCTCTATTTCTCTCCATTGACTTGTTCGTTACTTGATGGAATTCCGTCATGAATGACAAGAAGATGTCATATATGCCACAGACGACGAGATTTCGACAAAATCCTCAAAAATAGCTGTTTTGCTAATAATACATGAATTCATGAATGTATTCACGATGAAATCAGTACCAATGGTGCGGCATTCCAGATATGTCATTTACTTCACTAACACCTTCGGTGAACAATTCAGTATTCGAATTCACCAGCTCGATTGGTGGAAATTACGAAATCAGATTCACTATCATCATCATCAAATCATCAAAATACTTTATTGTCTGAAGATAGATACATCTTATTGACAAAGTCTGGAATCTTAAATTTAAATTTAAAAGTTGATAGTTCCAATATACACACAAATGTTGAAAATAGTTTTTTGGACAATACACAAGATAGTCAATCAATAATACAAATAAAAATGAAAAAATTTTTGTCGACACATCATCAAATATATATATATACCGGATGGCTACGGAAGTATTGCCTACGGAATATCTCAGTTATTGTATGAAGTAGGTTTGTGAAATTTGGAGCGTCGATATAATGACATAAGAGCTAGAATTTGAGCATATTGACATGTCGAAGTCAACTTCCGGTCTGACCGGAAGTAACATCAACTTTCTTATTTTAAATGGAAACCATATTCTTTCATCTTTTCGCTTTATTCAGCATTCAATTCCCTTTCTAATGACATATCACAAGTTGATATCTAACCAGAAACTAGATCAGAAGAAAAATATCATTGAATTCCACCGATAATCTGTTTTGTTATTTAAAGAATAATAATTGGATATTTTGGTATTTCATTTCAAAAAATTACTTTTTATTATATCATTAGGAAGGAATGGTTATGCTGAATAGTATAGGTAGGAAAAAGTTGTATGTTCCTATTCAATTTATGGACCTACAGAGTATTGTTTTTTTCCCAACTTTTCCAATATTTTTTTTGGCGGTTTTTTATAACGCCGACGAATAAAAATAAAATATCACCGTAGTAGCAACTGTTATCAAGTGACGTATGGTTTCCATAGCCAACTTTTCAATTTTTGGCTTTCATTTTGCTTCCACGGCCTACTCGGTGAATTTCAATAATAATTTTTTTCTTATCTAGTTTCTGGTTAGATACCAACTTGTGACATGTCATTAGAAAGGGAATTGAATGCTGAATAAAGCGAAAAGATGAAAGAATATGGTTTCCGTTTAAAATAAGAAAGTTGATGTTACTTCCGGTCAGACCGGAAGTTGACTTCGACATGTCAATATGCTCAAATTCTAGCTCTCATGTCATTATATCGACGCTCCAAATTTCACAAACCTTCTTTATACAATAACTGATATATTCCGTAGGCAATACTTCCGTAGCCACCCGGTATACTTTACTTCATACTCTGGCTCTGTGTTCATACACACTATCTTTCTTTTTTATATATATATATCTATATATATATATATATATATATATATATATATATCGACTAGTAAATAGTGAGGTTTTGCAGCAAGTAAAAGAGAACTCTTTGAAGATTATCCAAGCTTTCGGAATTTAATTGATTCCATCATCAGGGCATACTACAATAATTATTGTCAGTGATAATATAAAAGTCAAAATTAAATTGTACTTACATCTACGTGAGGATGATTACTATGATGTTAACAATAATTTTCAAAAATGAATTGTGATACATCATCCAGGAACGAAGTTGTTTGTAAAGTTGTAAAACAATTAACAATTAAAATAAAACAGTAGTAAAGTTACAATCACACATGTTAAAAACTTGAACTTGAACTTGAACTTGAGCTAGCTAGTCATGGACACCATGTGGCCGGATATGAAAAAATTAATGAATGAATGACAATTGAAAATTAGGTTAGAATGTTGACAGTATTGACAAGACAAGTACTATCAGTAGTACCAACTATTGTACCAACCGTAAAAATTGTGGCAATTTTGAAAATGATGAAATGGAAGTTATAATTCAGAATTATCAATGGAGTTAACCCTGAAGGGGTTGATGTCTAATGTCAATAAATAGGCATAAATTTCACTTAGATAGTTGATGTCTGTTTTTTTATTCATATTGTTGGCCTCTTGATAGATGCAAGCCATTTCTAAAAAGGACCTTTTGGTCAAATTGTTCTCAGAAGCTAAGATTTTAACATTGTCATAATCCATATGATGGTCAAATTGGTTAACATGATCTGCTAGAGCACATCTTTCTGGGTGTAATCTACTATCACTTTTGTGTGAGGTAATTCTTGCCTTAAGGGCTCTTGATGTCTGACCAACATACGTTTTATCACAATTTTTGCACGGAATACTATATACCACATTCATTCGAGATGTCAATGGAATTTTATCTTTTACTTTTGTGTATATGGACCTAATAGTGAGAACTGTTTTATTAGCTATTTTGATGTTGGGTATATTAACAAAAATTCTAGCCAGTTTGGGTGTGATATCCTTTATGTAAGGCAATGATGTGTATAAAATTTGTTGTGGGGGAGTAACAGGCAATTGGATGTCAGTGGGAGTATGTTGAATTACAGGGGTGTCAGCTTCCAGTGTGGCAGAGTTATTGAATAATATATTTTTTATTAAGCTCGGAGGGTATGAATTATCTATGAATAGTTGTAAGAGAATATTGAGGTTTTTATTGTGAAACGAGGTGTCTGAGATTTTTAATACTCTATTTTTCATCTGTTTGATCAAGTTCACTTTCATTGACTTTTTGTGGTAGGATAGATAATTTATATATCTCCCTGAGTTGCATGGTTTCCTGTACCAATCAATCAAGATACTGTTGTCTGCAGTTCTAATGAACCTTGTGTCTAGAAAGGGTACGGATTGCTGGTTGTCTTCAATTTCTATTGTGAACTGAATGTAGGGATCAAAACTATTGAAAGTATCAAGAATCTCACTTGTACACTCTTTTGGTAACGCTACAATTATGTCATCGACATATTTTTTGATAAAGAATGGTGTAAATGATAAAACTGGAATAACTGTATCCAATATCTCATCCATCACATAAGCTGCTAGTATAGGAGAAATGGATGCTCCCATGGGAGTGCCAAAGGTTTGTTTAAAAAACATGTTATTAAAAGAGAATATGTGTTATCAAAGAGGAATGTTATTAATTTGGAAAAATATTCTTCACTGATGTTACAATGTGCACTGATACTCTCCCATTGCTTGTGTATTGCTCGCAAGCAGGCTTCGAGATAAACATTACTAAAAAGAGACACTACATCCAGACTGGCTATCACATAGTTGTGTGGAAGTAACATTTTATTAAATTTTTCTGAAACCTCGAATGAATCTTTGATATAATATTCGTTATCAAAATTGTATGCCTTGGTCAAGATGTTAGTTAGGTAGGAAGCAATAGCTTCTGTGGGTGCTCCAATGGAAGCTACAATTGGTCTAACCGATAACGTTGGTTTGTGAATCTTGGGCAAAGCATAAAATTTTGGAGAATTGCTGCTATAACAAGTCAGTTTCTTTTTAACTGAATCATCAATTTGATTATTATTGTGTAGTTCCTTTATGAGGTTATTGCTGACTCTCTGTATGGAATTTGTGGGATCTTTAGCGAGTTGGGTGTATGAAGAGTTGTTTAAAATGATATCATTTGACAAGCTTATGTATTGATCTTTTTCCATTATTACTGTTACATTACCTTTGTCAGAAGTAGTTAGTATCAAATTGGGATTATCTTTCAGGAATTTTCTTGATTTATGTAAAAGGTTTTGAAAAACTGATTGATGTTTGAATTGACATTGAATACTATTGGTGATGATATTCACTGCTCTTGCTATAGTAACACTTTTCTGATTATGATCTGTAATGGATGAAGTAATATAGTCTATATCTGCCAAAATGTTCTTAATAGAAATGTCCTTACCTATTCTTGGTTCAATGCTAAATTTCGGGCCTAATGACAGAAATTGTTGAATGTCCTCTGGTATGACTGTGTTAGAGATATTTTTTATCCACTTAGGGTTAGTTTTCAATTTGGTTTTTGACTGGATTTCTTTTAAGTTATTCAATTTTCTAATATTTTTGATTCTGACTCTATGAAAAAGTTTGTTATATGAGATCTGTTGTCTACCACTGAAGTTAAGAAAGGTAAGTTCATTCGTAAGTGAAATTATAGACTGTTTTAGTGACATTAGAGAGGATTCTAGTTTGTCAATAATTTTATGATTAGCTGTGATTTCAATATTTAAAAGTTTGATTCCTAACCTGTAGTTCTGTTCTTTGATGTTTGTATTAGCTTCCTGTCTTAATAATAGATTTTCTATGGGTCTAATGGTGGCAGTGATATGTGGTGGAAGTATGTGGTGTATTCTGCACTGAAGTAAGAAACATCTCCGATTGTATTCTTTTGCTAGTTTCATTTTGGTATTGGACCATAACTTCATGTTCCTCGATGCCATTTCACCAAATGTAGTACCGATGTATTGGTAGAACCCCATGCCTGTAGATTAGTAGAAGGGTAGTCGTTGCTGACTAGTTAGGTATCGACTAGTAAATAGTGAGGTTTTGCAGCAAGTAAAAGAGAACTCTTTGAAGATTATCCAAGCTTTCGGAATTTAATTGATTCCATCATCAGGGCATACTACAATAATTATTGTCAGTGATAATATAAAAGTCAAAATTAAATTGTACTTACATCTACGTGAGGATGATTACTATGATGTTAACAATAATTTTCAAAAATGAATTGTGATACATCATCCAGGAACGAAGTTGTTTGTAAAGTTGTAAAACAATTAACAATTAAAATAAAACAGTAGTAAAGTTACAATCACACATGTTAAAAACTTGAACTTGAACTTGAACTTGAGCTAGCTAGTCATGGACACCATGTGGCCGGATATGAAAAAATTAATGAATGAATGACAATTGAAAATTAGGTTAGAATGTTGACAGTATTGACAAGACAAGTACTATCAGTAGTACCAACTATTGTACCAACCGTAAAAATTGTGGCAATTTTGAAAATGATGAAATGGAAGTTATAATTCAGAATTATCAATGGAGTTAACCCTGAAGGGGTTGATGTCTAATGTCAATAAATAGGCATAAATTTCACTTAGATAGTTGATGTCTGTTTTTTTATTCATATTGTTGGCCTCTTGATAGATGCAAGCCATTTCTAAGAAGGACCTTTTGGTCAAATTGTTCTCAGAAGCTAAGATTTTAACATTGTCATAATCCATATGATGGTCAAATTGGTTAACATGATCTGCTAGAGCACATCTTTCTGGGTGTAATCTACTATCACTTTTGTGTGAGGTAATTCTTGCCTTAAGGGCTCTTGATGTCTGACCAACATACGTTTTATCACAATTTTTGCACGGAATACTATATACCACATTCATTCGAGATGTCAATGGAATTTTATCTTTTACTTTTGTGTATATGGACCTAATAGTGAGAACTGTTTTATTAGCTATTTTGATGTTGGGTATATTAACAAAAATTCTAGCCAGTTTGGGTGTGATATCCTTTATGTAAGGCAATGATGTGTATAAAATTTGTTGTGGGGGAGTAACAGGCAATTGGATGTCAGTGGGAGTATGTTGAATTACAGGGGTGTCAGCTTCCAGTGTGGCAGAGTTATTGAATAATATATTTTTTATTAAGCTCGGAGGGTATGAATTATCTATGAATAGTTGTTTAATAACATGTTTTTTAAACAAACCTTTGGCACTCCCATGGGAGCATCCATTTCTCCTATACTAGCAGCTTATGTGATGGATGAGATATTGGATACAGTTATTCCAGTTTTATCATTTACACCATTCTTTATCAAAAAATATGTCGATGACATAATTGTAGCGTTACCAAAAGAGTGTACAAGTGAGATTCTTGATACTTTCAATAGTTTTGATCCCTACATTCAGTTCACAATAGAAATTGAAGACAACCAGCAATCCGTACCCTTTCTAGACACAAGGTTCATTAGAACTGCAGACAACAGTATCTTGATTGATTGGTACAGGAAACCATGCAACTCAGGGAGATATATAAATTATCTATCCTACCACAAAAAGTCAATGAAAGTGAACTTGATCAAACAGATGAAAAATAGAGTATTAAAAATCTCAGACACCTCGTTTCACAATAAAAACCTCAATATTCTCTTACAACTATTCATAGATAATTCATACCCTCCGAGCTTAATAAAAAATATATTATTCAATAACTCTGCCACACTGGAAGCTGACACCCCTGTAATTCAACATACTCCCACTGACATCCAATTGCCTGTTACTCCCCCACAACAAATTTTATACACATCATTGCCTTACATAAAGGATATCACACCCAAACTGGCTAGAATTTTTGTTAATATACCCAACATCAAAATAGCTAATAAAACAGTTCTCACTATTAGGTCCATATACACAAAAGTAAAAGATAAAATTCCATTGACATCTCGAATGAATGTGGTATATAGTATTCCGTGCAAAAATTGTGATAAAACGTATGTTGGTCAGACATCAAGAGCCCTTAAGGCAAGAATTACCTCACACAAAAGTGATAGTAGATTACACCCAGAAAGATGTGCTCTAGCAGATCATGTTAACCAATTTGACCATCATATGGATTATGACAATGTTAAAATCTTAGCTTCTGAGAACAATTTGACCAAAAGGTCCTTTTTAGAAATGGCTTGCATCTATCAAGAGGCCAACAATATGAATAAAAAAACAGACATCAACTATCTAAGTGAAATTTATGCCTATTTATTGACATTAGACATCAACCCCTTCAGGGTTAACTCCATTGATAATTCTGAATTATAACTTCCATTTCATCATTTTCAAAATTGCCACAATTTTTACGGTTGGTACAATAGTTGGTACTACTGATAGTACTTGTCTTGTCAATACTGTCAACATTCTAACCTAATTTTCAATTGTCATTCATTCATTAATTTTTTCATATCCGGCCACATGGTGTCCATGACTAGCTAGCTCAAGTTCAAGTTCAAGTTCAAGTTTTTAACATGTGTGATTGTAACTTTACTACTGTTTTATTTTAATTGTTAATTGTTTTACAACTTTACAAACAACTTCGTTCCTGGATGATGTATCACAATTCATTTTTGAAAATTATTGTTAACATCATAGTAATCATCCTCACGTAGATGTAAGTACAATTTAATTTTGACTTTTATATTATCACTGACAATAATTATTGTAGTATGCCCTGATGATGGAATCAATTAAATTCCGAAAGCTTGGATAATCTTCAAAGAGTTCTCTTTTACTTGCTGCAAAACCTCACTATTTACTAGTCGATACCTAACTAGTCAGCAACGACTACCCTTCTACTAATCTACAGGCATGGGGTTCTACCAATACATCGGTACTACATTTGGTGAAATGGCATCGAGGAACATGAAGTTATGGTCCAATACCAAAATGAAACTAGCAAAAGAATACAATCGGAGATGTTTCTTACTTCAGTGCAGAATACACCACATACTTCCACCACATATCACTGCCACCATTAGACCCATAGAAAATCTATTATTAAGACAGGAAGCTAATACAAACATCAAAGAACAGAACTACAGGTTAGGAATCAAACTTTTAAATATTGAAATCACAGCTAATCATAAAATTATTGACAAACTAGAATCCTCTCTAATGTCACTAAAACAGTCTATAATTTCACTTACGAATGAACTTACCTTTCTTAACTTCAGTGGTAGACAACAGATCTCATATAACAAACTTTTTCATAGAGTCAGAATCAAAAATATTAGAAAATTGAATAACTTAAAAGAAATCCAGTCAAAAACCAAATTGAAAACTAACCCTAAGTGGATAAAAAATATCTCTAACACAGTCATACCAGAGGACATTCAACAATTTCTGTCATTAGGCCCGAAATTTAGCATTGAACCAAGAATAGGTAAGGACATTTCTATTAAGAACATTTTGGCAGATATAGACTATATTACTTCATCCATTACAGATCATAATCAGAAAAGTGTTACTATAGCAAGAGCAGTGAATATCATCACCAATAGTATTCAATGTCAATTCAAACATCAATCAGTTTTTCAAAACCTTTTACATAAATCAAGAAAATTCCTGAAAGATAATCCCAATTTGATACTAACTACTTCTGACAAAGGTAATGTAACAGTAATAATGGAAAAAGATCAATACATAAGCTTGTCAAATGATATCATTTTAAACAACTCTTCATACACCCAACTCGCTAAAGATCCCACAAATTCCATACAGAGAGTCAGCAATAACCTCATAAAGGAACTACACAATAATAATCAAATTGATGATTCAGTTAAAAAGAAACTGACTTGTTATAGCAGCAATTCTCCAAAATTTTATGCTTTGCCCAAGATTCACAAACCAACGTTATCGGTTAGACCAATTGTAGCTTCCATTGGAGCACCCACAGAAGCTATTGCTTCCTACCTAACTAACATCTTGACCAAGGCATACAATTTTGATAACGAATATTATATCAAAGATTCATTCGAGGTTTCAGAAAAATTTAATAAAATGTTACTTCCACACAACTATGTGATAGCCAGTCTGGATGTAGTGTCTCTTTTTAGTAATGTTTATCTCGAAGCCTGCTTGCGAGCAATACACAAGCAATGGGAGAGTATCAGTGCACATTGTAACATCAGTGAAGAATATTTTTCCAAATTAATAACATTCCTCTTTGATAACACATATGTCTCTTTCTCTTTTAATAACATGTTTTTTAAACAAACCTTTGGCACTCCCATGGGAGCATCCATTTCTCCTATACTAGCAGCTTATGTGATGGATGAGATATTGGATACAGTTATTCCAGTTTTATCATTTACACCATTCTTTATCAAAAAATATGTCGATGACATAATTGTAGCGTTACCAAAAGAGTGTACAAGTGAGATTCTTGATACTTTCAATAGTTTTGATCCCTACATTCAGTTCACAATAGAAATTGAAGACAACCAGCAATCCGTACCCTTTCTAGACACAAGGTTCATTAGAACTGCAGACAACAGTATCTTGATTGATTGGTACAGGAAACCATGCAACTCAGGGAGATATATAAATTATCTATCCTACCACAAAAAGTCAATGAAAGTGAACTTGATCAAACAGATGAAAAATAGAGTATTAAAAATCTCAGACACCTCGTTTCACAATAAAAACCTCAATATTCTCTTACAACTATTCATAGATAATTCATACCCTCCGAGCTTAATAAAAAATATATTATTCAATAACTCTGCCACACTGGAAGCTGACACCCCTGTAATTCAACATACTCCCACTGACATCCAATTGCCTGTTACTCCCCCACAACAAATTTTATACACATCATTGCCTTACATAAAGGATATCACACCCAAACTGGCTAGAATTTTTGTTAATATACCCAACATCAAAATAGCTAATAAAACAGTTCTCACTATTAGGTCCATATACACAAAAGTAAAAGATAAAATTCCATTGACATCTCGAATGAATGTGGTATATAGTATTCCGTGCAAAAATTGTGATAAAACGTATGTTGGTCAGACATCAAGAGCCCTTAAGGCAAGAATTACCTCACACAAAAGTGATAGTAGATTACACCCAGAAAGATGTGCTCTAGCAGATCATGTTAACCAATTTGACCATCATATGGATTATGACAATGTTAAAATCTTAGCTTCTGAGAACAATTTGACCAAAAGGTCCTTTTTAGAAATGGCTTGCATCTATCAAGAGGCCAACAATATGAATAAAAAAACAGACATCAACTATCTAAGTGAAATTTATGCCTATTTATTGACATTAGACATCAACCCCTTCAGGGTTAACTCCATTGATAATTCTGAATTATAACTTCCATTTCATCATTTTCAAAATTGCCACAATTTTTACGGTTGGTACAATAGTTGGTACTACTGATAGTACTTGTCTTGTCAATACTGTCAACATTCTAACCTAATTTTCAATTGTCATTCATTCATTAATTTTTTCATATCCGGCCACATGGTGTCCATGACTAGCTAGCTCAAGTTCAAGTTCAAGTTCAAGTTTTTAACATGTGTGATTGTAACTTTACTACTGTTTTATTTTAATTGTTAATTGTTTTACAACTTTACAAACAACTTCGTTCCTGGATGATGTATCACAATTCATTTTTGAAAATTATTGTTAACATCATAGTAATCATCCTCACGTAGATGTAAGTACAATTTAATTTTGACTTTTATATTATCACTGACAATAATTATTGTAGTATGCCCTGATGATGGAATCAATTAAATTCCGAAAGCTTGGATAATCTTCAAAGAGTTCTCTTTTACTTGCTGCAAAACCTCACTATTTACTAGTCGATACCTAACTAGTCAGCAACGACTACCCTTCTACTAATCTACAGGCATGGGGTTCTACCAATACATCGGTACTACATTTGGTGAAATGGCATCGAGGAACATGAAGTTATGGTCCAATACCAAAATGAAACTAGCAAAAGAATACAATCGGAGATGTTTCTTACTTCAGTGCAGAATACACCACATACTTCCACCACATATCACTGCCACCATTAGACCCATAGAAAATCTATTATTAAGACAGGAAGCTAATACAAACATCAAAGAACAGAACTACAGGTTAGGAATCAAACTTTTAAATATTGAAATCACAGCTAATCATAAAATTATTGACAAACTAGAATCCTCTCTAATGTCACTAAAACAGTCTATAATTTCACTTACGAATGAACTTACCTTTCTTAACTTCAGTGGTAGACAACAGATCTCATATAACAAACTTTTTCATAGAGTCAGAATCAAAAATATTAGAAAATTGAATAACTTAAAAGAAATCCAGTCAAAAACCAAATTGAAAACTAACCCTAAGTGGATAAAAAATATCTCTAACACAGTCATACCAGAGGACATTCAACAATTTCTGTCATTAGGCCCGAAATTTAGCATTGAACCAAGAATAGGTAAGGACATTTCTATTAAGAACATTTTGGCAGATATAGACTATATTACTTCATCCATTACAGATCATAATCAGAAAAGTGTTACTATAGCAAGAGCAGTGAATATCATCACCAATAGTATTCAATGTCAATTCAAACATCAATCAGTTTTTCAAAACCTTTTACATAAATCAAGAAAATTCCTGAAAGATAATCCCAATTTGATACTAACTACTTCTGACAAAGGTAATGTAACAGTAATAATGGAAAAAGATCAATACATAAGCTTGTCAAATGATATCATTTTAAACAACTCTTCATACACCCAACTCGCTAAAGATCCCACAAATTCCATACAGAGAGTCAGCAATAACCTCATAAAGGAACTACACAATAATAATCAAATTGATGATTCAGTTAAAAAGAAACTGACTTGTTATAGCAGCAATTCTCCAAAATTTTATGCTTTGCCCAAGATTCACAAACCAACGTTATCGGTTAGACCAATTGTAGCTTCCATTGGAGCACCCACAGAAGCTATTGCTTCCTACCTAACTAACATCTTGACCAAGGCATACAATTTTGATAACGAATATTATATCAAAGATTCATTCGAGGTTTCAGAAAAATTTAATAAAATGTTACTTCCACACAACTATGTGATAGCCAGTCTGGATGTAGTGTCTCTTTTTAGTAATGTTTATCTCGAAGCCTGCTTGCGAGCAATACACAAGCAATGGGAGAGTATCAGTGCACATTGTAACATCAGTGAAGAATATTTTTCCAAATTAATAACATTCCTCTTTGATAACACATATTTCTCTTTTAATAACATGTTTTTTAAACAAACCTTTGGCACTCCCATGGGAGCATCCATTTCTCCTATACTAGCAGCTTATGTGATGGATGAGATATTGGATACAGTTATTCCAGTTTTATCATTTACACCATTCTTTATCAAAAAATATGTCGATGACATAATTGTAGCGTTACCAAAAGAGTGTACAAGTGAGATTCTTGATACTTTCAATAGTTTTGATCCCTACATTCAGTTCACAATAGAAATTGAAGACAACCAGCAATCCGTACCCTTTCTAGACACAAGGTTCATTAGAACTGCAGACAACAGTATCTTGATTGATTGGTACAGGAAACCATGCAACTCAGGGAGATATATAAATTATCTATCCTACCACAAAAAGTCAATGAAAGTGAACTTGATCAAACAGATGAAAAATAGAGTATTAAAAATCTCAGACACCTCGTTTCACAATAAAAACCTCAATATTCTCTTACAACTATTCATAGATAATTCATACCCTCCGAGCTTAATAAAAAATATATTATTCAATAACTCTGCCACACTGGAAGCTGACACCCCTGTAATTCAACATACTCCCACTGACATCCAATTGCCTGTTACTCCCCCACAACAAATTTTATACACATCATTGCCTTACATAAAGGATATCACACCCAAACTGGCTAGAATTTTTGTTAATATACCCAACATCAAAATAGCTAATAAAACAGTTCTCACTATTAGGTCCATATACACAAAAGTAAAAGATAAAATTCCATTGACATCTCGAATGAATGTGGTATATAGTATTCCGTGCAAAAATTGTGATAAAACGTATGTTGGTCAGACATCAAGAGCCCTTAAGGCAAGAATTACCTCACACAAAAGTGATAGTAGATTACACCCAGAAAGATGTGCTCTAGCAGATCATGTTAACCAATTTGACCATCATATGGATTATGACAATGTTAAAATCTTAGCTTCTGAGAACAATTTGACCAAAAGGTCCTTTTTAGAAATGGCTTGCATCTATCAAGAGGCCAACAATATGAATAAAAAAAAACAGACATCAACTATCTAAGTGAAATTTATGCCTATTTATTGACATTAGACATCAACCCCTTCAGGGTTAACTCCATTGATAATTCTGAATTATAACTTCCATTTCATCATTTTCAAAATTGCCACAATTTTTACGGTTGGTACAATAGTTGGTACTACTGATAGTACTTGTCTTGTCAATACTGTCAACATTCTAACCTAATTTTCAATTGTCATTCATTCATTAATTTTTTCATATCCGGCCACATGGTGTCCATGACTAGCTAGCTCAAGTTCAAGTTCAAGTTCAAGTTTTTAACATGTGTGATTGTAACTTTACTACTGTTTTATTTTAATTGTTAATTGTTTTACAACTTTACAAACAACTTCGTTCCTGGATGATGTATCACAATTCATTTTTGAAAATTATTGTTAACATCATAGTAATCATCCTCACGTAGATGTAAGTACAATTTAATTTTGACTTTTATATTATCACTGACAATAATTATTGTAGTATGCCCTGATGATGGAATCAATTAAATTCCGAAAGCTTGGATAATCTTCAAAGAGTTCTCTTTTACTTGCTGCAAAACCTCACTATTTACTAGTCGATACCTAACTAGTCAGCAACGACTACCCTTCTACTATATATATATATATATATATTCATCCCCACAAAACCTATACCTAATCTATATATATATATATATATATATACATTTCACAGTGTGTAATGGGCGTAAAATGTAAATTTAGTATAAATATTGGTAAGGTCAGGTAAAATACATTAACAGCTAATGATTTAAACTAAAATGGAGAGTCCAAAAAGTTGTATCCTACTTGATCAGATTAATAAAAACTCTGCTAAATTGATCTTCGTAAAATTCCTCTGTAGTATAATAGGCCCTCACAACCAAGAACTCTTTCACTATTTTTCTGAATCTGGATACACTCTGTATTTCTTTCAAATTGCTGGGTAAGTGATTGAACAATTTTCTGCTCTTGTAAATAAGAGAATTTTGAGTAAGAGCTGACGTAGGGATGGGGAGTGCAATATGGTGTCTTAAAAGTGTATTATATACTGACGAGTTGTTTATATCATTTCTGTATTTTTTGTGAATTAGACATACTGTCTCTGAAATAAAAAGACCTGCCAGTGTTAAAATCCTTTGCTCTAAAAACAATGGTCTACATGAATCGCGGCATTTGGCTTTACATCTAATATCTAATGGCTCTTTTTTGAAGGGTAAAGACCATTTCAAACAGTTGCTGTGAACATATACCCCAAAAGCAAATGCCATAGCGTAGATGTGACTCTACTAATGAAAAATAAACCTGCCTAGCATCAGCGATATCCAATTCGTGAGAAACACTACGTACAGCAAAGCAACCCTATGCTAAACTTTTACACAACTTGTCAATGTGGCTTTCGAATCTTAACTTTTCATCAATAAATAATCCCAAGAACTTATTTTCCGCGGCATTGCTAATTATTCCATCATCTAATGAAACCTTCCTGATGTCTGAGCTGGTCATGTTATCGAATTCTTCCTCTATGGAGCTTCACTAAATATATATAAATTCCGTATGGATGTCGTGTTGATCGATTCGAAATTTTTGCATTTAGTTTCAATACGACGCCTATTAGCAGATAATCAGGTTGTGTCAACGACTGTGACTACTCTATTTGAGTACTACGAGAGTTTGTTTCTATTCTCAACGTTTTTCGTGGAAAGATTTACAGTGATTCTTGTAGTTTGTCCTTGTTTTTGGGTTATGCGTCTCATTTCTTCGCGCTCTGAGACCATTACTATCAATCTCAAAATAAAATCAATTCTAAGTATATGAGAGGAAATTGAAATTTATACCTACATCTTACTTCGGATGTATATTTCACGTATCATTCATACTTCACGAGATTTATCAAAAAACACGTTTTTTTATTCGATTCCATTTTGAGAAAAGTGATTGAAAATATTGGTCGCTAAATATTGGGCATTATCTAGGATGCCAAAACCTTCTCGACCAACCTATGTTTTTTTTTTCTCCCAATTATTTCTAGGTGGACCACACGTATTCATACCCATCGACTGAGCATAGTCCTTTATGGAACTGTAACTCAAATAATCAGAAATGATTCTCCAGCAAACGTAGTCGAAGATAAATCTGTAAATATAGAATTTATACTCACCCCAAACAGTGAGCTCAGAGCGAGTGCTAGATGCTCATCTATCACACTGAGATCCTGAGAGAATCGATTGAGAATATTTCCTATGAAGCAGTTGTCGAAAAATCCCATGACTGAGTTCACTAAGTTCTGCATCATATCATTATGTATCCTGATCGATGCATTAGCAGCAAATTTCATAACTAGGTAGAATTTCAACAGTTCTAATAACATCGTCGCTACCATTAAAATAGAATACATGTTGAGTGTTCCTGCAGCTTCATTTTCTAGTTTTTTCGAGTCGACCCATGTTTTTTTCAGGAGATCTGTTGTTTGTGTGATATTGTTTGAACCATCCAGAATGATAGACCCTTGTGTAGATAAATTCGAAATAGTATAATCACCCTCATCTTCTATCGCAGATATCACTGTTTTCTGATTCACCCTATAACAAAATTGAAATTGTTACATCATCGTTGAGATTCCGAATAATATTTTTCATGTTCTGGTTATCGCGAAAAGGAATATCGTGTAATGTTCGGAGACCATCGTGCGAACCAGGGGAAATTAGGTAGGTATTGGTTCTGGAGATTATATGCCTTGGAGAACACCTTTCTTGGCGATGCGTTGCAGAGACCAGCTTTTCGTTGGATGAACGAGTCTTCGAAAATAGATACTCTGTAGGTCTCCAAAGTGACCACAAAGGGGTGCGAAGCCTCAACTCGACGGGTTCAGTCTCGCGGAGACTGCCAAGGAAAGAACAATTGTTGATATTTTAGAAGAGCATCGTCCATGAAAAAATATTACTATTTGAAAATATTCATGACTCCCATCAGCAAATTCCTCTGAGATTGAAGGAGCTAAGACCTGAAACTATTTCAGGTCTCAGAATGATCAGTGACATATCCCAGACAAAAAAATTATCCTTCAGCCCAATCAAATCTTCGGAAGAAGAAAAATATCGATAAAAAAGAAGTAGCATTATGTATCATTGAATAACTTGATATTGCTTTTTTTTTGATTATACAGAGTGTCGCAGAATCAGCCTCTCAAACTCTACCAGCGGCTTCAAAGACCGAGGAAAAATGAGAAGAAAAGTTTCAATGAACAGAGTCGATAATCATTGTCCCCTAACCTGGCAGCAGTGTAGTGAGAGATCATAACATCAGGATTGTGATGGGGCATGACATACTCAACCCAAATTATATATATATTCAATATTTTCCAATATGAGAGGTTATGACATATTGTACTTCACCTATGAAAAACCAATGGGAACAGAAAATCACAATCATTTCATTGGATTTGAACATCTGAGGCGATCCATCTCACAGTGGAGTGAAGGCAATAGGACAGGACAAAATTTCTTACAGTCGACTCCACCAAAGCTATATTTCATTGTGAGCAATCTTACAGGGACATGTTTCGAAGCTTTAAAGCTTCATCATCAGCATTATTGTTACATAGGAGTCCTGTTATGGAGGAAAAAAGTTATGTTTACATATTGGTGAAAATATTCTTGAAAAATTATGAAAAGGTCAAATGGGGACCGCAATAATTGCGGAAACCCTTTGTTAGGGAACTTTAAATAACATGGTAATAAGTATTCGGAGAAAATCGACAAAATTATTATCTGTTCATGCCAAACTTGTCTTTTGAGAGTTATTACCCGTTTCCTCGTAGAAATGGAGCAGATATAATGTCGGCTTATAATGATGAAAACAATCACGAATCTGTTCAGCAGTTTTGAAGCCTATTCAATATAAACAAACAAACTGACAAACCAAGAAACAAACAAATCTTTCTCCTTTATGAAATTAGTATATATGAAAAGTACCACTTGAAGTTCTCAATGAACTGCAATTTGTTTTCGAAAGTCAATAATATGATTGATGTCATCAGGGTAAGAACAATATAAATTCTTGTTTTTCGATACTCGATTTTAATATCAACATTTATTAGTCAGGCTGCTGAACTAAAAAAACCTAGATAATATTGAATATTAATGGAATAATCGCATTTTTATCAGTATTTTGTTAGGAACAAGACACTTTCAGATCCAATCTGGTGGGGTATGTGAGACCAAGTGAATTCGATTAAAACATTTCTCAAGGAAAACGTGAGAATCACTGTTGCCACTTCTCGAATGGGGTGACAAATCGCTATACTGAAGCTACCTGGCATGAGAGGTACTTTCTCGAATTACATATCATTGTTTGCATTATGTCAACTGGGGTTTCTTATACCTCAGCACAGTGCTCGCTGGTTGAGGCAATCAGAGCGTCCCGAATGGAGCCTCCTGATGATGATATTTCTTGAATATTGCCAAAACCTCATTAATGGGAATGGTTGAAATCGATACACGATTTGGGCTTTTCGTGCCCAATGCAGTGGACATGAAGTTCATTCAGAGAGGTTGTAGAATAGATGGTAAGACTACATTGAATATTGCTCAAACTTGTTTGTATGCATATCTTTTGAAAATTTGATCTCAGATTATGGAAATTTACTGGTTTTCACAGAAAATAGATGTAATCTCTTGTTCCTCATCGATCAGATGTATCATTTTCGAGTGGAATAACTGAAATAAAATTCGAAATGAAGGTATTGTTTCATTTCACATACCATGCACGACTTTGCCAATTAATAATAATAATGATTTATTTCCAAATAATATTATACAAAATTGAATTTGAACAGATTGAAGACATTCTGAAAATGAGAAGTCGACAAGCCCACTGTAATCATAAGATTAGTTTGTGGGTATCATGACTTTAGTAAGTTCAAAAATCTTGAAAACAACTTTCACTCACATAAAAATATATAGAGTTAATCAATAACAATATTGTACTGATGAAAGAATAATGTAAGTATCATTTGACATTATGTATAAGGAATACAAACAAAAATATCACCTTCCTACTCATTTGGATTTCGAAAGAAAAAGAAAGGAAAAAAAGAAAGAAAAGGAGAAAAGGAAAAGGAGGAAAAGAGCCATGAGTAAAAGTGAGACAGTACATAATTGAATAATAGTAATAATAATAATATCTCTGGAGAACTAATGATAATGTGAGTGGGATTTGCTTGACTTCATTTAATTACTATTGATTTATGAAAATAGCTACGTAGAGAGTTCAGGAGCCAGTGTATCAGGCTTTTTTTGAAATGCAATGAATCAGCATGTTGCTTCGTTATTTCAGGTAACTGGCGATGAATGTGCGGTGCCAGAAAAAGGAACGACCTATGAACCAGAGATTTTGTCACTTTCATATTTTTTGTTTTCATTTTTATGTCTTGTGTCATTGTCATGTTGTATCTGGATTGAGTCATCGCGATTTTTATGTTGTATAATTAGAATTTTGTTGTTGTAAATCTGTCTAATGTCGAGTAGTTCGCTGTCTTTGTATAGGAGGTCGGTGGGAGAGTTTTTTTTTGCCGTATATGATTTTTATAAAAAATTTCTGCATAACTTCGATTTGATGTATGTGATTTCAATAAGTTCCTCCCCATTCCGCAATTCCATATTGAATATGTGACTCTACAAGAGAGTAGTAAATTTGCTTGAGGTGCGGAATATCTAATATCTTTGTCAGATGCCTAAATCTGAAAATAATGTATCTCAATTTTCTCACTAGATTTTTAATGTGAATGTTCCACCTCATATGTTTATCGATTTCGACACCCAGATATTTTATATGTGGAACTTCTCGGATTGCAATAGGGGGATTATTATCTAATGTGAGATGTCCATAGTTTGATGGAGTGTTGCATCTGTTGGAGCTAAAAGCTATGTATTTCGGTTTCTCAAAATTTATTGTCATGGACCTATATCATCAAACCAGGATGTTATTTTTTTCAAATCATCTTCAGCAATTTGTTTGTCTTCATTTCAAGAATCTGCATCATAAATTATAACTGTGTCATCTGCAAAAGATGATACAGTTCCTTGTGTATCTATGTGGAGAAGACCATTAATATATACCGAGAAGAGAACAGGTCCCAAGACTGTACCTTGAGGAACCCCATATTCCACCTCCTTTTCATCACTCAATGAATTCTCGATTTGCACTGATTGTTTTTTGTGCGACAGATAAGATTTCATCAACTGCAGAGCGATTCCCCGAAAGCCCATGTCCTCGAGACAGTCGACCAGCAGCGCATGGTCGACCGTATCGAAGGCCTTAGCCAAATCGAGGAATATTCCTAGTGTAGCTCGATTTTCATCGATCTTTCTATTATTATTATCTTACAAAGATACAATGGCATCTTCGGTTGATATCCCTTGTTTGAATCCGAACTGTTTGTCAGAGATAAGGTTATTTTCAGTCAAAAATGCATTGATTCTATTCTTAATAATTTTTTCGATTATTTTCGCCAGATTTGATACGAGAGATAAAGGCCTATAGTTTGTCATTTGAGTCGGAACACCTTTTTTGAAAAGGGGTTTGATGAGCCTTTTTTTGAATATACTAGGGAAATGACCATTTATGAACATTTGATTGATGATATGAGTTAACGGATCTTGAATAGAACTAGATAATAGTTAAAGTACCTTCCAGCTAATAGTATATATGCCAGGTGCTTTTCTAATTTTCAGATCTCTGATCACATTTTCCACTTCAACGTTATCTACTGGGTGCCAGACTAGCGAATTTTCTATGAAATTTCTTCTAATTACAGAAGGCGTTGGCTTGGTAATATGTTCAGCTAAATTTCTTCCTATTTCTGAGAAGTAATTATTGAAGTTGTTGGCAATTTCTTCTTCATTAGTTATTGTCCCATTATTCAGTACTGATTTCTTCACTGGATTTAGATCTTTATTTTTGTTTAGATAATCATTGACAGTATTTCATAGTGCCTTCGAGTCATTCTTATTGGGATATAATTTGTTTTTGTAATAACTGGATTTTGTATAATCGATCAATTTATTAAGTTTATTTCGGTTTATTCTTATATTTTTTGTATTCACGTTATTTTGTATTGTTGTCTATGTCCAATTTATGTATTTTGTATGATTTTCGTTTAGTTTGAACAAATCTCACTAATACATTTGTTATCCATGGTTGTCTCTTTTTTACGCTATATAGTGGCCCTGTTTTAGTTGCCATTCGAGTAGCAGATTGTATTTTTTCAATTAGATTATGTGACGCTATATCCAAATCTTCAGAATCATAGATATTGTCCTAAGTCTCGTTTTCTATAATATGTTTAAGTTTATTTTCGTCAATTTGAGAAAAGTATTCAATGTTGGGTTCATAATCTCTTAATCCTCTGATTTCCAACAGAGAAATAATGGAAAAATGATCAGTTATATCACTTTCGTAGACGAACGATTTATATTTAATTTTACCTTCATTCATATTTTTTGCAAAAATATGATCAATATAGGAACTTGAACCATTCGAAATTCTAGTGTATGCATTGATCAGTGCCCTGTATCCGAATTCGCTAAGAATGTTGATGTATTCTTGACTATGATTTTTGTTAGATTTTATATGTATGTTGATGTCGCCATTAATGAAATGGGTATGAGAATTTCCGCCATTTTCTTCAAGAAAGTTTTCTAATTGAGAATTGAAGATGAACGGGCACATACCGTGTGGTCTATAGAGCGCAGTTACAAGAATTGTTTGCTCATCCACTCGAAGCGAAATATTTATCAATTTTATATCCCCAAGATATTTGATTTCTGATTCCATCAGAGACTTGTAAGTATCTCTCACGTAGATAATCACCCCATCATTTTGATCATAATCACCTTCATTATACAATGTGACATATCCACTCAGACTGAAAATATTGGGATCATGAACTTTCCACGTTTCTGAGAAAACTATTATATCAAAGTAAAAATGTTTCCGCTGAAATTCATCTAGCAATAAAACCATCACATTGAAATTCTTGTTGACACTCCGTATGTAACAATGGAAAATCGAAAAATAATTTAGGTTCCTAATCATTTCCTGAAAAAAATTATAACCTGATTTTAAATTAATTGTTTCAATGTCTCTGACACTGAAATCTCTCAGGTATTGGTTCATATTGATAATATTTCAAATGTATGTACAATATCATAAAAAGCGGTACAGCATGTTAAATTATCATTATCGGCTATTTTTTTCTGGTTTCGAGTGATGACGTTTCCACCACCGATATAACGTTGTTTCGGACTATAAGTAATTTTTTTTTATCGCTTGGAGCGCACGAGAGGGAATCCCTATAATGTTCAAAGAACATCGTGCGTTCCTAGGGAGGATAGGGACAGGAGGTAGGTATTGGGATTTTTTTTGAACTTTTGGAGATTATATGTTGTTGGGAACACTTCCACAGGCAATGAATTCCATAGCCTAGCCGTTCTATGGATGAAGGAGTCTTGATAAAGTGCTGTTCGACATCTTTCGAGGTTTCTTACGTTTATTCACGACTTGATTCCCTTCTTTACTATTTCCAACTGAACTTGCTTGATGAGTTGATATCGCGTTTTCTAATATTTCTTCTTTGGGCTCTGATTCTTCTCTTCTTCCAATAGCTCCACTCCGTTATGCTCAGTATTTTCTAATTTCTTCAAGGCTTCAACTGTATGGATTTCGTCTCCGATAACTAAAGTATTTATTTTTATTTCTGCTTGTTCTTTTTGTTCCAAAGCTTTCCTTTGATGTTATCTCAAGACCTTCCTATCTTCTCTATCTTCGAAGCACAGATCGTTCGTTATAGCTATTCCACTTCCTTTCAAGTCAGTTACTTTGCTGAATATTTTTTGCTTGGTCAAGAAAAATATGAGTTCCAATATCATCGCAGGTTTTTCGCCTTTTTCCACTATATAAATGTTATCAATATCAGATTCTTGAATTTCTACGTTCAGCGTCCCATTGAGTTTGGTCAGAGTGATTCGAAGCAAATTCTCTTTCTTTGCCTGAATACCGAATATCACAATATTATTTCTTCGGTAGTTCTACGGTTTATCTTCAAATCTTCTAACTCTTGGTAAGCTATTTCTATTTCATGATCGATGTCCTTGATACTATTTCTGATTTCCTCTCTAAGTAGATCAGTCTGCACTTCTGCCGCTTTAGATAATTTCAAAGTTTGTTCGTCATTGGCTTGTTTGATTATTTTGAGTAGAGTATCTTCATTCAACATTCTCGAGAATAATGTGAATATGTTTATCGACCGTTGGTGTGATAAGTCTATACCTCATTCTAAAGACTCATAGAATAACTTTTGTCAGCGATAGATGTACGCTAATCACATGATTAATTACTACTATAAGTGTGTAAATCTGAAACTATTGTCAGAATACCTTTCACTCATGAATAATGAGTACTTCTTTGCTCTAACTGACTAATTTTAGGCACTAGTCGCACCCTGAACTTGCACAACTAATAGATATTTTAGCAGCGACACGAAAAACACGTCAATACACTACCAAGCAGCTTGACCATTTCCAAATTATAGTAGCTTTAAAAAAATCAACTACTTCCTTCTTACCAAATAATTTCATGAAGGCTCGTTTCATAAAAGAATATTCACTACGATGGTTTGCAATGTTTCAGATGAAACGTGAGATGGATTTTTGAATCGATTTCACTCGAAAATGACACATCCGATCGATTCAAAATACGGGCACTATTTTGATGAAGGTGTGAATTTTCATAATACGAGATTAGAATGTACGAAAATTTGCATATAAAAAAATTGAAGCAATAGCTCCTCCTGAATGGAATTTGAAATGATTTCATTTTCACTGCATTGGGCATGGGAAGTTTCGTTCTTGTACCAAATTGTATCATGTCATCACATGATGTCATTTTTGAAATATCCAATAGGAGACCTTTATCAACGCATGTTCATTGAAACTTTTTTCTCTATTCTCAATCGTAGAAGCCACTGAGGTAATTTCGCAGGCCTATCTTGGGACAACCTGTGGAATTTCATTCAATGAGCAAATATTAACGATGAGTTAAGAGAATAAAATCGCAAACAAAATGCATAATATATTCTTTCTCCATTTTCGATAGTTAAAAAAAAAACAAGACATGATATATCGTTTTCTTCAAAAAAAAACACTAAAGAATGATAAAGAGTGTGACTACGAGAGCAGACAATGAAGAATGGCGAGGAGAATGAAAAATTGTTAATGCGGAATACCGATGCTCAGATGCAATATCGAAAGTTTAGTGTTCATGATCGGTGTTTTTTTCAGGAGCACTATTAAAAAAAAAAAGGATTTGTGATTTCTTCTACACCTGCCAATTTTCGAAAACGTTAGTTCAGATTCGAATATGTGTGAGCTGTATGCTCCGATATTACGTTTCATTAAGTGAAGTCATGTTCTCAGTTATCGCTCGGCATTTGCCCATCAGATATTATTGGTACACAGTGAAAAGTGGGTGGAAAAATTCATGCCAATATGTGATGAATACATACTCCTACTGGGCATTATCATTTGATCATGCAAGTTTCTCCATGTGCAATGAAAAAGAATATGATTCTCCTCCATTTCCTCATTGATTCACATTCGACATGTTATTCCTTGGGATTATGAATGTGATTTTAGCTGCTCCACACGTTGTTCGTGGATCTGTTATCATTAATACGGCGTATAGTTACAGCGGATTCTCTTCGAATCACATATTATTCCAGTATATTTCATTTATGTCAAGGGTTTTTTCGTGTGGTGAATCAGGAAATTCAATTATAATTGACAGTTTCTCAATATTTTGGGTATAATCATCATAATAACTCTGGTTCCCATTAATTATTGTTTGTTCACTTTATGTCCAATCGGAATTTGTGTTTCATCTTCATTTTATCAACAATGGAAACAAAATGTCTCTGTTCTATCAGATCAATTTTTCTCTCTAGCAGAAGAACATTCGCCGATCAGTAATTTCACAAAGATTGAGCAATTTTGTCCGATGTCAGTTTTTCGAGAGAAATTACTGAAAGGTTATGTTTGAGATTGTAGAGAAATTCCTTCAATTGGAAAAAATGCGGGTGTTTTTTGGCAAGATGAATCAAAAACAATTTAAAAATAAACAACGAATATAATTTCGTTTTTCTTGTGGTATTCGAAATTGTTTTTTTAGACGAAATTCACCTAAACCGGCTCACCTTGCTTATTCACACGTGATCAATATCCAACAATCAGAATTGACACCACAAGAATCGGAGTGACATTCGGCGCATACCTACTAGATGAAATATGTCTTAGAGGCAGTTTCAAAACGATGCACCCTTTTCTTATGATGTCAAAATGACTCACGTCATAGTAAAATGGCGTTTTCTGTAGAGGAGATGATTAGCCAATATAAATATTATACTTTTGGGTGTATGATAGATTGACATTCATCATACAGGGCGTGGAAATAATTTCTGAATTGAGACTCTATCACGAATCTGCGATTAGAGGTCTATAAGAATCACAAGTTTTCATCGTTCAAGTTTGAACCACCTGATTGGGTATGAAAGTGTTGAAACGGAATATTCTCAGATGAATTATGGACATACGAAAATGGATATATATTTATATAGAGCAATACATTGAGAATCCTTCGGAATTGAGAATTGACATTCTTCTTCAAATCAGATGAATAATATTGTAATGATATTTCCCTTAGAGGGTCTTCAGAAACATCATCAGTAGGACAGGCGTGCAACGCTCATCCTGTAACAAGCATCTCAGATCGTTCTTCTACCTCCCAATGATTCCTACAGGCACTAGCATATTTCGAACACTCAATATATGCCGCAGTGACAGATAACGTCAAAGAAGATTCTGGAATGTTCTGGAAACAATCGATGGAACAATTAGAGAGAGAGGTTTGTTCTAAGAAGCTTCTAGAACAAAAAGAAGGAGACGGAAGATCATTCGAAAAGGTTCTCGAACCAAAGCCTGCCAAGTGATCTCATATATAAACGGCCGAATAACTGCCGTCAGGCAGTCGAGCAGCAAGTGTCAGAGAGACAGTCATATACCGTGTGATATAAATCGTTTTACATATATAGTAGTAATAAGTTCGATATTAATTCGTGTTTCTTTAGTAAAAATAAATCAGTTCGGGAATAAATAGTGTCGTGTTCGCTTCTGCACCCGACTAACGTAACAATTGGTGTCAGATGTGTGGGATATTCCAGTGTGAAGTGAACAGACCGATGCGATGAAGAAACTACACGAGTTGAGATTGGTGGACTTGAAACGCGAGTTGGAGGAGAGAGATCTCGACACAACAGGGATCAAGGCTACACTTCAGCATCGTCTCCAAGAGTTTATGGTGAGTGCGGATCAAGATCCAGAGACGTTCACCTTCGAGGAACCAGCTTCAGCGAAATCGATGTTGGCTGGGATCTCGGAGCAGATAGCGGCTCAACGATAGGACATAGCGTCTCAGCGACAGAACATTGCGGATCAGATGTCCGCTCAGCAAGAAGAGGTTCTGACACGTATTTCTGCTCAGCAGGATCATATTCTGCTCAGCAGGATCAGATAGCCTTTCAGATCTCAGCTCAACGGCAGGAGGTATTGGCTCAGATAACAGTTCAAGTCGCGACTCAGATAGAAGATCTGAAGAAGGAACTGCAGCTCGAAAAAGATGAACTGAAGTTACAATCTTGCAGGAGAGCTGCGCTGGAAGAGTCAGGAAATGGTCAACGACTCGTGATGGAAACCACAATAGGGCTGGATGCAGTGGTTACCACCAATTCAGTGAAGCCGCCTTTATTCGATGGAAAAACATCGTGGTCAAACTACCTGAAGCAATTCGAAGCAGCTTTCAAAGCCAATGGGTGGGCATGAAAAGACAAAGTGATAGCTCTTACAGTAGCTCTACGGAGTGATGCACTAAACATCTTGAAAACCATTCCGGTGGATGAATCCGATAACTACGATTATCTCATCGAACGCCTCAACATGCGACATGATCAAAAACATCTACAGCAAGTGCTACGATCACGAATGAAGAACCGTCGACAGGAAGACAATGAGAGCCTACAGAAATTTGAAATGAAAGTAGCTCGGTTGGTTTGGTGTGCCTACCCATCAGCTCCTGAGTATCTGATAGACTGTCTTACTGTCCAGACGTTCCTGGATGGATTGCGAGATATGGAAATGCTGAAAGCGGTTCGGTTGACTCGACCTAAAGACTCTCCCAGTACTTTGGCAGCTGTGCTAGGGATTGAGGAAGCTACACGAGAAGCAACAAACTTCCAAGCCGTCGATGACAGCAAGAACATAGCAGACAATCCCAGGCAAGATCCAACTGAAGACCTCATGAACGTCATCATGGGCCTCTTGGATGAGGAGAGGAAACCAGTTCGAGCAGCTGCAGGAAAACTAAAGCGGGCTAATCCGAAAAGACCAGTTTCGACCCGTCATTTTCAAGACCCTCTTATCTGCATGGCATCCCTACGGCGTAATAACGAAAGCGTCTACGTAGATGGACAAATCGACGGAAAAAAAATGTGCATTGTTGGTGAATACTGGTGCATCGAAGAGGATCCAGCGACGTGGACTTCTGACGTCTCCAAGAAAGCAACTTGTGAACTCAAGATGGTGTCTGAGAATTGCAACGGGTGAAGCTGCTACCGTTTATGTGGAAATCGATGTAGATATATCGATCGGGACCGTCAAATTTCCACATCGAGCTATCTTGGCAGATATTGAAGAAGATGTTATTCTGGGAATGGACATCATGGATGCGCAAGGGATTCAACTGGACTTCAGAAGCCAAACACTCAAGGTGGGTGCCGAAGAGATCTTCTCACATCCACGGGTGGAGGTAGCGGCAGGAGTAACATTAGAAGAAGACGTCCTGTTACCGAAACGGAGCGGAACCATTGTAGCAGCGATTGCCTCAACAACTGACAGAAGATGAAGTTAACCGAGTTACTGCAGAGGTATGGATCCATTTTCATACCTGCCAATGAAAAAGCAGGTAGAACCAACATCGTCAGTCACAAAATCGATACGGGAGATACCAGACCGATTCGTCAACCAGCCCGAAGATTACCACAGGCCAAGAGAGAAATTGCAGAAAAGATCATCCAGGAAATGGAACAAGACGGGGTAATCGAGCCATCCAATAGTCCTTGGGCTTCACCAGTGGTACTAGAAAAGAAGGAAGATGAAAACACTCGTGTGGACTTTCGCCGATTGAACAACGTGACGGAGAAGGACAGCTATCCTTTGCTTCGAATTGACGACACACTCGACACGTTGGCGGAATCGAATTTTTTTCCCACTCTAGACCTGAGAAGTGGATATTGGCAGGTGGAAATAGATCCGGCAGATAAGGGAAAGACAGCTTTCACCATTGGCACAAGGTTATGGCAATTCAAGGTTATGCCTTTCGGACTCTGCAAATATCTGGCCACCTTCGAACGAATCATGGAGAATGTGTTGAGGGGACTCTCC
The DNA here is from genome assembly GCA_918026855.4 of Phaedon cochleariae. NCBI lineage: Eukaryota > Metazoa > Arthropoda > Insecta > Coleoptera > Chrysomelidae > Phaedon > Phaedon cochleariae. Next base: position 18,926,417 of record OU896722.1, on the reverse strand, counting down.
TGGAAGACATGCCTTTATTTGAATGACATCATCGTAATCAGTGAAACTTTTGAAGAACATCTGGTTAACCTAGAGAAAGTTTTCAAGAGACTTCAGGCCGCAAACCTCACACTCAATCTGAAGAAATGTCATCTGCTGCAGAAACGGGTCAACTACTTGAGACACGTCGTAAGAAGGCAGGGTGTGGAAGGCGACCCTGAGAAGGTACAAGAAATTAAGCAATGGCCAGTACCAAGAGATAAGCATCAACTCAGGAGCTTTCTTGGGCTCTGCACTTATTATCGACGTTACGTTCGAATGTTTTCGGATATCGCAAAGCCCCTGACTCGTCTCACCGAGGAAGCACGTCCCTTCCACTGGGATCCAGAATGCCAGGCCGCCTTTGATGCTCTGAAGGAACGCTTGACCTCGACACCGATCCTTGGGTATCCACTTCGACAAGGAAAATTCATTCTTGACACAGATGCCAGTAATATCGGCATTGGTGGAGTCCTTCCGTAGAATCAAGATGGGCTAGAGCGAGTCATCGGTTACTTCAGCAAGGTGCTATCGAAGGCAGAACGAAACTACTGCGTTACCAGGAGGAAACTATTAGTCATGGTTGAATCGGTGGAGCACTTCTATAAGTACCTCTATGGACGAAAATTCCTACTCAGGACGGACCACGCTGCATTAAAGTGGCTCCTGAATTTTAAGAACACGAAGGCCAAGTAGTTCGTTGGATCGAGAGGCTCCAGGAATATGACTTCGAGATAGCACACCGAGTGGGGACGAGCCATAAGAATGCAGATGCATTGTCCAGAAGGCCATGTCCACCTGAGTGCTCACATTGTAGTCGTTCGGAGGATTAGGAAGCAGCCCTCTACAAAACCACCGTAGTCAATGAAGATTGGTTACCTGCAGCAATCAAGCAAGAGCAAGAAAAGGACCCAGAACTTCGCAAGCTTCGAGAATGAAAGAAAGCGAATCGTCGTCCTTCTTGGCAAGAAGTAGCACCGTCTTCACAGACTTTGAAGGCGTACTGGAGTCAGTGGGACTCCTTGGTATTAAAAGATGACCTGCTCAAGAGGAATCTCGAGAGCGATGATGGGTCGAATAATCGGATGCAGTTGGTCATTTCTAGGAGCCGACTGTCGGAAGTACTTGGATATGTACATGTTGAAACTTCAGGGGGACATCTAGGAGTGAGAAAGACACTGCAGCGGGTACGAGAGCGGTTCTACTGGGTGAACTGCAGTGACGACGTCAGGGAGTGGTGCCGTAAATGTACCGTGTGCTTTGTCAGCAATGGGCCTCATCGTAAACCAAGGGCACCCATGAGACAGTACAATGTTGGAAGCCCTTCCGAGAGGATTGCCATGGATATTGCGGGGCCGTTTTCAGTGACAGATAATGAAAATATATACATCCTTGTGTGCATGGACTACTTCACCACGTGGGTGGAAGCGTATGCGATCCCTAACCAGGAAGCCGTAACTGTCGCCGATGTCCTGATGAATCGACTCATCAGTCGTTTTGGGGTGCCATTGGAACTTCACTCTGATCAGGGCCGGAACTGCGAGAGTGAAGTGTTTCAGAAATGAGCGAGGAGTTAGGAATCAAGAAAACAAGAACAACTCCATTGCATCCACAGTCAGATGGCATGGTGGAGCGAATGAATCGAACCATAGGGAGTTATCTCTGCAAAGTCGTAGATCAACACCAACAACACTGGGATCAACATATTCCTTTTTTCTTTTTTTTTTTCTTCATTTATTCCGCATCAACCCTAAGGGGTTATTTGCGGCGTCAATATAAATTATATACATTGCGATACCTTACAATTGATTACACTTATACTTATTTCTAATTAGACATTGTTGTTATATCTTTTGAAATACATTGATCAATTTCAGGAAGTTTATAAGACGGTCCACATTTCCTCGTCCCAGGGCAGTTTTCATATCATCTGGCATACTGACTATGTCTCGTTCAATTTGGAAATTTGGGCACTCGAGTATAATATGCTTGACTGAGATTTGAGTATTACAATCGTCACATTTCGGAGGGTCTTCTCGTTTTATAAGATGTTCATGTGTCAGTCGGGTATGTCCGATTCGTAGTCGAGATAGGGTGATTTGGGTTCTTCTGCTAAGCCCGGCATATTCTGGTGTTGAGTTCAAGTCTGGATTAACCTCTTTCAATTTGTTGTTGATCATCGAATGCCATTTGTCGCGCCAAAGTTTTCTTGTATAGGATAGTACTACAGGTTTGATGTCCATGTACGGGCTGTCAGCAGCAATATGGAGGGCTGGATCCGTTGAAGAAACTTTCGCAGCTTGATCCGCTCTTCCGTTCCCATCTATGCCAATATGCGAGGGAATCCATATCAGTTCGATCGTTTTATTTTGGGTGTACAAGTGATACAGTTCTCTTTTGATTTGTTTCAGGATAGGATGGTTAGGGTAAAGTTGTTGTATTCCTTTCAGGGAACTCATGGAATCTGTGAAAATCACTATTCTATTCTCTTCTGAACTAGCAGATAATCCTATTGCTTTCGCTATGGCATGCAGTTCTCCACTATAAATAGTGTACGAAGCAGGGAGTCGGTAGCTATGAATGGAGGTGTTTCCATCATCTTGGGACTTCGAGGCATCTGTATAAATTATTTTGTGACCTTCATATTTTGTCACCAATTCGCGGAATGTTTGAAAATATATTGAATCTGGAGTTGATGCCTTTGGGAGAAGGGCTAGGTTGGTATTGCATGGTGGAATGCGTATTGTCCAAGGTGGTGGGATTTTATAGGATATAGGTGTAGTGATCGGGACGTTGAATCTGTTCTTTTTTACTTGCTGGTGAATTGTAGGAAAACGACAGAGAGTTTCATCTAACCCTTCTCTAGGGTTGTTTGGAAAAATTTGGCTATATGTGGGATTCTGTTGGTTAGCCGATACTCTAGTGGTATATGAAAGGGTGAGGTATTCTCTTCGAATTTCAAGAGGAGGTTCTTGTGCTTCTGCTTGAAGACTCACTACAGGGCTGGTACGGTATGCTCCAATAGCAAGCCTGATTGCTGTATTTTGAATAGTGTCCAGTTGTTTGAGCAGAGATTTTTTTTGCAGTGGAGGAAACTATCGATCCGTAATCGAGTTTAGATCTGATCAGAGCTCTGTAGACTTTCATGAGTGTTGTAGAATCCGCTCCCCAATCTTGGCTGGCAAGGGTCTTAAGGAGATTGAAGCCGTTTGTACAATGCTTCTTGAGGTATTGTATATGAGCATTCCATGTCAGTTTTTCATCAAATATGATACCTAAGAATTTGAAGGTTTTGACAAATTCCAATTGCTTTCCGTATAGTTTCAGAGTAGGGTGTGCAGGCGAGGGCCTATTACTGAATATCATACATTGGGTTTTTTCAGTTGAAAATTGCATACCATTTTGTTGGGACCAATCTTCCAGATTTGATATTTCACGTTGTAGAAGCTTCGTTGCTGAATATATATTATTACTGCTAATATATAACACCATATCATCTGCGTATAGGCTCGCTTTGACCGGATTCTGAATATATCTGGTTATGTCATTAATTGCAACTAAAAATAATGTTACACTCATAATGGCACCTTGTGGGGTACCGTTATCTAGTACTTTGACATCTGATAGGGTGTTATTCACTTTGACCTGAAATGATCGGTTATTCAGAAAGTTCGTGATGGCCTACAGATCTGCAGTACAGGAATCTACAGGACAGACTCTGGCGAAGGTTCTATTTGGACGAGAGATGAGGCTTCCATGTGACTTGGTCTTCGGATGTAGACCTTGTGAGGACATAGTGGGGGAAGATTACGTTACGAATCTGATGAAGAAGATGAACGATATTCACGAATTGGTTCGTTCTAATCTGAAGATCGCCAGCGATCGCATGAAAGGCCAATACGACATCAGAGCTGGGGGTGCAGGATACGCAGAAGGAGACCTGGTGTGGTTGTACAATCCACAAAGGAAACGAGGTATTTGTCCAGAACTACAGAGATCTCAAGAAGTGAAGTTACCAAGTGGCAAACCAAGAGTCGTTCATTTCAACTGATTAGCATCATTCGAGGAAACACAAGATCAACAAGTTCAACAAATTTGTCCGGAAGAAGAGGAGCTTACATTCGACGAATTCATTGAAACATACAGTGGTTCATCAAAAGCAAGATTTGGCGTCACCAAGGAAGAGCACCGCGACCTTTTTGCCATTTCTGTAGAATACGCAATAGCTCACTGCGTCGTCGAGGATCTTCAGATGTCTTAAGGAATAGCAAACAAGTTCATGAGGAAGTTCGGGAAGTTAGAGGAGCTTCATCAACAAGGTCTCTCCGTCGGTCGAGCACTAGAAATAGAAGATATCAGCACTGAAGGAAAAAGGTCTCTGTTTAATTTTATAACGAAAGGAAGATCTACTGAGAAACCCACTTACAAGGACCTCTGGGAGACACTATAGTCGACTTGCGGAGCACCATACTCGAGAAGGACATACAGAAGATAGCTGTTCCAAAGCTGGGGTGTGGACTGGATGGCTTGAATTGGAGAGTTGTGAGGAACATGCTAGAGGTTTTAGTTAGATTCACCAAAGTTGAAATTCTGGTATGCTGCTGGAACTCCAAAGGAACTCCAAGAAAGAAGACATTGCCATGTTATTTCTACCATACTGCATGTTGTAGAAATGAGACCAGTTGTCCATATCTTCATAATAATCCGAGTGCATTCCAGGAGGAATGCGTTTTGAGAAGGGGGCAGTGTAATGATATTTCCCTTAGAGGGGCTCCAGAAACATCATCAGTTGGACAGGAGTACTACGTTCATCCTGTGACACGCATCCCAGATCGTTCTCCTACCTCCCAGTGATCCCTACATGCACTAGCATATTTCCGAACACTCGATATATGCCGCAGTGACAGATAACGTCACAGAAGATTCTGGAATGTTCTGAAAACAATCGATTGAACAATTAGAAAGAGATGTTTGTTCTAAGAAGCTTCCAGAACAAAAAGAAGAACACGGAAGATCATTCAAGAAGGTTCTCGAACCAAAGCCTGCCAAGTAATCTCATATATAAACGGCCGAATAACTGCCGTCAGGCAGTCGATCAGCGAGTGTCAGAGAGACAGTCATATACCGTGTGATATAAATCGTTTTACATAAATAGTAGTAATGAGTTCGATATAAATTAGTGTTCCTTTAGTTAAAATAAATCAGTTCGGAAATAAATAGTGTCGTGTTTGCTTCTGCACCCGAATAACGTAACAATATGATGTAAAATGATATAGAAATATAACTTACCAATATATTCAGCATCGAAATGAGAATTAGGGGTCCATATACATCATCAGAACGTATCGACACAGACCGTCGATTAGTAGGAATTTATTTGACTAGAATAGTAAGAAATCAGAATAGCAAATCATCAGAACCATATTTCAGCGACTCCAATATGTACAACCCGTAATTTGTCGAACCGTACTTTGACAGACTGCATTATGTCAGAATGCATAAATCACAATAGTTTATCGAAAGACTGCCATATATTCAGAAGTGTACTTTGCCAAACCAGTAAATAAAATACTCTTCATGTCGTCAGAATCATAAAAATATATAATCGTAAAGTCATAGAACCGTAAAAGCACAGACTGTAATTCAGCGACCCGTACTCTGTAGACCACCATTTCATCAGAATGAACATTCCCGACCAGCAAACTGGCAGAATTGTGATGTACAGAATCTGAAAATGGCAGAATGCTTAAAGTTCATACCCGTAAAAAGACAGACTGTCGATTTTTGATACCCGTTAAATGAAAGATCCGTACAATGACAGACTAGTGAAAGCACAGACTGCCAATACTCTAGATCCGTAAAATGCAAGAACCGTACATCGACAGACTCATAATCCATCGGACTACCGGAATTTCCGATCCAAAATTCATCAAAACCGTAAAACGACAGACCCGTAAAACAGCAGAATCGTAAAATGGCAGACTCGTACAATGGCAGAATCGTGCAGCTACCAAACCCGTAAATTTTCAGAATTTTTTGGATTAAGACCCGTGAAATAGCAGAACCGTAAAATGGCAGAACCGTACATTGACAGACCCGTAAAACATCAGAACCGTACATCGACAGACCGTCAATATACCAGAATGTGTGAGACGCGTGGAGACTCGGACCAAGCGGTAGCGCATTGTTGCCAAGTTGAATCGATAGAAATTCCTTGCTATACCTACTCAAATTTGATTCAAACTGTTTCATGAAGAATTCTAGAGAGCTGAGAAAGGTTCGTACATTGTAGTATTTGTGTTTGATAATCTGTTTGATTCGAATCAGGAAGATATTGACATGATAATTTGATTGTATCAAGATAAAGAAGTATATATCATTCTTTTTGTTGAAAAATTATATAACAAAACATCAGACATGTGAATATAACGATGTTTTCTATGTATAATAGGTGAATCTATTCTCGGAGATTCTATAAGGCAGAAATGGAATCATTGTATGTCCATTTCTGAACATATACATATTGGAGAAAAACATCAAACTTTCAAACTTTTCTATAGTCCAATGGTCTGAGATTCGGATCAGAGTGTATATACCTTTCAATTTGATTCTCCAATTGAATAGTAGATGATATAAATAAAGATCTTGTAGCATTTGTATATCGCTATTTCGTTTCGGGAAACCTACTCCCCAAGAGTTTTCGAATCTAGTGATTTCTTATTGTCAATTGTGCTTAAATCCCTCACATGACTTCAGTTATAGATTATATATAGGGTGTCTCAAAATTGCTCTACTTGAAGTAGAGGTCAAAATAAGTTGATTGGACCCAATTCGTTTATATACCAAAATGTTCCGTTCGTCAATGGGGTACTTTGTATGTGATCAATGAGGTACTTTGTATGTGATCAATTTCATTTGCGTTTCGGATATCATAATGACTTCATTCATCTTCCATGAAATGTCAAATCTCAAGTAATGGCGGCTCGAAATACCGCCTGTTATTTGGGATTCTCCCTCCTCGCTTCTACAAAATAATAATATGAGCATAATTTCAATATACAGTGTGGTCATTTAAGTGTGCAACATATGGGAATCTTCTTAATGAATTGCACAACCAAAATACAGATAGTGCCAAGAGTTGGTGCATGTTCGATCATCATTTCAGGTGCACTCAGAATAGTTGCAAGTCAAACAGCATACAGGGTAGGTAAAAAGATGTAAAAAGTGCTCAGGAGTGAAGTACCCGTATTTCAAGAAATTCAGCAGAATGTTATTGAGAAAAGTTGTTCACAATTGAAATTCATACCTAAATACCAGAACATGGCTTCCTAAGACATTCTTCAGTTCTTCAATTCCTTTCGTAAATAAATTTCCATTTTTTTTTCAAATTCAAGCATATTTTTGCATTTAACTTGGATTTCAATTTTTTCAGGAAATCACAAACTTCATGTTTGTTGCAACGATATTCAGCTCAACTTTGAAATTTTGCGAACCCTATTTTCAACAAGGTAAAACATCATTAATGATAATATGCATATTCAGAAACCTTCATTCAATGTGAACATTTTGTATTTGAAATGTTTATGAAAAAGCTGAACAAATTGATCGACAACCATGATATCTTTTGAAAAATCACGGACATTCAAGGAACAGAACAAATGAGGGTTGACAGTAAATATTGAGGCAGTTTGGTGACATACTCCTTATCTAATGATGTTTTACCTTGTTGAAAATATGGTTTGCGAAATCTCAAATTTAAGCTGTATATCGTTGCAACAAACATCAAGTTTGTGATTCCCTAAAAAAATTAAATCCAAGTTCATTGCACAAAAGTGCATTGATTTCAACAAAAGTATGATCAACTGATTTTGTTATGATCAAATTATGAAAGTGTTTAGGGTGAATATAAAAAAAATACAAATTGGGAAGTTATTAATGGAACGAATCGAAACACTAAAATATGTCTTAGGAGGCCATGTTTTGGTATTCAGGAAAAACTTTCAATTGTAAAGAACTTTTTTCCATAACAGTTTGCTGAATTTTCTGAAATAAGGGTACTTTACTCCTGAGCATTCTTTATTTTTTTTGACCTACCCTGTATGCTGTTTGACTTGCAACGATTCTAAGTGCACCTTAAATGATTACCGAACTTGCACCAACCTTTGACACTATCTGTATTTTGGTTGTGCAATTCATCAAAAAAATTTCCATATGTTGCACACTGTACAAGTACAGAGGATTTGCCCCAAAATTTTACTGAAATTCAAATGGCACTCTGTATGAAAAGTCGATAGAGCGAAAAAATACCTTTCAAATGACATTTGTTTTCAAAATGGCGGATCATGCAGGAACCTTTTTGTCTGCAATCATGGACACATTGTGACGTCATCCGTCGAATTTTTGGCAAGCATCCTTATAAAATAAAAAATTTACGAAGCACTTGGATTAGTTATTGATGGAACATATTTTTCAACGCTTGAAGCGCACGAAAGGAAATCCCTATGATAATTTGTTTTTATTAAGTCATCATTTCAAACAATTTTCTTAGTTTTAAATTCCCCCAAGAATATGAAATAGGAATGGTACTTTATTCAAGGAAAGTTCAGTATAAAGAGGTCATTATGTTGTTTTTATAGGAATATTGAGGAATGTTGAATAAAAAAGTTGTTTGAAACCACCCAAACTTTTATTTTGTGTAGTTGTTTTATATACAGTGTCATTCGTTTTTTCGGGTAGGCTAATAGCTTTGTGTTTTTTTTTCAATGGAACACCCTGAATTCAGCTTTCCATGAAGATTTCGAGAATTCAATAGTTGATAGGATGTTTCATTCGAGAAATTGTCTATTATAAATGTGGAAATTGAGAATGAAAATCAACCTGTTTCAGGATATTCCTTGGAAATATTGAGTTTGGCTCGAAATTCTTTTTTATTTAATTTGACATGTGATGTGGAACTTTTCAAAACTACGGAAATATTGAAACTTCTCACTTTTCGTATAACCTGTGGTGTAAAGTGAAATATAACATGACTGGTTCAACTGGTGATGAAATATTATTCACTACAGCACCAGTTACGTTATTGAATATGTGGTTGAACGAAAATAATAATGTATTTCAAGCTGCTTTCTCAATATCAGTTGGAAAAACTGAACTTGAATCAGCCATTTTCCACTGATGGAAGTATCGAACGAGTCTTTTTCGTGAATTTGGTCACTAATTTGCGACCATATTATTTTATGACGGAAACTTCGAAGTGACGGGCGGAGTCGACTTGCCTATACTCAATTTTTGTACATAATCGGTAGAATTCATGTAGAAATGATGGTCATTATATTATCTGTTCGAGCGAAAATTTCTAGCAAAATTAGAAAAAAAAATTATACACGTAATACGTTCGTTCGTCTCGCATAATCCCGTCGTCAAACAAAATGACGCGTTTCCTAACTGGTTACGTATAAAGCACTGTACATTTTACACTTTGTCGACCATCTCCATATCAACGAAGTTCCTCAGTGATGAAAAATGCGATAATGACTAATTGAATTATCTCATAGAGAATGTCACTCAGAAACTAGTGGCGCACTCATTTTTTTTTTTTTTTCGGGGTAAGTATATGATTTTGGAGATAAGTACGCATCAAACTTATGATTTTTTCAGTAGAACACCCTGTATATCATCCGCTCATCAAATTATTCGTTTTCTTTCCTTTCGAATTATGTATAATGTTATGAATATAAAATTTTCAAAGATGCTCCAAAATCAATGAAGCATGGACTTTCATAGTGATATAGATTTTTTAAATAAAAAAGTTCCACTTGAACTTTTGATTTTACCATGAAGAGAAAAAAACAATTCCAACACTGAATAACTAACACAAAACAAAACGTAGGTACCTATAATAGCAACAAATAAATAGTAATAAGAAGTATACCTACATAATGTTGAATAAGCAACTGTTTCAATATTTACTAAAACAATTGAATTTCGAAATCATTCAGTAACTTATTCATTGAATTATTCGAATTGATGTCCCTTTTCTCTATCACACAATTGACACAATTTCTCAACAGGTACAAGTACACTGGTATGCAGAAATCATGTCGCAGTTGAACGGTGTAACCGCTTTTATTGTAGCGGTGATTTAGAGCGCTTACATCGTCCAACTGCGACATGTTTTCTGAATACGAGTGTACGTCTTAATACACTAGGAAGCACAACAATCTTGAAGAAATTCGTGCAGAATGGTGTAACAACAGAGGCAGTTTTTTATGAATTACAAAGATATCCTTCAATGATTTTTAATGCGTCTTCAGTATAATTTCGAAATTCAACTGTTTCGGTGAATAGTCAATCAGGTGCCTCTTTTACATCATAAATTTATTCTTATTACTATTTATTTGTTGCTATTAGGTACACCTAGGTACGTTTTGTGTTCTGTTAGGTAATTAGTGTCAGTATATCGTTTCTGTCCTCATCAAAAAAATATCAGAAGTAATATTCCTCCAATTAGACTTTTTAATATAAAAAATCAATAGTCCACTATTGAAATACAATGTTTGAGTGATTTTTGAGCATCTTTGAATTTATCTATACAATATATATCATTTTGAAGGAGAAAAGAGGAATTTAATGAGCTAATAAATTGAAAAAATCATAAGTTTGAGTTGAATCTCCAAAACCATACTGCGAAAAAAGAATTGAGTACGACATTGGAATCTGAATGATATTCTTCATGACAAAAGATTTGAAAAACTCCGTAAATATAGAGGGTGTCCAAAATGTGAAATAAGTTGTAGGCAAAATCTGAGTTTCACAAAAAAGTGGCACAGAACCGCAAAAACCGCAAGGTTCCATGTTCCACAACAACAGAGATACCTCAGATGTCTGAACCAAAATGAAATACACTGTACAGGGTGATTCAAACTCCCCGCCCTTGGCTCATAACAAGGAAAGGAAAACTGCAGATGAAAATCTCTCAGAGGGGATATATTTATCCTTATTTGAAAATATCTCAGCTCCTTTCAAAATGGCGGAAATGACGTCTGCAAAATTATTTTTTGCACCACAGAGTCACAATTTTTCCTCATATTCTAAAAAAACATATATTTTTTTAAACATCTTCCATCGTGAAACTTTCTTTCTTTCTTCATTAAGTTGATAGCTATATGATGTGATATATGATTGGCATTTTCAAATAAACTTCAACTGACCCAGCCGTGATAAAAATCAAGTCGACCGGAAAACAAATAGTAAGTAATTTGATATATTTTGCATTCATCATTTAGAACCGATTGAAGCTGAAACCAGCTGACTCGATTTTTGATTACGACAGGGTCAGTTGATATTCATTCGAAAATATTCTTTGCATGAAGTCACAATTTTTTTCTCATGTTCTGAAAGAAAATATTGCATTCAACAACTTTCAGAAAGGAAATTTTCTCCTATCATCATTTGGTTGATAGCTATCGGGACTTTGATGTTAGCAGTTTAGAATAAATCTTAACTGACCCCGTTGTAATGAAAATCAAGGCAAATCGTTTTGCAAGCAATATGGATTGGGATACATTTTGCATTCATATTTGAACCGATTGAAACGTAAACCTGATGGCGACTTGTTACGGCGGGGTCAGTTGAGATTTATTTGAAAATACCAAAGATTATTGAAATAGAAATACTAAATCCAGAGTCACACGGCTTTTAACCAAATGGAGATAGGAGAAACTTGTCATGATGAAAGTTGTTAAAAAAATATGTTCTTTCGGAATATGAGGAAAAAATAGTGGCTTCGTGAAAAAAAAAATTATCTGACGCTATCTCGGGAAGAATTGAAATATATTTGAATACGAGAACATATACTTTACACGACACATCCATTCTAATCCTCTCTGCCATATTTGCATTTGCAGTTTTCCTTTTCCTGTTATGTGCCAAGGGTGGAAAGTTTGAATCACCCTGTACATAATGGTTTCATGCTCACATAGGTCATCTTTTGATCAGAAAATAATTCCGGACATATAAGTATTATTCAGTGTTGCGCTTCAGCGCTACAGAGGCTAAGTTTTCCTCCCATAATTTTTTTATGCACTGTTATGCACATAAGAGCAGGGTACCTAATTTCAATCTTTCATTTGAGGAACTTGGTAGCACTTCCAATATTTGAGGAATCAAAAGTAAATACTGGCGTTCTTTCTCGAACGCTATAGCAATAATGCTTTCGAAGCAATATGATAACCACGGCCTTCCATTATTTTCTTGCATATTTAATCAATTTTTAAAAAATCTAGTAGTAAATACCTATAACAGATTCAAATGTCATCAGAACAGTGAGTTCGGGTTATTATATCAGAGGTGGGTGGCTATGTCTTTATTGACTAGTGGTTATAAAATGACGATTACTACCTTGGCAGTAAAAGTACACTTCACGCCTCGGGAAGGAGTAAATAATGGTAGGTTTTATAGCTAGTGGTGAAAAAAATAGTATATATACCACGGGACTGATATTAGGATAATAAGGAATATACGAACAAACTGAAAGAAGATCAGGAAGGAAAGAAATTTGTTTCATCATTCGTAGACCGATGTCACTCGATATTCTCTGGTTCTTTCAATACGTGTATGCATGAAGGTAGGTGTACCAGATTTGTACCTGTTCAGTTTCTAAAATCAATGGATATGTTTTCCATTTAAATTTTTTGACTCATGATTTTGGTGAAAATAATCACTTATTCGAAGGGTAGGAGAAAATCCAATTCTCATTTGACCTTGAATAAGGAAAAAATCGAGTACGGCACTGTCCTTATTTATTATATCACTCAATACTGAATGTAATCTTTTTTTTATTTTCGAAATCTAGCCGGTCTACTCCGGTCGAGCTACCAACTTTTCGCATCGGGATCAAAAGTACTACAATTTTGGTTTCATCCAATTTCTCGAAATCATTGTTCAATTCTGTTGAAAAAACGAGTGACACCTTGTTTTGAAGAATGTTTGAGAAAGAAAGAATACCATAAAAATACTAGGTACATTTTCACATTGACGTTTCCGGAGCGAATTTGCTTCCGTATTCAACATAAAAATGGAACATGTTTTAGTACGGCAGACGGTGCGGTCTATCGTTCAATAACCCAATCATGGGGTATAACTTAATTGAACATCAAGGACATTTTTTGTCATCATCATCCACATATATAATGAGAAATTACGACATCGCCCCATGGTCGAGAGATTTTCTACAGGGAAAAATGTACGAAGATCGCGTTTTCCAATATGTCTGAAAAATAGCAGTCTAACAATAATGGGGATGAAGCTAAAAAAACATATGAGGGCTCATTTTGTAGCCTGAAGTATAACCAATCGAATGGTGTATTGACAATTCATATTTTATCATCCGAATATCTAAAAATTTCATCACTTTCAAAAACTATCCTATATAATTTTTCAATATTTCATTAATCTTCAACAAGCAAGAACTCGATTATTTTCCAAATGAACTACATCATATTTTCCCATCAAAAACTGCGTAATTTTATGAGGAACATTTCATCTCGATCAATGGTATGGATATTCCTAACAGTTTTTGTTCTGCAATTAAATTTTTAGGACAGCGCACCACAGTCGAGGCGTTTCGTCGGAGCAAAAATGTAAAACAATAAACCATTCTAAGCGTAACGATCGATGAAACTGTCACTCGTCGCGCGCTCAGACCGTATTCTTCATTAAAATATGCTCAATTTGTCGAAATGGAAGATATGGTGAGCAATTTATATTTAACTAGATATCTTCGAATGTATAGTTGATTGTCACAAATGCAAAATAGGCGGTTTTTACAAGAAACATCTTACAGAAAAGTAAACAATGTACATTAATTGATGGTCTTCGTCATCGGATTTTTCAATATTCTTACAATGAGCGTTACATTTACATTCAGTACAACAAAATACATCCTCTGTTTTGCAAATGCACTTCTGTGTTGAACATGTTTTTTCTGTACGCAGTAAATTCATACACCCAAATGGTCTACTGGTTAGCGCTGTCGACTTTCAGTCTGAAGGTCCATGGTTCGAATCGCTGTGAACTTGAACTTTTTTTTTGCAACTTTTTTGTTATTTTACTTCATTCTGGTTTTTCTTTTTCATAAAATATTTGGAGTCAAATAGGTTAGTGCGTTTAGGATAAACAGTCTCATTTTATTCAATTTTGTTGAAGAACTCAACTTTTGAAATATATTATTAATCAATGTGTTTCTACACTCCATTCGGTTTTCCTTCCACAAAAATATTGCAATCAGGGATAGGTTAGTTCGTTAAGGATAAATAGTTTCTGAGTTTTGCCTAAGTACTTCGAAGATGAGATATTACGGTCGGCGTGGTTTGTGCTAGCGTACAGTATATTTAGTAAAATCGCAGCCAGGAAAGTAGTTGTTTTCTGTTGAATATACTGAGAAAGAATTGATAATTTCATCACATACCGAATGCGAATTCTCTATGTATTTCTTTATATCTAAATAAACAGGTGCGAAAAAGTATTACTTTCGGCATTTGTTAGGTAAACTACATTTTCGTCTAAACTCGACAATGCGAAGATCAATTATTGTTTTATTGATTGTTCTATCTCAGATTCACAGAGGCTGTTCAAAAAACTGCTTAGGAATTGGTGATGGGTTTAGTTTTGACGAGTGGATATGGTCAATATCATGGAAAATTAGTTTTCAAGTTCTGAATGGTTGGAGATGACATTTCGAGAATTACACAGATTAATATTAGCTTTGAGTATTCACACTCAGTTTTCATTCGTAGGTTACCCGATTTCATCTTCGAATTTTGTCCGCCCTAAATCCTATTTTTATCTGGTGGCACCTATGGTCCAAGGTCACCTGATATAGATCAGAATCAGAATCAGATAGACAAGAACGTTTATTTAATAGCTTCCATAGTGAGTTTTACAAGAACGTTTATTCAATGGCTTCCATATGTATGTATGTATGTATAAGCATTTTTTCATCAATTCCTATCTACAGCACCGCACTAATTATCGTTAATAAAGAATTCTCGAAACTAAATTCCGTAGCTGAACTTCAATTTCAATCTAGTTTCGTATCACCTTCTCCCTTTTTCTAGAAATATGGGTACAAAATACACAATGAATGGATTTGGGTATGACATATATTCATATAAAGAACATCCAATATCTTGTATCTATAATCAAACTTTGAAAACTCCAAAGTTTGTTGTAAAAAAAAATTGTAAAATTGTTTTATCCGTCATTCGGTTGCCCCCTTACGAGCAACCCTCAGAAGTCTTCGAAAGTCTTGTGCGAGCAAGGAATGACGGGGGCCTTACCTTTTAACGTGTGATCCCAAACACTTGTAACATGCCAAACACCTATTTCTCGAACCCTTCTCTCAACTGACTTCAAGGAATTGTAGTTTTCAAGAGAATACTCCAAATAAACACTTTCTTCTCCATATAGCAAAAAAGTTGGGTGACGTTCATATATTTCATATCGAAATGTGGTCATTCATCACTTCATATCATATGAACGATCTTATTCTCGAGTGTACGAGAGCAATAGAAACATAAAAGCAGGTCGAACTGAAAGTATACGTAGAATCCCCACATGACGTGAGAGCAGGCAACACTGTCACCGGCGTTCGCTCTGCGCGTGGCTGGTAGGCCTCTCTGCAGTCTGTCATTTTACGGTTCTGCTGCATTACATTCTGATGAATTCCGATTCTGCCAATGTACGGTTTTGATTTTTTACGGTTCTGCTGACGTACAGTTCCTATATTTCACGATTCTGTCGATGTACGGTTCTGAATTTTTACGATTCTGTTATTTTACGGATCTAACATTTTACTATTCTGCTGAATTACGGTTCTGATAGTTTACGATTCTATCACAATACAGTATATGACATTACAGTCTGATGAAGTACATTCTGTCATTGTACGTTCTGATATAATATGATTCTGATGGAATACGGTCTGTTGTATTACGAGTCTGTCGATGTACGGTTTTAGCATTTTACGATTCTTTCAATTTACAGTTCTGATATTTTGAGATTCTGTGGATATGCTGTTCTGATTTTTTGCTATTCTGTCGATGTACGGTTCTGACATTTTACTATTCTGTCGATAAACGGTCTGTTGTATTTCGATTCTGACAAAGTACGGTCTGCTAATGTGCGGTCTGTCATTCTGCGATTCTGACGAATTACGGTCTGTGTTGTTATGATTCTGACGAAATATCATTCCGCTGTGATGTTGGTTTGTTAGTTTTCGATTCTGTATATTCGCGGATCTGCGATATTGCTATTATAGAAAAATACACATCTGCGCATTTGCAATCTGTTATTGTCTGGTATGCTCATGTACAGTATACAAAATACGGTTTGAGGGATTGCGGTTCTGTGCATCTACAGTAGAGATAAATACGATTCCTATAAAATATTGTTCTGTTAAGTTACTGGTTTGAAAATGTATATTCTGATGGATTACGGATCTGCGATTTTACATTCTGGTGATTTGTGTGTTCCCGAAAATTAGAATGTATAGGAGAAGTATACTGGCATAAACTCTGATCTTGATGAGCTTAAAAACTTACAAAAATAATCATTCATAACAGTGATATGGGAAATATTCTCACTCACACACAGGTTATATGACTTTATTGCAATGAAACTATTTTGGATTCCTGATTCCCCATCAGTAACCATAAAGTCCACTTATTCTTACAGCCATTCTTCTTGATATACACAATTTTCATCTCTCTATAATACAACTAAAACCGAGTGAAACTATAACAAAATGACATCTGAGAAAATTTGTTGACATTCTATTCCTGTCATTTGAACGTTTTTGCTTCTGGGTGTATGATGAATTAACATTCATCATACAGGGCGTGGAAAAAAATTCTGAATTGAGACTCTTTCACGAATCTGCGATTAGAGGTTAATAATCACGAGTTTCCATATCATCATACATCATATTATTCATTCGATTTGAAGATGAATGTCAATTCCCAATTTCGGAGGATTTTATTTTTCAAGTAGTTGTTTTCTGTTAAATATTCAGAATGATGTGTGCATATACATATTTTTGTCTGAATGAGAATGCAAATTCTCAATTTCAGAAGTTTTTTTTTATATTTGATTTTCAAACTCTCATCGTGTGTGTTCAATAGATATAATTCAATGTTCGTCGTGGCATATAGCCAGGAAAGTAGTTGTTTTCTATCGAATAAACTGAAAAAGAGTGGATATCCTCATCACATAGAGAATGCTAATTCTCAATGTATTGATTCACATAAATCCGGGTGTCCCATTTTAATCTTTATTTGGAAATTTCTCGAAATGTATGCATCTGACAAAAAAAATTGCCGAATAAAAGTTGTATGGTTTGGAGGGGGACGTCTGGTTATGAAACAAGTTTCACCCCCTGACCCCCAGGGGAGTGAGAAATGGAGGTAACATTGACATTTTCAATGGAAACCCCTATTTTTTAATGCAGATTCTGAAAGAGAATTAAAAACTATGAAGCTTTTATTCGGGAACTTCTTTTTTATTTTCACAAGATGGCGCTGCGATCGTAAAAAACAATATTTCACTATTTACACATTTCAACCCGCTGAAGACGAGGGAAAGTGTAGAGTGTGATATTTTCCCAGACAAACGCCATTGGGGTGATATTCACACGACAAATTAACGCTAAACGAACTTACTTACCTTGACGCACCTCTACATAGAAAAGAGAAAAATAAGCATTTCTGCAATTAAGGTATCATTTAGGTCAGACTAGAGCTGGTTTTAAGTGAGATTGACTACTTTATCAAGTGTTCGAAATGACTTCCATTTTCTTGAATACACAAGTTCACTCGTTTTTCAAAATTCCGCATTGTCGCTTCCAACTACAAACTAAATAGTAAAATATTGTTTTTCAAGATCGCAGCGCCATCTCGTGAAAAAAAAAGAAGTTCCTGAATAAAAGCTTCATAGTTTTTAATGCTCTTCCAGAATCAGCAATAAAAAATAGGGGTTTCCATTAAAGATTTCAATGTTACCTCCATTTCCCACTCCCCTGAGGGTCAGGGGGTAAAACTTGTTTCATAACCAGACGTCCCCCTCCAAACCATACAATTTTTTATCTGCAATTTTTTTTGTCAGATGCATACATTTCGAGAAATTTCCAAATAAAGATTAAAATGGGACACCCGGTATATCCATTTTTGTATGTTCATAATTTATCTGAGAATATTCCTTTTCAATGAATATTATATCTGGAGTGTGTAACTATTGATCAGATCGTACCCTTCATTGAACAATAATTATGAAATGATTTCCATAAACCTAGACTAATTGTGAAAATTGAATGAGTATACAAGTGATAATCTTGAATCTGAAAACATTTGAAGTTGATTGAGGGTAATCAAATATACATGGGTACCTCGTATTGCATCAGATCACTAACTTCACATGTTGATGCATTGCAACACACACAGGGGACACCTAATGTGTCAAAATATAAAGTATCGAATTCAAATCCATAGAAAAATATTCCATCGAATTGGTAAATCGTCTAAATAGTATAGAATCGACACTGTATTCTGTAGAACCGTAAAATATCAAATTGTAAAACATCGGACCGTACTTCATCGAAATATAAAATTTCATCACGTAAATCATCAAACAGTTTTATGTCGAAATGCTGCTGTCGGCTGCTTTTCCTCTCAATTTATTTTTAATATGGAGAACTGTGAGTAACTTTTGGTCGCGAACCGCCATGCGGTAAGCAGTATTACACGCATTTAGAAAGGTTGTAAGAAATATTTGATCACCGTCATATTCCGGTACTATACAGAAAATTTCGTTCAACTTGTACGGTTCGACTTCGTCTTGATGGGTAGGTGTTGGTGGAGGTGAGTCAGGCATGATTGATTGGAAAATATTGAATCGACAATAGAATTGGTTAAATACAAAAAAAAAATAGGAATTATAAAAATAGCGAGATGATTCGTTTGAGTTCTTACCAGTAGATTGTTTTCATTTGGAGGATGAAATCCGGCTTCACAAGCGTTGCTCCAGCGAAGTTAGCATGCGCGTGTTCTTCGGCTGTTGAAGAGACCGTCCTTCCGAGATGATTGCTTCTTGAGATTGATTTTTCAAGTGGGTCGCTATTCTGGGTGGTTGTAGGTTTCTTCCTTTGAAGGATTAGGATCCAACACCCTCGGTTAGGCTGTCCTTGTTCCGTGGATGTGAAGGAATCCTACCGACTGCGCCAATTTGTTAAATCACTTGAAGCACTAAAGACTTTTTAAAAACAATTTATTTGAATGAGCTACAATTTGAATGGAATTAGTACAATGGAAAATTAGATGTTGACGAGAGCTTGGCCTGAGTAGAACTGATTCTTCGCAGTGCAACGATGTAGCATCTAAGTTCTGAGGATGTCGAGTCAGCAGACACGTGTGTGTCTTCGGTTACTACTTGGCCTTGAAGTCATCAGTAATGTGAAACTCCTGAGATGGTACTTGCACAAGTATTCCTGGTATATGATGGGAATATTCATATAACAGCTCCCATCCTTTTGAAAAAGTTGTTGCTCTACATCGACAACTTTTTGGAAGTGCCAACCTAGGCGCCGGGTTCGATGAAGGCATCTTCTTGCTCTTCTTCTGTACTCGTATGGGCTCCCAAATTGGGTCGTCTTCTTGGAAACATGGCTCGAATACTTCTCATGGCCTTACTTCCTCTAGGCGGAGGTGATGGTGCATCGGATGGACCATTTATAGCTAGTCTTCTCATTCTTCTACACTTACAGAATATGTATAGAAGAATTAGGGTTGCGATGAGGGCTATAGTGAAATACGTGAACCAGGATATGTTTTTGTCCACAAATGGCTGATTGATTAGGTCGTCCAACGTCTTGGAATAGGATTCTAACTTATGTTTGGCGATGTCTAGGTCATCGACATTCAAATCGCTCAATTTGAGTGGTTTTAATTTCGGCAGGTCAGCTTGTTCCGGAAGGTCATTGCAACATTCGTACGGGATTTCGACTGGATAGGTCCCGAACGAAATATTCAGAGTTTTCGTCGAGGTAGCTTGAATTTTGGTGATTCCAATGAAGGCACTGCAATCATTTTTGAGGCTGATTAGAGAGTTCTTGTGAAGGATTCTGGTCTCTGGTCTCTTCTTGGGGCAATTTATTGTTATCTGTATCGGTTCTGACAGAATCGCTAACCAATAGTTTTCGGCTAGTTTCTGGACTTTATATCCTTGACTGAGTATGAGGGCACTCTGACAGTTTTCTGGTACTTTTCGGAATGTTTTCATGATACGGGCTTCACACATGGCAGTGTTGTCTATCGGGTATGGAAATATATTGGAACACATCTTCATTCCAGGAAATACAGCTTTACAATCTTTCATGTCGCTGATTGGTACGAACATCAAGGAATCATCGTCTTTCGCGATATATTTTTGTGAAATCGAGAGGACATGATGTAAACCAGTTCTGTTGTCGAATATCGGAATAGGATAGAGTCGATAGAGGTGGTATATTTGAGGATCAATTAAGGGAATTTTCAGAACAAAAACAATATTTAAATTTATTTGAAATGCTTGGAGTTCAATGATATCAAGATATTGGGCAACATTGGCTAATTTTGCAGGTAGAGGTAAGTTACTTTTGTGCAAATTTTGGGAAATTCCCTGTAAAGCGCCTACTAAATGGTCAGGTGTGATTATTGAAGGGTGGATGATATTAAGTCTAGCAAATGTGATTGAATTTATTATATCGTCAAGGCTGTCCTCAAGATACACATAACTCTCCATAAGTTTCTCACATAGGTCATAAATTTTGAGTTTGCCTTGAATAAATGATAGAGCGTTATTCATTTCACTAAATGATTTTTCGACTTCTCTTATGTCTTCATTGAACGTTTTTTCGTCTATTTGAAGTTTCCGTATGGTCATATTGAAATTTTTTATTACTGACGTTGTGACCGAAATTTGATTTTTCAGAAGGTTTTCTAATTGGTGTTCGTCGTCATGTAGCTTATTGATACAATTCGAATAATACTCGCCGTCAGAAGCATCAAGGTTACCAGTGATTGACTTGAAAATACTACCTATTCCGTCAATAAGTCCGCGTTTGTATCTTTTTGTATCCAGGGATATTTCATTCAGTTTTGATTGGACTGACTTCGAAATTTGGGTAATAAGGCTGATATGTGTTTTAACTTCTGATCGAAAGACGCTTATAGTGCGAATAGGTGTTGATTTCACAGAGTCAGTCAGGGTTTCTAATATTCTACTGTTGTGTTCGTAAGCTTCTCGGAGTAGTGATATATCTTTATGAACAAGTAAGGTCCAGTAATCATTTGTTAGTATAATGTCATCTTCTTCATGGTAGTACACACCGAGAGTGTTATTAATCGGCGAAATTTTGAATTGACAAACTGCTGATCCGAGCAGCAGAGTGAACCTGAAAATAAATTAGTTTTCAGAATACGGTATCATGCGATCGAAATTAACTTTAGTTCTTTGATTTGTTTGCGGATTTAATAGTATTGCTGAATTTTTCAATATTTCTATAATTTTGAATGGACCATTAAATTTGTTTTGTAATTTGTCTTTTATTTGGGATTCTTTTATGTACACCTGTTCTCCTACTTCGTATTCAGTCTGTTTTGAAACGGTTTTGTCAAAGCGTTCTTTTGCTTTTTGTTTAGTGCGGTCTGTCTTTGCTCTTGCTACCTTATAGTAGTACGATATTCGATTGTTCAAATCTCTCACGTATTTTGAAATTAGGGCTTTTTGATTATAAAGAGTTTCAGGTGGTCTACTCGCCGTGTGTCCAAAGACTAACTCATGTGGGGTGAAACCATGAGTTTTATTAGTGGAATTGTTATAGCATATAATTGCATATGGGAGAATATTGAAGGGATGTTCATCTGGGTTCTCTGCCATATTGACACGAATCATTTCGAGGAGTGTGCTATGAAATCTTTCGATAGAGCCGTTTGATTGCGGATGGTTTACGCTAGAGAAAGATATTTTGATGTCGTACAATGAGCATAAGTCTTTTATTAGAGTATTGTCGAATTCTCGTCCGTAATCACAGTGGATTCGTAGGGGGGTTCCAAAATGTTGAAAATATAGAAGGAGGGTGTTTACAACGGATCTAGCGGATTTATCTGGAAGTACGTAAGCTTGTGTAAATTTTGTGAGTTCGTCTCGAATAGTGAGCGCGTAATTTTTAACTGGGACTTCGACAATGTCTATGTTAATTCGTTCAAAAGCAGTATGGGGTGTCTCTGTTATAACTAATGGGTTATTGAGATTTTTCCTACACACTTTGGTTTTGTGACATACTTGGCAATTTTTAATTAAATTTTCAACGTCTTTAGTGATACCGTCCCAATTATATTTTTGTCGTATTCGTCTAATAGTCTCGTTAATACCACGATGTAGGTTATTTTTTCCTTTGTGATATTGGTCTAGAATTATGGGTATCTGATCTTGATCTGGTGTTTTGACTACGTTTTGGCATACTTTAATTTTTATATCCTCTTCAGCGAATATAAAACAAAGTATTTCTTGCATCGGCAACTCGGGATTGTCTTCGATACAATAGTAATTCAATGGGTCCAACTCATTTCGATTTTTATATAAAGTCAAAAAGAGGTGTTCAATCACTGTTTCGGGGTCGTATGTCAGTGGAATCAAGTAATATTTTCGGTTTTTAACTGATTTACTAGAAAGGATATTAATTTTGAGGTTTTGAAAGTCATAGTGTTCTTCGAAAAGATCGTCTATGATGTCATAATGAATTTTAGAGAGTTTATTTTGTTGTATAGGAACGATTATGTGTCTGTTAGATGCTAATTCTCAATGTATTGATTCACATAAATCCGGGTGTCCCATTTTAATCTTTATTTGGAAATTTCTCGAAATGTATGCATCTGACAAAAAAAATTGCCGAATAAAAGTTGTATGGTTTGGAGGGGGACGTCTGGTTATGAAACAAGTTTCACCCCCTGACCCCCAGGGGAGTGAGAAATGGAGGTAACATTGACATTTTCAATGGAAACCCCTATTTTTTAATGCAGATTCTGAAAGAGCATTAAAAACTATGAAGCTTTTATTCGGGAACTTCTTTTTTATTTTCACAAGATGGCGCTGCGATCGTAAAAAACAATATTTCACTATTTACACATTTCAACCCGCTGAAGACGAGGGAAAGTGTAGAGTGTGATATTTTCCCAGACAAACGCCATTGGGGTGATATTCACACGACAAATTAACGCTAAACGAACTTACTTACCTTGACGCACCTCTACATAGAAAAGAGAAAAATAAGCATTTCTGCAATTAAGGTATCATTTAGGTCAGACTAGAGCTGGTTTTAAGTGAGATTGACTACTTTATCAAGTGTTCGAAATGACTTCCATTTTCTTGAATACACAAGTTCACTCGTTTTTCAAAATTCCGCATTGTCGCTTCCAACTACAAACTAAATAGTAAAATATTGTTTTTCAAGATCGCAGCGCCATCTCGTGAAAAAAAAAGAAGTTCCTGAATAAAAGCTTCATAGTTTTTAATGCTCTTCCAGAATCAGCAATAAAAAATAGGGGTTTCCATTAAAGATTTCAATGTTACCTCCATTTCCCACTCCCCTGAGGGTCAGGGGGTAAAACTTGTTTCATAACCAGACATCCCCCTCCAAACCATACAATTTTTTATCTGCAATTTTTTTTGTCAGATGCATACATTTCGAGAAATTTCCAAATAAAGATTAAAATGGGACACCCGGTATATCCATTTTTGTATGTTCATAATTTATCTGAGAATATTCCTTTTCAATGAATATTATATCTGGAGTGTGTAACTATTGATCAGATCGTACCCTTCATTGAACAATAATTATGAAATGATTTCCATAAACCTAGACTAATTGTGAAAATTGAATGAGTATACAAGTGATAATCTTGAATCTGAAAACATTTGAAGTTGATTGAGGGTAATCAAATATACATGGGTACCTCGTATTGCATCAGATCACTAACTTCACATGTTGATGCATTGCAACACACACAGGGGACACCTAATGTGTCAAAATATAAAGTATCGAATTCAAATCCATAGAAAAATATTCCATCGAATTGGTAAATCGTCTAAATAGTATAGAATCGACACTGTATTCTGTAGAACCGTAAAATATCAAATTGTAAAACATCGGACCGTACTTCATCGAAATATAAAATTTCATCACGTAAATCATCAAACAGTTTTATGTCGAAATGGTATTAATACGAGTCATTATTCCATCATATCTGTATCTTATCAGAACTATATTCTATCGAGGCAGTAGTTTATCAAATCCGTATTCTGTCGCAACATCAGTCTATCGTACTAGTTCTTCATCAAATTGGTAATCTATCAGAACTGTAATCCATCAGAAACGATAATTCGTCATAACCGTATTCCATAGAAACCGTAATTCGTCGGAACCGTATTTCATCGAACCAATAAACCATCATAATCGTATTTGGTCATAACAACTTTTCATATAAACCGTATTTTATAGAATCGGTATTTTATCAAATCAGTATTTCATAGAATCAGTAATTCATCAAACCCGTACTCCATAGAAACGGTAATTCATCATATCCGTATTTCATAAAACCTGTAATTTGTCTGACTCGTATTTCATAGAAATGATAATTTATCATATCCGTATTTTATAGAAACAGTAATGTGTCGAACCCGTATTTTATAGAAAAAGTATCTCATCATATTCGTATTCCATAGGAATGATAATTTATCAGACCCGTATTTCATCAACGTTAATCTATCATAATGAACATTCATAGAATTGGTAATTTAGCAGCACCGTTTCTCATAGAAACCGTAATTCGTCGACACCGTATTCTATCGGACGGTAAACCATCGGATTGTATCCCGTCAGGATGAGATTCAGATGATACAGAAAACTGCACTGCAGTGACACGCCATAGTTCATGCAGAGACTCAGAGATGTCGCAGCTCGACAGTAAAGTGCAATGATTTCACAGAAACAGCAAGTTTGTCTATAAACAATCGAAACTAAAGTTGTACACGGCAGCGAATGTTCGAGAATGAAATAATTGTGAAATACTGCAACATCATTTCATAATCATATTATGTACAAGCTGTCCCATTTCCGATGTCCTCACGGGATACCTCACTTATTATTCAAGAAGGAGATCTGCGGTTTCTGCAACTTTTTTGTGGAACTCACGATGCCGCAAACGAAATATTCATAGCCTGCTTGGTTTTTGGGATACAGGGAGAAATTTTAAATGTTGCATTTTCGGACCACTCCTGTATCTCAGCTATCTTTCAAATTACAGAAGAAGTGAAAACAGTTTCTCATACATTTCTTCACGTAGAATCTAGTGGCGAAGTCAGATTTTCAGAATAAGCTGTCATTATTAATTTATTTGTCTCTTGGGGCGCATGAAAGGGAATCCTTTCAATGTTTGGAAATCATCGTGCGTACCCAGGAACGATAGGGGGAGGAGGTAGAAATTGAAATTTGTTTCGATCTTTCGGATCTTACGAATATTTCCATTGGCAAAAAATCCCAAAGCTTCGTCGTTCTATATAGGCAAACAATTATTGTTGAAGATTTGTTCGGCATATCTTAGGGTTGACGACGAAGGGATGTGCTGATTGAGATTGTCGAGCTCGTCTGAGTGGTATTGCGATGGAATGATTGCAGAGATTTCTGGAGATCATTCACCGTGAAAGAACTTATATTGAAATGTGAGAGGTCGCCGCCTCTTCAACGGTCTTCAAGTGATGTAAAAAAATTGTTGAGTGTGGCATCACCAATCAGGCGAATGACTTTTCCCTGGATGGAATCTGAGAGCATCAGCGTATGTTTGGGTGCTGAACCCCATATGTCGGAACAGTAGTAGTCTAGAACAGGCCGTATCTGTTCTTCGTATAGATCATGAGAAGCTGTTGGGGTGTGAAGTAGATTCGTGCTCGAAATAAAAATCCGAGCTTTGTGTGAAGCCATTTTTTAGTATATTCCTTATTGATCCGCCTTGTGAATATAAGGCAATAAAATCCATATCACAAATTCTCATATTTACCTTGTTGCTGATACAGTGTTTCGTCACACACTAGTTTCAATTATACCATCATTCAACATTCACCAATATTCAGCACCATATTCAGTCACCATGAAAGCTGTGGAACCATAAAATTATTAGGTGGCTATGAATAATAAGCGAGTGCGTACTTCTTTATAATTCTTGTCCTCGAACTACCTCTTGAAGTTTTCGAACTTTTTATTCAAAAATGTCGAATTATAATCCAGTATATCAAACTACCAACCCTTATATCGCAACAATATCTAATTATTCGTAGTTCTGTTCTATGAAGTCATCTACTAATCAGGTCCATATAGTCAACAAATAGTGCTGAATATTAGCAAATGTTGAATATTGGTGAATGTTGAATGCTGGTAAAATTGAAGCTAGTGTGTGACAAAACTAGGTAGAGCTGGAAAAAAATCGATAAATCAATGTACCGATATATCATATGAAGAAGTAATATGAAAAATATCGATAAATCGATAATCATTGATATATATTTATATATTTATATCTCGATTCATTTATATATCGATAACTATATCCATTTATTAATACATATATCGATTTCACATTGACTTTGTTAGTACTATGACTGATGATAACCATTTGATAGGTCGAAACATGTCTCAATCAAGAGTGATGAAGCAGAATTGATTGCACATCTCGCCAGTAAATTTGAGGAGACGACTTCGAAGTTTTTTCTCTCTGAATTCCTTATGTTATGAAACTGAGGTTAAAATCGTTGCAATAACTTGGAAATGCTACATGTTAATGGAAAATCCATATTTTCGACTTGAATGCAGATTTCCGTGAGTTATAGCATAAACAGTGAATGGGCCTTTCCAGTCATTTCTAAAAAAAAATATTTCTCGATATATATTTTTCTGCGATTTCTCTCTATCAACTCATCGTATTGGAAATCTTTGGAAACGCCAAAATAAAACGAACACATAAGTCGAACACTATAAAAATATTTTTTCTTCAGATTACATGTATTCATATGGATAATGCATACCAATTTTGAGAATGACCTGTCTTTCCGTTCTCCAGATACTCCTAATAAGCCATTTGCATTACGATATTATTATTCATATATCTTGGAGCGCACGGAAGGGAGGATAGGGAGAGGAGGTAGGTGTTGGCATTTTTTTCAAACTCATAGAGGTTCTGAGCTCTTGGTAATACTTCCATTGGCAAAGAATTCCAAAGCTTTTTCGTTAAATAGACATGGAGTTTTGGTAGAGTGTTGTTCGACATATTCCAAGGTGTATAAGGAAAAGATGTGCTGACTGGACCTGTCGAGTTCGTCTGCAGTGATTTCTGAGGAATATTTTCCGTGGAAGTGTCTATAAAAGAGTTGAAGGTCGCCGACTTCTCTACGGTGTTTTAATGAGGTCGAAGTACTACTGAGTGTGGCATCACCCACCAGACCTTGAGAAGCTGTTGAGGTGTAAAGTAATTTTCGCACGGAATAAAAATCCGAGTTTCTGCGAAGCTGCTGTCGCGATGGATCGAATATGATCGTTCCATGAAAGAGTATTGCTGATGAAAATACCTTTATAGCATAAATATCGTGGTTTTGGTGGCAATACTGGTTCCAGACATTGTTATATCAGACATGCTGAGTTCTGTCTCTCTATAGAGAAAAATACAGGGTATTGTTTTGGTGGCGTTGAATTGGTCTAGATTGTTGGTACCCTATAGGTAGTTATTTGTCGTCATGGACAGCGTTGACCTGCCGTCGTCGTAAGTTCTTGGTAACCTGGAAATAAGTGGGAATTCTAGAAGAGAACTCAGTATAGGGAGAGTTCTATCGTCTGCAAAGCTGTGGATACGGCAAGTGGTAGCTCCCAACAGATCATCGATATGAAGTAGGAACAATATGTTGGAGCCGAAAGTGCGATCCTTGTGGAACGCCGGAATTGATGGAGATGGTATGACACGATACTCCGTTCAGCAAGATTGGACGGATTACATCGGAATTGGACTTGGTTGACCCTTCGAAAGAACTCTGAGTACGAAAAACAAACAAAAAGCAGACCTAGATGGTAGGTCAATAATAAGTAGGTATACTATCCTCGAACTTGAATTACAGCATTAACCCGCCGTGGCATCAAGTTGATCAAACTTCTCAAACAGTCTTGAGATATAACCTCAAATTCTTCTTGAAGAACGAATCGTAGTTCTGGAAGAGTCTCTGATGGCATGACAAGGCCAAAAGGAAACAAACGCGCTTCCGTTGTTCGTCCCAAAGATGCTTTATAGGTTCTGAATTATTGTAAATATAAAAAGTAGTTGCGAAAACTGAAGAAATACCCTTTTATAGACAGTCAAACTAGAAAGAGGTAGAAATTAAAATAATAAAAGTGTGCTGATGAATACATAAAAAAAAAAATATTAGCATCTCCGTAATCAGTACATTTTATGTTGTGTATTCATCAACACACTTTCATTATTTTATTTTCTACCTCTTTTTAGTTTGACCTATAAAAGGGTTTCTATTTTTATTTCGGCGGCTTACTACAAAAGCGTGCTTTCTAGTTTGATCTTCTACCCCCAACAACCTACAGATACAACAAATCCCGTCTGCCATATATATATAATATTATATTATGCGCTTCATTGAATTTTTCGATTTTGATAAAAGCATCATAATCTCCGATCCCAAAAAAAATAGATACGAATTCTGAATAGAATCGAATTATATAATTCCAAAACTGCTCCATAATATATTGAATCCGCCATCACTAATTTTCCAATTTTGACAAAACAGAATCACATTCTTGAACCTCGAAAGCCCCTAAATACAATATTTGAGTAGAATCGGATCGTTATTAAATAACTTGTCTGCCAAATTGGATCCGTCATCCCAAATTCTCAAATTTGTCGAAAGAATCATAATCTCCGATCCCGAAAAATCCCATATACAAATTTTCAATAGATTCGAGTCAGAATGAAATGAATCATCCGCCATATTGGATCCGCCATCTTAAATTTACCAATTTCGACGAAAGAATCATAATCTCACACCTCAAAAACCCTTTCAATCCAGATACCAATTTTGAATAGAAGCGGATCATAATAATCAGAAAACTCGTTCGCCATATTAAATCCGCCATCTTGAGTTTACCAATTTCGACGAAAGAATCATAATCTCCGACCTCAAAAACCCTTTCAATCCAGATACCAATTTTGAATAGAAGCGGATCATATCAATTAGAAAACTCGTTTGCCATATTAGATCCGACTTCTTGAATTTTCAAATTTCGACGAAAGAATAAGAATTTCTGATCCCGAGAACCCGCAGATATAAATTTTGAATAGATTTGAATCATAATTACAAAATTCGTCCGCCATATGGGATCCACGATCTTGGATTTACCCTTCCTGCTTTCTGAGGGGGGTAATCACCCCTTATAGCTCTCATGGATATGCACCTGGTGAAAATGAAATGTTCAAAATATAACACCTGTCAAAATACCCATGTCAGTTCTATAACATAACATAATTGCAACATTCAATTATTCTTGAACGTTTGGAAATTGCTGTGTTCATCAACTTCACGAAATATCGGCAAGATTTGATTGTTCGTTTAGGTACCTACCTTACCATCGAGTATTTGAATTATAGTTATGAACGAATGCATCTCTTGCTGTTTCTGTAAAATCAATAATTCTCGACAGTATTTTACTATACTTCACTATCGAGCTGCGACATCTGTGCGTGTCCTACTCAACTATCCAAAATTTACTTTGGCGAGTCACTGCAATGCAGTTTTCTGTAACATTTCGATTTCAACCTAAAATTTGTTTAAAACGGATTTGATGAATTACCGTTTCTATAAAATACGGGTTTGACAAATAACAGATTCTATGTAATACGGATTTGATGAATTATCGTTTCTATAAAATACGGGTTCGATGAATTACTGATTCTATGAAATAGGTACGGATCTGATGAATTACCGTTTCTATAAAATACGGGGCTGACAAATTACTGATTCTATGAAATACGGATATGATGAATTGACGTTTCGATAAAATACGGGTTTGATGAATTACTGTTTCTATGAAATACGAATCTGATGAATTACCGATTCTACGAAATACGGTTATGATGGATTATTGATTTGATGAAATACGGTTCTGGCGAATTACGGATTCTACAAATTACGGTTCCGCCTAATTACAAATCCGATGAGTGTTCACTCTGATAGATTGATGTTTTGATGAAATAAGGATCTGAAGAATTGCCGTTTCGATGCTCAACAGGTTCTATACAATATTGTCTCGATATAATACGATTTTGATGATTTACTGTTTCGATGGAATACGGTTATGATGGATTACCAATTCTAAAAAATAAGGTATGATGTTTCACTTCTCTATGAAGTACATTTCTTCGTTTAACTGTATGATGAGATACATTATGATCCTTTATATTTTGATGAATTATTGGTTCTATGAAGTACAGTTTCTACAGAATGCCATTATGATAGGATTCGATTTGATGAAATACGGTTTTGATACAATACGATCTGACGAAATATATGTACCCGCAACACATACCCAACATGTATTCTGATGGAAATAATTTTCATATTGTATCTTGAAGACCTTCATTTGATGAAATCCCCTCAGAAATATTGAAATAAAATAATTTTCATTTTGTATCTTGAAGTCCTTCATTTGATGGAATCCTCTCAGAAATATTGACATGAAATCATGACCATAGGCATCAACCGGCTCATTAACTAGATATACAGGGTGTTTGTCAACTATTATACGGAACTTCGATTTGTAAGGTCGTTTGAAGAAAAAAAGTTCCTATGTTACTCCGTCACTGAGATATAGAGCATTGCAGATTTCATTCAGTTGCCTTCCAAAAAGCCCCTGCAATAATTGGGTCAAATTCGATCACTGCCTTATCCGGAAAGTACTGCAGCATATTGTTTCAGTTTTTCATTCATCTGTTCATTTGGATATCGCAACTTCAAAGTTGGGAACCAACTCCCCAGAAGTCGAAACTCGTGCGGGGTTAGGGAAAGCGGGACCTACAGCATATAGTGGATCGAACCACTTCTAGGGCATCGAGGTGCTGCCAGGAGAACAACCATAAATCCCACATTCCAGAAAAAAAGCTCAGCCGATGGCTGGATTCTAACCGAAAGTACCTTCGCATCGTGAACGGCTATCTAGCGAAATTCAGCACAAAAACATACTCTGCCACGGCACCAACCATGATGTCAGTGTCGTATTTTTTTCTTAATATCTCCATCCATGGTGCCCACTGCAACGTTACTGAACCTGAAGATTTCAATCTCGTTACGGCTTGAAATAAGTGCCTTATCCACTATTGGAGCAGCTGTGCAGAATTTCAACCAAATTTGTTCAGGGATATTAAATTCATGAAATCCTATAAATATCGTTTGTTCTTTCGAACTTCAACGTCCTGTGCCTCAGAAGCGGAGCAAATCCAGACTAATGTTCGTAGAGAGTTCTGTATCAGTAGTTGATGATCAAATTTGCGAATCTGAGTTAGTTATATCAATTGTTTCTTCGTATTGTGAAACTCTGGGTTAGGATGAAGATGCACTATTCTGATTCCGAAACACATTCCTTTTTCTCAACGATATCATCGAGTTTTGTGGAGATTACATCGAAGTCATCTCTCTTTCATTCGGATTCCACTCCACTCTGAAAGATGCATATCTTCCAGAAATCTGATGAATTGATAAATTGAGTTACTTTGCAGGGTCAATCCAAGATATTTCTATGAATCTACTCCGATTTTTGAAATTCAACAGGAACTTCCTCGAATAGTAAAATGATGAATAGTTCTGCTGCACTCTCATATATGAATCACCCTGTATCTGTTATTGGGAATATTATTTCAAAAATTCACTCTGAGAAACTCTGATAACTATCAGATTTATATTATGAAGAGAACATGTTTAATCCTAGTCATAAATGAGGATGAGATCAATTGAATCAAATTCTGAAAGTAGGTATTTGATATCGAACTATCGAAGCAACAGTAATACTTATTGAGAAGGTTGAGAACGAAGAAACGAAGAATCGTTGTATAGATTTCGGATTGAGAAATAATGAATGTAAAAAAGTTCTTATGACTGAATGCAATCAGGATCATCTTCACATGGTTCATATTGTTCCAGAAAAATACGTGATGGTGCCTGGACATATAATTTATTTCTTTCGAAGCTATGGTTGTAAATTTTTGGTACTATTTCTCACTCACTGTGCGAATAACATGGAAAAAAAGTTTGCTGGCGTTATTTTCAAAGTTACAATGGTAACTTCCTATGAACACGAAACTATGCAGAATATATCATTCGCTATTCGAACGACCCAGTTCACAACGATATTGACAATCATAAATAGACATATCTTATGATCTCAAAATCCTAGTGGAATACACTGCCGATAATGAATTTGGAATTGATGCCAATAAACAAAGATAATGTGGTTTTCTGAGGATGCTCGTAGGTTTTATAATCCAGGATATGAATTCTATTTTGACAATGCCGACATATCTATGACGAATAAGTACGTCTATCTAGGAGTGCCTTTCATCTCATCTCCATTTTTTCGTGAGGTGACAGTTTCATCAGACAATGAAGCAAATCAAGCTATTGATCGCCTGAGAAAGTATTCCCATGTACTTTAAATCTTCCCAAGTTCGAAAGGAACACCTACCTCCTCTCATTATTCTCGGTGAGTACGCACATTTTTCTGCAAACATGATAGAGGTTACCTCTTCCGTGCTTCAAACGATAAGAAAACTGCCCATAATGGAGAAGACCAGTATCAATTCATGGCAAGGCTGAATGATACTTCATCATGCAACGATTTTCAGTGAGATGACGACTCTTATTCCTGTTGAGGGTTTCATGACATGACATCCTCGAGAGAGTAGAGGTAAACTACTTCAAGAGACTCTTGCTTTTTGAAAATTGTGCAGTTGTATGTTGAATATATTAATCGGAAGATAGAGATGCCTGAACATATATCCAATCAAATTATATGAGGGGCTACCTACACTTACCCAATATTCCAGCTACACCTTTCGTGCGCCCCAAGAGATGAAAAAAAAAACAAGGAAAACTCGAAGAAATATCAGCAAAAATCATACTTGATATATTCTTCTCGTGTTCTAGGAAACCCCTTCAATATTGTGAGTACCTACCTGAGCAAATCAGTTGGCCATATGCATTGAGAAGTATCTGTAGGTGCCTCTTGTCCAACTAAACTCAATCCTCCAAGTAAAATAACCTTCTAGTTCCAATCCAGACCAATGGCTGAATAGAATGAGTCGATAGAATATCATGGAATCATCTAAGATATGGTTCATGAAATTTCATTCGTTCGATGAAATACTGATGCTCTGCTCCTATCAAATGAAAGACTCTATTCCCAAAGGTGGAATGAGTCATTTCCAGTTACTTTCTGTAGATCCCATGCCAGTTGATTTTTAGTGCTGTATTCGATTCGGAAATAGTTTGATCATGCAAGTAGCGATAAATAGAAACAAATCCTGAAAAAACATCGAATGAATGAATTGACTTGATCAAGTAAATAATATGAGGATGAATAGGATATGATTGATAACCATACCTGAGATGATAGAATATCATTCGATGATGAGGATAAATGTGTTGAGGATACTTTTCCCAATGATTTGATGATACTCATATTTTCGGAAGGTGTTCCCTGATACTTCCTCAAATCCCAGCAATAATCAGTATAACTCATGAATGTATTGAGTGATGAAATAGTGAAACAAAATTGTTTCTTCATTTCGATGATTCAAGCTTATCGATGAAGTATGTCATAGTACCAATGGAACGTCTGGTGGAAATATGAGTGACAAATATAATCAGAAAGACATGGCACGATAACATAACAATAGTGGTGACAGTTCCATCATGAAACTAATAGTAGTTTTGGATCAATAACGTCAACAAGAAGTAATGTTATTTGTAATATGAAGACTACCTCAATATGATTACCTGTGTGTTACGTGAAAAGGCCTCAGATATATTTTTTCTACCTCTTGGAGAGCACGAAATGGTATCCCTATAATGTTCGTGAATATCGCGCATGTCTAGGGCAGACAGGGAGAGGGAGTACCTAGATTATGGAATTCTTATAGAACTTTTGAAGGTGATTTTTTCTTGAGAATGTATCCATTGGCGAAGAATCCAACGCTACTGGAAGGAGCTGGATACTTTATTGTATCTTATATCATAACGTGGAATGTTCATCAATGTTACGACAACGTGAAGAAATTGACATGAATCCTTGCCCAATGATGGGTGGAGAGTGTAACTTTGTTCTGATAATGAAAATCGAAATTCATGAGTATGGAATGAAAATAATTGAAAAAACCAAATTTGTTTTTTGCCAGGTTGAATCAGTTTTATGATCGATATTGCCCTTTCCTCGTTGTGTTGATATTGAATATCACAACTGATATCTATTGCATTTCAATTCTGATTCTACTCCTTTGTTCGGTTTCTGTTCTTCAAACCAACGCCACATAACATATTACAAAAGCATAATTCAACATCCATAGCACGTGATTATTTCTGATATAATCATTCCAACTCACCAATTGCTCAACATTTTCGTAGAGGAACTCTCACTCAACGTTGAAGCGATGAACATTGTGAATATGAATATCAAGAAAAACACGCCACCTCCATATTTCATGTATTTTTTGTAGACTCCAAAATCCACACCTCCTGCTTTTTTTGATTCGAAATAGACTTGCTTCTTCTCAACTCCTATCAGGTCATCCAAGAGTCTTGTTTTCTCATCATTCAGTGAATTATCATCAGCATTTTCCAATTCCATGTTTGGGTCCTCGTGTTCAAGTACTCGTATGAGATCTTCAGATAGATCTTGCTGATCTCCGTTGAATTTCACAGTGCCATTTTCCAAGACTACTAATTCATCAGCAGATTGAATGTGTTTCTTGTTGTGTGTTACCAATATCACCAATTTGTCTTTCAAGAAACCCTTGATGCAATCTCTGAAGATTTGGGTTTGCACTCGTATATCGAGAGCTGATAGGGCATCATCTATGAGATAGATGTCGCTTTCTTTATAAATAGCCCTGGCTAGATTAATTCGCGCCTGTTGTCCTCTGCTCAAATTCAATCCTCGATCAGTCACAATAGTCTCGTCACCGTTTTTCAAGATACTGAAGTCGTACTTCAAAGCACAAACTTCAACAACCTGAAACGATATGGAAATGATATATCATGAGATGGTTCAGATCAATTTAACCAGGTTTTATCTTGCAGACAGACGTATTCAATTTCCGAAAATATTCATCACTGATATCAAAGTATAATATTTCTTCGAGTTCCAAATTCCTGTTGCTATGTATATACACCAGGGATCAAAACTTCTAGTCATCTCCATGGTATAAAAAACATTCCACTTTGAGAACTGATGAACTTCTACCATAGATTATTATTACATATTCAATTTGATTTTGTTATTATAACTCTTTATTCTGATGTCATCCTCATACTTTATACAATTTACTCTTGCAATTATGAATTCGCCAACGAATAATGGAAGAAGTTCTATCCACCCAGTTATAATGATATAGGAGATGAGCCTGTCGAATAATATTCTCGAAAATTCTCATGGAATCCGTATTCTCATTGAATGTGAAGATTTGTTTTTGTACCCAACAAAAAAACAACTATTTTTTTTTTTTTACAACAACAATTTTAGTAGACCAAACCAATGTGGGTATATTGCGCTGATAAGAAATCACATTCTGACTATTATTGAAACAGGTACCTCTTGTCTAGAGGATCAGTATAACCTCACATATTCATATCAACATAAAAAAACAACACGAACAGGTAAAATCTCATTTCAAGAATATTCAAAGTGAAACTACCTATTGGAGGTTAGGAATGGAAACCAAAACCTACTCCAGATGTCTGATGATTTAAGATTATACTACCAATCGAAATTAAACCAGTGACTCTAGGGTGTTTCATTACTTATTGGTTATATCTAAACTATCGAATTCAATTTCAAAGATTCAAACCAATAACAAAATAATATTTTATTTGAAAATGTGAAAATCATTCATGCCTAACACTTCAAAACTATGTGACGTATCATTGTTTTATTGAGCGAGAAGTTCAGATATCGTACAGCTTCCCGTTACTGTTTCCTGATTTTCATTCTGAGAAAATGTGTGGTCGACCGACTTTGTGTCTCTGATTCCCTTTGGAAAGGCATTGGGTCACTTCGAGTATGGATGATTACTACGATTTGACTATTATTTCAATTCATTTTATAGAGAAGTGCACATGAATTGGCCAGTTCTGTAAAATCTGAATCATGTCAGATCGGATTTTGAAAGTCAGTGGGTAGCAAGTATACCAAATTGCTCATTTATTGACGAACAATCTTCGTTCCATCGCCCTCACTCTTAATTTCTGAATGGAAAACCCTGTATTTCATTCCGCAATCGCCTAGAGATTATCAGAACGAACTCGAAGATATCGTGTGTTTGATAGACGGATTCTGAACAATCATGAAGCTGTGAGAACTTCACAAACGATAAGATTTTCACAATACTCTCAATCACACTACATGCAATCACCTACTTAAAAAGCATATTTATCAGTGGTGAACTATTGTGGTTGGGGTTGAAATTTTGAGTTTGTTGATTTTTCATGATTCAGAATGATTGAGTTTCATTTCTTGATTTTCAACGTTTAGAATCTCGAAATTATTATTAGCGTTAGGAAATCACATATTGATAATATGTAAGTAGGTAATGGAAAATGTTTTGACTTTGCAAATTACTCTAATGAATGTCACAAATATTATATGTATGTCACTCATTGCAATTTTATAGAGCATATTGAAAAATTGAATCAAACTAAAATAAAACAACAGGTTACGGGCCCAGAGTGTGGCTATTAACATAAAACAAGAAATAAAAACAGTGTGCTACAAGATGGCATCAATAAAAGTAGAAAGTGACGAGGTCGCGTGCTTACAGAAACTGAAAGTCTCGAGCTCATTTCCCATGTGGCATTTTGAGGTAAAGATTCTGTTCACAGCCAAGAAACTAATGGATGTGGTCGATGGTACAGATAAAATGGCAGATTGTGGATAAGATGAAGCAAAGAAGGAAAAATGAAAAACCAAGGATGCCCCAGCTAAACATGTGATTCTAAGAACAAAAGACAATAAAGTGGAAGCGCATCTCATGTCATGTGAAACTGCTGAAGAAATGTATGATACTATACTGAGGATATACAAGTAAGAAACAAAAATGTTCATTACTACAGGAGTTTTACAATTTCAAGTTTGACAAATCGAGAGACCTCAATACAAATATCAGTGAACTCCAGAATGTGATTTGTAAATTGAAATGCCTAGATGAAAAAATAACAGAACCAATGATGATCTCCAAGATAATGACTGTACTCCCTGAACAATCTAAACATTTCAGCAGCGCATGGGATTCTACACAAGAGTCTCATTAAACCCTGGAGAATCTCATCACAAGACTGACACTGGAAGGAGACAAAATGAAAATGGGCACGAAAGAAGACACCAATGTATCTTTTAGAGCTGAAATGGAAAACAGAGGCATGAAGAAAGTAATTTGTCACTCATGTAATGAAGTGGGGCATATTAAAACAAACTGTCCTAAGAAAAAGTTATGTAAAATATGTAAGAAAAATACTCATACTGAAGAAAATTGTTACTTGAGAGATGGAGCATGCAGTATTTGTAAGAAAACAGATCATAGAGAGGAGAATTGTTTCTTCAGAAATAAAAGTTGAACTGGTAGTAGTTATAATAAATATGGTAAATATGACGAACATGTTAAATTCGCTTTTTTTTCTCAAAATGTAGAAGCTGATGGTGTTAACAGCCTCGAAGCAAATGAAGCCGAGTTCAATAATGATTGTTTTGAGTTCATAGTCGATAGTGGAGCAACTACTCATTTGGTAAATGTGGCTGATCATGTGTCGGAGATGGAAAAACATTCAGAACGAATAAAAACTGCTAAAAACGGGGAAAGTATGTCAGTTACAGGAGTTGGTCACATAGAGTTCGAAAACTGTATACTGAATCAAGTTCACTGTGTTCCTGAATTGACAAAGAATCTTTTATTTGTGAACAAAAGAAAACAAAATAAGGGTGCTGTATATTTCGATGACGAGATGGTGTACATCTTGAACAATAAAATTGAATTGCCGACAGAATGTGTGGTGCTTGAAGGTACAAAAAAAAAAACGAAATGGCATGTATGTCGTGAAACTAAATGCACAGAGTGAAGCTAATCTGATCACAAAAGAGAAAAATAATACACTGATAACCTGGCACAAAAAAAAATAGGTCATTTGAATATGAAACAAATACAGGAACTTCCTAGAATGTGTGAAGGTGTCAAATTTAATGATGAAACTGTTATGGACTGCTCTGTGTGTGCCAAAACTAAACAATTAAGACTGCTATTCAAGACTGTAAGACAGAGAGCAGAGAGACCCCTTCAAATTATACATAGTGATCTTTGTGGTCCGATTGATCTCCCGACGTATGATGGCAAGAATTATTTCCTCACATTGCTGGATGACTGGTCACATTTTTGTGTTGTATTTTTGCTTAATACCAGATCAGCAAATGAAGTGTTTATGTTCATTGAACAGTATGTTCATGAGTCTGAGGCTCATTTCAACCTTGAAGTCAGTAAATTCAGATGTGATAATGGTGGAGAGTATAAAAATGCTCAGTTCATTGACTTGTGCAAAGAGAGAGGCATTATGATTGATTTCACTATTCCTCACACTCCACAGTTGGATGGAAAATCTGAGAGGTTGAATCTAACATTGATGAAGAAAGCAAGAGCTATGTTGTTCGATGCAAAATGTGAAAAAGAGATGTGGGGCGAAGCAGTTCTCACAGCGGCTTATCTCACAAACAGAAGCCCTACAAAAGGATCAGATATGACACCAGCTGAAAAATGGTATGGAAAGAAACCAGATTTGAGTGGACTTCAGATTTTTGATAGAAAGGTGCATGCAAAAATAGTGAAACCATTGAAGAAGCTGGACAGCAGAAGTAAAGAATCAATGTTTGTAGGATATTCCACAAACGGCTACAGATTGTGGGATCCAGAAAAAAATTAAAAATTCACAAACAGAGATGTTATTTTCACTAATTCATTTTTCTGCCAAAATGAAGAGAAAGGTGAAGCAAATATTCAGATTTTTGAAAAAGAGACTGATGAAGAAGAGGAAAATGAAGGAAATGATCAGGAACAATTTGAACAACAGGAAGAAGAAGAAGAGTTGAATGAGGAAATAAATCAAGTACTTGATGAACACCCAGAAGTGAGAAATGAAAATAATTTGGAAAAAAAATTGAAAGAGCCAGCTACAATCTGAGAAAGAGAGATGATCTTCAAAAGCCCAAGAGATTTGAAGATTATGATTTTGTGGATGATGAAGTGTTGCTGACATACAATGAGACAATGCAGTGTTCAGACAAGAAACAATGGCGTAAAGCAATAGAAGATGAACAAAATTCACTGAAAATAAATGAGACCTGGGAACTGGTAGACGAAGAAGGAGCTGTAGGTAAAGAATTGCTCACAGCAAAATGGATTTTCAAATTTAAAGAAAATGGAAAATACAAAGCACGTCTTGTGGTTCGAGGCTGCCAGCAAAAAGATGGCAGTCTAGACTACAAAGACATATTTAGTCCTGTTGTAGATACAAGTGCTCTGAGATAATTGATTGCAATTGCTGTTAGAGAAAACATGATAATGCAGACATCTGACATAAAAACCGCTTCTTTACATGGAGAGCTAAATGAAGAAGAAATATATATGAAGTTACCTGAAGGGTACAGTGAATCAGGTAAAGTCTGTGAGCTAAAAAAGGCACTTTATGGTTTGAAACAAGCTCCATGCAGATGAAACAAAAAGTTGACAAATTTTCTGAAACAGGAAGGACTAACACAATTGCAAGCAGATCAGTGTATTTCCAAGAGTAAGAAAGATGATATCATCATAGCCATTCATGTAGATGATGGTATTGTTTTTGGAAAAGACAAGGCACAACTTGAGGAATTACTGAAGAAACTGAACAAGGAATTTGAGATGACAAGAAATGAAGATCCAAGAACATATTTTGGCATGGAACTCAAATATGAAAGTGACGGCTTGTACATATATCAAGTGAAATACATTGAACAACTACTTTAGAAATACAATATGAAGGAATGCGAACCAGTCGCAACCCCGATAGCAACTCAAGAATCAGGGAGTGCGCAGAACTTAGATGATAGTACAACATCAAAAAATGACTCTTTTCCATACAGAGAAGCGATTGGAAGCCCTAAGTATGGAATGGAAGTACCTAACTTGTAAAACAAGACCCGATCTGACATATGCAGTTAGTTATGAAAGTCGGTATATGGAAAATCCAAGTCAAGAAGATGTTCAAAATGTGAAAAGAACTTTGCGGTATCTGAAAGGTACTCAACAGAGAGGGATGAAGTTCACCAAACGAGAAGAGCCAGAGAATGAAGATATTCAACTGATAGCATACTGTGACGCAGATTCCGCTGGCGATAAGGAGCAAAGAAAAACTACTACCGGTTATGTCATACTGTGTGCTGGAGGACCAGTGTCTTGGCGCTTAAGAAAACAAAGCACAGTATAAAAATCAACAACAAAGGCAGAGTACATCGCTGCAGCAGAATGTTGCACAGGATTCACGTATTTGAGAGCATTGGCAGAAGAGCTGACAGGAAGATCTGTCAAAGTTACTTTGTATGTGGACAATCAAAGTTCTATAAAGTTGATTAAATCAGGCCAGTTGAGTCTGACAGGAAGACGACACATTGAAGTAAAATCTCATTATTTGCATGAGAAATACCAAAATGGAGAATTTTAAATCAAATACTGTCCCTCAAATAGTCAACTTGCCGATATACTCACTAAACCACTATTGCGTCTGAATTTCAACAAATTTAGAGATATTTTAACTGTGTAAAAGATTTGTAGTTTAGCTTTCAGGACATTCTGTTCATATGTATTGATGATAATGTTCACTAGATTTTTCTAAATTGATAAAAAAAAAATTTCACCATTAAGGGAGTGTGTTAGGAAATCACATATTGATAATATGTAAGTAGTAATGGAAAATGTTTTGACTTTGAAAATTACTTCAATAAATGTCACAAATATTATATGTATGTCACTCATTGCAATTTTATAGAGTTTATCAAAAGATTGAATCAAACTAAAATGAAACAATAATCAGAACTATGATTTGTTTCTGACATATGGTTGACGTATGTTTGTTCCTTTTTCCAAAACATTTGACTCTTGTTCATGAAAGCGCTGATCGAATGTACGAACGATATATACCTCAGGACAAGATTCACAAAATAGATATCGGTCAGACAGGTCAGACATGTCGTACGGTTAATCAGCGCATTCATGAACATAAGATGAATTTCATGAAGGAGAAAACAAATTGAACATACGCCAACCATATATCGAAAGCAGATGATAGTTATAATGAGTATCAGGAAATTCTACACAAAAAAAATTCCGGAGAAATACTCAATCATTTCGAATGATAAGAAATCAACGAACCTAGAAATTCTAACATTTCACCTAACGATTGACTAGATCCCAATATTTCACTACTGTTGAATTTGTTTTCTTGATAGGTGATAATATGTATTTGCTATCAACCTAACGGTACACCGTATCCTAATGCAGATATTGTGTATATTTTCTGAAATAGAAGGTTCATCGAACCTTCTCGAAGGTTTTTCTGATCCTTCAGATTGAGGAAGTAGGATATATAATAGTAAGGCAAGCCAAGGTCACTTCAGTTCATTGTACCAGTATATCACCTGATAGAGCTACTTTGTCAGCAAAACATGTCGTGTGATTAAGAGTTTTGTGGAAATCTCATATATTCGTAACCGTTTGAAATAACCCTATCAAACTCAACATCGTTGAATTTGTCATTAGGATCCTCAATCGATTATGGCATGAAATGAAGAATTTATTATTCAAGAATCGAAAGATGTGGTCGTTTTTGGTGGAACCAGAAGTGATAGATCAGGAATTACTTCGTCAATTCATTATCAATTTGAAGAACTTGCTAGCCGCAAATTTCCATGATTCAGAAGTTACGGCACTAGATGTTTCTTGTGGCCTTCTCTGTATATGTGTATCATAAATACATTCGAATATATCAGTGACGTATTCCTGAGAACACTTTGAGAAAAAAGTATTCATAAACCTGTGTTCGAAAATGATTGGATTAGATCCTGTGTCGGTAATTAATTTTTGTGGTCATTTTTTGAAGATAATTCTTGCAAAAAATAAGTCATTCGCACGAAATTCGAAACCCAGGGATTTTTTGACGTGAAAAACCATATTTTCGTATTGATTCTCATGTGATATCTAGAAGGCGCTGCATACGCTGTCATTATTTAGGTCGAATTGCCCAGAAATGTTTGACAATTGAATTTTGTTATTTTTCATAGAAATGGATGATTCTCACATATCTTTCCAGTGAAAAAGCTACACTCTCCCAACAACGCTAAGAGTGATCGTTTTGGAGATATTTACAATTATCTATATTTATGCATGTTACTTAGCTCCTTGGATGCTAGGTGAAGTAACTGAGAACTCTACAAAACTAAGTATATGTTGGGTCTCGTCACAATGAACTACATATCTCCTATCGAATAATCATCAAAAAATGATTTGTCCTCTGTATTTCAACACCCTGTAACTCCAAAATGGAGCATTCCCGGACACAATTCCATATAGATCTTTTTTCCCAAGATGGTCTCGGGAAAAGATCACTCGAATGATTTAACGTAATCATTTTGCACCGTGTATATGGAGAATGGGATGAAAAAACCGAAATTGCAGAACATAATGTTAAACATTTTTGATCAACCTATACAGGCAATTTGACGATTTCGTTTGAGTGAGTTCTTGGTGAGATATCGAATAAATCGTATAAGGTTGGTTCTTGATGTTTGTATCAATTCGGATTTCTATAAAAAGCTTATGATGATAGCTTGATCAATTCACAGAAAAAATATACTTTTCCACCCTGACAGCCCTAACTCCATCACGCCATGTGGTGAAAGCGTTGTGGTTCAAACCCGTCGAATTGAGGCTCCGCACCCCTTCGTGGTCACCAAGAAACATAAGGTAGGAATTGATGATCTTCTCGAATTCCTGGAGGTTATATGACTCGAAGAACACCTCCCTTGACAATGTGTTACAGAGCCTCGCTGTTCGTTGGATGAACGAGTCTTTGGAAAGAGATGTTGTGCAGGTCTCCAAAGTGACCCCAAAGGGCTGCGAAACCTCAACTCGATGGGTTCATTCCGCGGGGACTGCCAAGAAAAAGACAATTGTTGATATTTCAGTAAAGTATCGTCTATGAGAATATCTATATAATAAGGCCAGATTGCGGACATTTCAACGGTGCTCCAGAAAAGTGAGTGAATTAGTGAGCAAGGCATTACATACAAGATGAATTGCCTCTTTTTGGGTAAAATTGAACGGTTTGAGGGTATGTTTGGGTGCTGCACTCCGAAAATAAAGACAGTATTCCAGGACAAGTCAGATCTGTGCCTTATAGAACATGAGCAGCTGACTGGAAGTGAAATAGCTCCTGGCCCGAAACAGAAAACCAAGTTCGTGAGATATAATTCAAGCAATTGATATCACGTGATTTTCCAAAGAAAAGTTATTGCTGATAGTTATACCAAGCATTGAAATGAATGTCTTCAAAGGTATGGTTACTCCTGACACGCTCATGTTGGGCACAGTGAGATCGGCTTCTCTAGAGAAAAGGCATGTTTGTGTGTTGTTTGCATGGAAATCTAGTTTTTGGATTCCCATCCGATAATTGTTGCCAAGTCCATATTCATGTTGTAAACATTTCTTCCTCGTTCGTTTCTGTTGTTCCTGGCTGATATTGGAGCCCTTGAGAAGAAGGCGGCATGGAATGTAGTATCATCCGCGAAGCTGTTTACTGGACATGAAGTTGCTCTCAACGAATCGTTGATATGGAGTTGAAATAGTGCTGCTGCTGAAATTGATCATTGCGGAACACTAGCATTTATGATGAAAGAGTCAGATGAAACTCCGTCGACCTCTTCATGAAGAGACCCGTTTGGAAAAAAACTAGCTAGCAGAGAACATAGCTGAGGAGGCAAGCCATAGGATGAAAGCTTGGCGAGGAGTCCGTGGTGCCAGACTCGGTCGAATGCCTCAGAGATATCAAGTGCCACGGCTAAGGTTTCACCATACTTTTCAATGGATTGCTGCTTTATATGTGAGACGTGAGCAAGCAGGTCTGGTTATTCCAGATATTTCATGAGCTCGATGTTGATAGCTTTCTCCATGATCTTTGAGATAATAGATAGCATGCGATCGGTCTGTACTCGCTAGGTGGGTTATTTTTGCGATTTTTAGAAATTGGTTGTTCTCTCGTAATCTTCCAGTTGAACGGGAATATCTCCAATTCGTAAGAGTAGTTGAACAGATTACAGAGAACAGGTGTTAGTTCGGGAGCACTTTTTTTGAAAACAACAGGTGAGATTTCGTCGGAGCTACAAGTCTGTTGGTGTT
Source organism: Phaedon cochleariae (assembly GCA_918026855.4). Classification (NCBI taxonomy): domain Eukaryota; kingdom Metazoa; phylum Arthropoda; class Insecta; order Coleoptera; family Chrysomelidae; genus Phaedon; species Phaedon cochleariae. Next base: position 18,881,544 of record OU896722.1, on the reverse strand, counting down.
GATACCCTAGAAAACCTTCCTTATAGTACGTTGACGAAAGTAGATCCCAGGCATAAGACTTCCAATTGGCGAAGAGGCTGTTTTCCTGATGAATTCAGAGTGGAATTTCAACCAAATGGATGCGCAAAATTGTCAGCTTTTTTCTGGGCAGTTGTGGCTAGTGTTTCATCTTCCTTGGTTAGAGGAGAAAACGAGCTGAAAGTGAAGTTTCTCAATACAGCTCTGGCGAAGGACCAGAATGAACGGGATCCGTTAGGACATTCAACAAGTTTCGATCTTTTCCTGGAATTATGAGCATCCGTTGATAATCGAATTGTCTCATTGCACATGCCTCTAGCCTTGACATATTCTGCTCTACTCTCAGGGCCTGGATTTTTTTGTCATCGATGAAATGCTACCTGTTTGGAAACGACAGCTCTAGAGCAGTTTTTACTGAACCAGGCCATATCGGATGATGTTCTCCTCGTTATGTTCGGTATGTACGTTTGCATCTCCAACATGATTTAAGGAATTGTCTCAGCACGTCGTGTTGGATCTGCTGAGGAGAAAAAAACTCTCTTCCATGGAAACGCTATAAAAAACATACGAAGACCTTCCTAGTCGGCCGAATTGTGATGCCACAGTAGACGGGTAGGTATTGTGGTGCTGGATGGTACATGGAAAGAGCAGGTTGTGTAGATGAGGGTGTGGTCAGAGTTCTCAAGTGGGAAACAAACTTCTATTCTATATAAATCAGGATTGCTGGTGAAGAAAAATCTAGTGTATTGACGGACTGATTGTTGACATCTGGAATGCGGGGGTAGTTCGACCATAGTTATTCTAGATCATGAGTGATGGCCATGGCCTCAGTTTGATGACCTGCATCATCTGTTTCGTTAAAGAATTTGAGCCAGGCTGCGAAGTGTACATTGAGGTCTCCCATGATTATAATTCCAGCTGTTGAATGGTTCTTTTGAATGAGGTACAGTTCGAGTGATGAAAACTCAAAGAGGTTGTTATATTCATTGTCATTAGGCAATGGGTAGAGGCAGCAGATGAATTTGGTCAGTTTGGTATTGAATAGCTTGAACCAAACTCTCCACACGCTGGCATGAGAGATTTGCCTCAGCGTGAAGGCAGACTTCATTTTTGAATCTGAATTGAGGATGGAGTTCGTAACCAGGACAGAGCATGTAGACCTTGTTGATGGACGAGTTCACTTGAGTTTCTGTTAGTGCCAGAATATCTGGTTTTTTCGTTCGTAGATGATGGTGCACGTCATTGATGTTTTTTTCAAGTCCGCGGATGTTGCAAGAATTGATCTTCAGAGATCAGTCCCCTCGAGTTCCTCTCGCTCGGAAATCCGAATGAAGAGGTATTTTTTCGGAGTGTAAAACTCTAGGAGACTTCATCATCTCCATTCATAGCAAGGAGAAATTGAGAAAAAGGGCAGTGGGAGACCGAAAAGTATCGACCGATATAGTGGTAGTCCATCGACGATGAGACCATTCACCACCTAGAGTTATCCTTTCAGTCGCCTTCCACGACGAGCAGAATTTACCATGGAAGGTTATCCTGAGCCGCCTCCATACGGCTAGCCGACCCCATACGGCTACCGATCCCATATGGTTAATCGATAAGCTCATGTAAGTTCATGTTTGTTGAATGAAATCTTGAAAACTCACACCACCTCAGAACACTTGTATCTTCTCTGGAGAACATGATATATATGGCAATAAAATACCATTCTGTTTAGAAGCGACCATATCCAAACGAGAACTTGATATGAACCTAAGTTCATTAATCTACTAAGGCCAGAAGGTGTCAGCGGAGTTGAGGGTGAAACGCAAAATTTTTCTGTATAATGATCAAGTCATCAGGTTTTTTCAAGAACTTCTCTGTGGTTGGTTTCTTATACTGGTGGTTGAATATTGATTCACAACCTATTTTCTTGCAGTTTAGTCCAGAAATTTATGGCATATGAGGTGTTATCATTCTGAATGAAGTTTATTCGAATCGATTCGATATCAATTTTCAATTCTACATAATAATCCATACCTATAATGGAACATTGTATCGAGAAAATTCAACTCGATACTCAATCAAATCAAGAAGACGCAGTCGAGAATATAGCATACTAGTGGAGAATGAAAGATTATTCATTATTCTAGACTTTTTGGGTTCTTTTTTCCTCGTCCTGATGAAATGAGAATATGAATATCATTCAGATTTACTTGTAGTTAGGACAAATCAGATGATTTGCTCCAAAATTTCACAACCTTCGAAGAATTTTTCCATCAGAGTGCATAAAAAAAGAATTCACTAGCTTGTCATTGACAATTCATATTGAATAAGCTTTGGAGAAGCAGAATAAATGTATATAAAATAAATATCAAATTTCTATCCATCTTTGAACGTTTCGGAAATGAATCTGCTTCCGTTTCCAACCTGAAGAATGGATTTTTGTATGGTAAATTCGTATTCGTCTAGACACTTCTCAGTTCTCAGTGACAATTGGTGACATTGACAATCAAATGAGTTTTAGGATGTTTTCAATAAATCATCTCGAATATCTCTGATATCAGTAATGAATACCAAAGATGAGTGGAAATCTGATAAATTCTCTTCATTTCTTCATTCCTCTTCTTCAAACCTTCTTCAATTCAAATTGTCACTGACAAGCTAGTGAATTTTCCTTTTAGGCTCTCTGATGAGACAATACTTTGAACGCAGTGACATTTTGGGGCAAATCATCTGCTTCTTTGTTTCTACTACACGTATATTGAGATAATATTCATATTTTCATTTCATAAAGACGAATAAAGACAATTCAATCAAATCTGGAATGATGAATGTACCTCCTCCTCGATCAACCTACAAACAGTATGAAAGATAATATTTCGGAGAATATTCCACAACAAAGCATGGAATAGTCTTTCAGTTCGATCAGAGATAAAATAATGATTGGAATTTTTGATATATCTTACCGTTTGATATCTTCTATAGTCATATTTCTGCCCAAACAATATATTCTGTTTGATTGATGATGGAAATAACCAAGGGTCTTGTGAGGCATAGCTTCTAGTGCCTTTGATATTCAATTTGCCTTCATCGATCAGGTAGTCTTTCAGTATTATTTTTATCAGAGAACTCTTTCCCGATCCTAGCTGACCAGTTATAACTGTCAGTCCCGTTACCGCTTTTATATTGACCCTCCTTAAGATTTGCTTTCCTCCTAATCGGAGAGATACGTTTGTCAGATCGATTTCTGGCTTCTCTTCATGTATTTCCAATTCAACTGGAAGTTCTTCCTGCTTGATGATCGCATCGATTCGGTTGAATGATGCCACCAGTTCTGCCATCTTGGTAGATCCAACTGACACGTTTAATGCTACAGCATACTTCAACATTGAATATACTCTCATTATGTAAAAGATATCTTCTGCGCTGATGTTTGTGTTCATCCAGATGTACATCATGATAAGAGCATAAAAACCAATGTTAGCAACGAAAAGGCTTGAGATGATCAGAACGATTTTCAATAGATAGTTCTTCATTAGTATCTTCAATTCCTTCCTGAAAACAAAATAATCTTCAATTGACGAAATGAGAGTTCAACAAACAAACAAGTTTAACACATTCTTCTATCAGGGAGCATGGAAGAAGAATCCAGTAGCTTGTCAGTGACACTTTGTTTGAGTTTCGTGAACGAATCTGCTCCTGTTCTCAACATAAAAATGCAAAATTTTCTCCTTTGGAAATTGTGCTCTACCATGTTCTATCTGTATCAACTGAACAGAAAGCAATGCTATTTTTGTCTCTGTTCAGAAGAATGCAAGCGGATTCCTTGATTTTTTTTTATGTTGAGAACGGGAGCTGATTCGTTTTTGGAACGTCCAAAGAGAAAAGTAAACATTCGATATCTTCCCAATATATCTATATTCCTTCCTTTCGAACATTATTTTCAACAAAGTGTCACTGACAAGCTACTGGATTCTTCTTTCATCCTCTCTGATAAAAAAATTCGTTGAACGCAGTGACGTTTTGGTGCAATTCATCTGATTCGTTCCACCACGGATAGATTGCAATAATACTCATATTTTTATTTTATAGCAACGAGAAGGGAAACTCCCAGAAAGTCAAGTTAAATGAATCTACCACCTCCTCGATTAACCTACAGACAGTATTCAGTAATCTTCCAATTTCACAACCAGATCATTATGGATATAAATTATAGAGTGTAGTTGAGTTTCCAACATTGCTCCAAAAACCTATCGATAACAACATCAACATCAATTTTCATAACTCTAAAAATATTTGATGAACGTAATCCGACTTTCCTGACTATGGCTGGGCGATATTGGATTTTTTCACAATCGATCATCGATAAGTCAAAACATATCTATAGATTCGATATATCGATATATCGATAATGATTGGCATATCGATACGTCGATAAATACGATGATTATTGATATATCGATGAGTATTGATTCATCGATATATCGAAATGTCGAAATATTGGTATAGTGATGATCATCGATATATAAGATTTATCGAAATTTCCATAACTATCAATTTCGTCTCAACATGTCGGTAAAATTGAACTCCTCATGAGGATTTTGATAAGGATTGGCCTACGATACATAAGATTTCTATATGACAGAATTATTTTAGGTCTGATCGAGTATGCTTCCATAACAGATCACCCGAAAGATGATACCTATTTCGCTTCCTGCGGATTACATCCCATCGCACTAAACGTTATCCCCTAGTTCCTCTGACTCTTAGATTACCAGTTCAGGTAGAGAGTTGTTCGACATATTGCATGAACCAACCAGAATACCTCCTATGGTCAAACACTGAGCTGTAATATGAGTTTTAGGTGTAAATAGTTGTTCGATATATTTCATGGTGGACGGTGAGAGGGTGTTTTTTTCTAGTTGTTTGATGCAGAATGTTCAGCATTATTAGTCTAGTATATTTGAAGCTTTCCAGGTACCTTTGATATCATTTTCATTGCTACCTCTGAATATGATGATATCTAGAGAAATTTTGGACTTTGCATATGGATGAAGAATCATTCTTGTAGAGTAGTTGACAGCTATATGATTTTCTGCGTGAAGGCTGCCATGTTCATATTCTCTGTATAATCGCTAAACCCTAACGTCCCAAGCCTCTACTGCCCCCTTACATTTCAAGTTCTGGTTAAGAGTTGTTTGATATATTCCGTGGGTTCTTTCTTTAGTGAAGTTGTTAAATGAGTTCTGGTGAAGAGTTTATCGATATATTCTGAGGTGGATGGTGAATGGGTATTATTTCTTCCTCATTTGATGCAGAATGTTTAGCATTATTACTCTTGTATATTTTAAGCTGTTCAGATATCAATAACATTATTTTTCCATGCTGTCTGTCAGTCAGTATGATGATAGTGATTGCGTCACGCTAATTTTCCATTGATTTTGCTGATATATAGAGAATTTTCAAACCTATTATAGATATCAAAGAAAAACACAAACGCTAAGTCGGTCGAACACAAAGTTTAATTACAAAAAGATTTTTGTGACTAGTTTCGGCTCAAGCAGCCATCTTCAGACACAGTATATATTACCTGTAAAGATATTGATTTACAAAAAAAAATGTCATATTGAGGAAAAACATACCTATAAAGTACACGTGGAATCACATAATTGATTAATTGAAAATTTAAATTGCAAGGGTCATTGGCCAAAATTCAGTCAGGTGAAAATATTTGTATTAATTTGAACCGACTGAACAGCCAAAAGAACCTGATAAGGATTAGATTCAACATTGGCAGAAAAATTGGAAAAATATCAGTTGAATTCACTCACATGAGCTTCATCTTAAAATGGCCGTTTTTTGAAAGAACAAAAGCCAAGGAGATGGCAACGAAATGTCAAGCAAAGCAAAAAACGTTGACAGAATTACATGACAAATGACATTGACATTTGATAAAAATCCAAATGACATGCACAATATAAGATACAATTTTTGAGTTATGATAATGTTGCAGTAATATTGTATCTTATATTGTGCATGTCATTCGAATTTTTATCAAATGTCAATGTCATTTGTCATGTAATTCTGTCAACGTCTTCTGCTTTGCTTGACATTTCGTTGCCATCTCCTTGGCTTTTGTTTTTTCAAAAAACGGCCATTTTAAGATGAAACTCATGTGAGTGAATTTAACTGATATTTTTCTGCCAATGTTGAATCTAATTCTTATTAGGTTCTTTTGGCTGTTCAGTCGGTTCAAAATAATACAAATATTTTCACCCGACTGAATTTTGGCCAATGACCCTTGCAATTTCAATTTTCAATTAATCAATTATGTGATTCCACGTGTACTTTATAGGTATGTTTTTCCTCAATATGACATTTTTTCTTGTGAATCAACATCTTTACAGGTACTATATACTGTGTCTGAAGATGGCTGCTTGAGCCGAAACTAGTCACAAAAATCTTTTTGTAATTAAACTTTGTGGTCGACCGACTTAGCGTTTGTGTTTTTTTTTGAAAAATCTGGACCACTTTGAGAAGGATGGATGGTTTCCATGACTTATTATAGATATAATAAGAATCGTTCTTGTAGAGTAGTTGACAGCAATATTTTTTTTCTGTCTGAATGCTGCCATGTTCATTTTCTAGTATAATCGCTAATCCCTCGGGCCCCTAGCCTCTAGAACCCCATTACATTACGAGTTTTGGTAGTGGAATTTTGACATATTCCACTGGGTTTTTCTTTGGGGGAGAACAGATTTTTTTTCACGAGTTTTGGTTGAGACTTGTTCGAAATATTTTTCTAATATCTGTTTGCTAGGCACGGCTACAGTAGACAGTTCTCGCAGCGAGTACTCCTTCATATTTTTTCATTGCTATTCAACTCGAACGCTCTGTATATTGATCGGAATCATAAGCTAACGCGTGTATTCTGTGACGTTTTTGTGACGTTTCCGTGACACTTCCGTGACACTTCCGTGACACTTCCGTGACACTTCCGTGACACTTCCGTGACACTTCCATAACACTTTCGTGACATTTCCGCGGCACTTCCGTGTTCCGTGACACTTCCGTGACACTTTCGTGACACTTCTGTGACACTTCCTTCACACTTCTGTGACATTTCCGTGACACTTCCATGACACTTCCATGTCACTTCTGTGACATTTCTGTGGCATTTCGGTGGTGTTTCCGTGACAATTCCCCCTAAACCGTACATAACGAGTATTGTTCATGATTTTTTTGACGGACTAACCAGAATACTTCCTTCAGTGTAGCACAGAGCAGTTTCATGTGTTTTGGTTAGGAGCTGCTCTATATATTTGTATAATATATGCTAGGCATGTCTGAAGTAGGTAGTCCTTGCAGTCCTTTGTATATCCTCTCATTGTCGCCCTGTATATCAATCCAAATCATCAGTCAGCGCGTCATCTGTCATACCTTGCCTGTTCAATATGTTTGCTGGGTTCATCTGAATTGATCAGTTCTTGCAGCGAGTTTTCCTGTATATATTTTTATTCAAACGCACTGATTATTGAACGGATGCAGCAGCAAGCTGGTAGCTGACGTAACCTGGTCTCGTGTCATCGATCGTTGTTATCTGTCGATGGTCATCTGTCAAATGTCATATGTCGATTATCATACGTCAGCTGTCTAATTCATGTTCAACACAAACACTTCTTCCATGCTGAAACATGGGACCGCGAACCGTGGGACACTCTGTATATATTATTTTTTCAATTTTCATTCAACTCGAACGCCCTGTTTATGGAAATGCAATCCTGTTATTGTCATTGATGTGTTATTGTTGCGGTTTCGATTAGCTCGCGCCAGCGCTGAATATTATTTTCGACTCGAAGTTTCTCATCTCTGGAACGCATCTCTCGCTTTACTCCACCTCTACAGATCCGTTGCAGAGATTAGCGCGCGCCAGTGATGGATATTATTTTCGACTCAGAGTTTCTTATCTCTGGACCGCATCTCTCGCTTTGCTTGCCTCGATAGATTCGTTGCAAAGATAAGCGCGCGCCAGCGATGGATATTATTTTCGACTCGAAGTTTCTTATTTCTGGAACGCATCTCTCGCTTTGCTCTACCTCTACAGATCCGTTGCAAAGATAAGCGCGCCAGCGATGGATATCCCGTTTAAAAAGCATCAAAATAATTGAAATAATTCGGTGGTCGGAATACCACAGTGCGTATATACGCTGCCTCATAATGCAAAGGTCCCTGTTTCAATTCCCCAGCGGTGACAGCTCTTTTTAAATTTATTTATTCACGATGGCGACGTGACGACGTATGGATAATATGAATTTCGGGCTGGTTTTCAGTGGGCGTGGCCTCCGACCAAATGCTGGCCTATGATTGGCTAGCCGAGTCACGAGGTTTGGATAAAAGTGTAGTGGAGGGGGTGAGCCATCTTCTGCCGACTCCTACAGATAAGCATCAACTGTTACACTTCGATTTTGCCTAACGAAAATACTGCTAGAAATCGAATCGAGATGATTTTGTTTACGTACTTTTCTCTCAGATCTCCATCAGTTGTCGTTGATATCTCCTATTTGCAATCTCAAATAGTTTATACAGTTTATTGTCGTAAATCAGTTATCTTATTTAGCTCCTGAAAACAAAATAGTCTTTCGAGTTTCAATTAGAGAAGGTCTGTTGTCAGTGCTTACCGTGGTTCGCGATTAAGGTTTTGAATATTTATGCACAGTGTTGTTTTTGTGGAATGATGGCCAGTCTTCTTCGATATGCTCAAGCGTTCGGATATTTTGAAGTTTCAACGATGAAGATTTTACTGTTTCAGTTCTCATTCGATTTATCCGATTGTTATCGTTGTTATGTTGTTTACATATTCGATCAATAATATTGAGCGAAGACGTCACCATCAGATTGTTGACTGTTGACAGATAATCGATACTTGCGAGCTGCTCTGCTTCCTTTTGAAGAACAATATCTCCTCATTATTCTTCGTACTTTAAGCAATGGTCAACACTTGTCATTGACAGTGGTTATTTTTCTTTGGTCGCTATTGAATGACCTTAAAATTGATTGATTATGAAAGGACTAAGCCTAGCACGACATCTGGATCTTCAAAAATAGTGGCTTGTTGTTAAATCGAATAGCAGGTGTATTAACCCTATTGTTTGTCTCGTTCGATGGAGTTGATCATCCATCGAGAAAGAAGAAGATTGCGTTATGGGTCGACGAAGTTCCGAGGTCATGCCTGCGCTTGTCTTCGTTTGAATATTGTGGTCGTGGCAAAACGACTTCAACCGCCGAAAAATCAATTTCCACGAAAACTAGATGTAAAATGGTTAACATTGACTAATATCGGGTAAATTAGGTATTTTCTTGTTGGAGCTAGGATATTCTCTCATTTTTTTCTCACTTTTCTGCGCTATGGGGCGTTTTTGAGAAAAAGACCGATTTTCCGGTCGAAGGACGGCCCATCATCTCGAGGAGACATCTCGCCATTTTTTATCTGCTGGAGACGGTGCGATCCATCTCGTGTCACGAGTAAGCCAGGAATTCGATTTCGCATTGTATATATTTCGATTTATTCTTTCTCCATTAATGTTGGGATCATTTCGAATCGAATTTCCATCTAATGGAAACCAATTTTGGTGTTGGTACCATACCTCAAATTGGAGGGATTTTAGGCTGAAAGCCACGAAGTTGACATCACCCTCTGAAGAACCCGAACTCCATCACAGGTATGAGATTTTATTTTGATTATTTATCGAGTGGCCCAAAACAATTCTACCATTTTGTCGTTTAGGGTTCTTATTTTCCCGGAATCATTTCCGAGACCTTGAATCTTCCCTTTCATCCACCACGTGACATCCACCTCAAGGGTTACATTTATCAGTTGGGGGTTTGACTCCTTCAACTGCTTGATTGGGGCTGCAGCCAATTTTTGCAAGCCCAATAGAAGAGCCTGCTGATGGCCCAGGAGCCCTGAGAGCCGCATCAGGTTGTTTTGTGGCTGCATAGTAGACATATCTACACTGAAGAGTTGATTTCAGAGAGTCTCTATTTTTTTTTTGTATAAACTATTCCTAATTGTTTGTTTTCCTTCATATCAGCACAAATTTCTAATGAAGTCTATATTTTTCAATATTTATTGTTATTAAATCTACATTCCTTGTTATTGAATCGATATTCACCCTATGTAAATTGGCATTTAACGTACCCACCCCATGGTCCCACCGAACTACCAGTGTTTGGTTTCTACAGTCTCAAACTAGGCACTTTGAACACTATATTTTGTAGCAAAACTTTTGAGGTTCAGAATACCAAGTAAATCTCAGGCAAGTAAACAGCCAACTCAGGGGTAGAGTTTTAACTAAATTGTATCATTAATTACCCCCTGAAAATTGCGACGTTACACAACTCAGGAGCATTCTTGAAATCTGCACTCATTATCGACGTTACGTTCGGATGTTTTCAGATATTGCAAAATCTCTTACTCCTCTCGTCATGGGAGCACGCTCCCCCCACTGGGATTCAGAATGCCAGGCAGCCTTTGTCGCTATAGAGGAACGCTCGACCACGTCACCAATTCTTGGGTTTCCACTTCCACAAAAACAGTTCATTCTTGACACAGATGCCAGTAATATCGGCATTAAAGGAGTCGTTCCACAGTTTCGAGATAAACAAAAGCGAGCCATCGGGTTGTTCAGCAAGGTGCTATCGAAGGCAGGACGAAAATACTGCGTTACCAGAAGAAAACTATTGAGCATGGTGAAATCAGTATAGAAAGCCTATCAGTACCTCTATGGACAACAATCCTTACTCAGGACGGACCATGCAAAATTGAAGTGGCTCCTGAATTGTAACCCGAGAACTCTTGCATCCCGGTCGATTTGCCACTAAGCATATATCGACGGTAAAAATACATAAAGACGTATCTGATTTTCATCTCAGAAAAGGGTCTTACCTAATTCCAGCATACGTGACAATGTTCTGAGAATAATTCACTCATATGTCTATTGTTATGTTCAGAAATACTCAATAGTTGTTAGAATAATTGAAAATCGGTATTATTCCCAGTATTTTCAATAATATTTGCAATAATTTGAGATACGTCTGTAAGTTTCGCTCATAACAAAAATTGCAGCCTCATCTCATGAGATACGCCCTTCTTAGTTGAGTGGTGAAAATGAATATATTTGTATAATTTGGCTTGAAAACATCTACCAACTATGTATTCATGCAAGTGAAATAACTGTTCAATAGGTAGAAAAAAAATTCAGTCAATGGTATCATTATTCAAAGTTTATTATTCTTAAAACAATATTTTCGTCTACAAAATTGGAATAGGTTGGCGAGAAAGTGATATTACAATCACCTCTAACCATAAGGAATGAGATGAGTATCCCATTTTAAGAAATATCTCCGTCAATAACAAAAACCAAAATACTGAACAAAAATCGACTCATAATGATTGTTAATTCCAAATAATAATGAAGCTTTATGAAATAATGATGAATTGAAATCGTTCAAGTTGTATGAGGTAGAGACTCATAAAATTGTACATGATCAGGTAACTTTATAACTTGTGTATTGCCTGAGGTGAGAGATATTAAATTATTGTATTTCTCTGGTGAAATTGGGAGAGGCCCTTTATTCAATACTTCGAGTGGTTTCGAAAGCAATGGTGAATTTTGCCCCTTGAAGCTGAGTGATCGATAATTTCCATCCAAGTGGTTTGTTTCGAAAAGAATTTCATCAGGGTTATTTTTTTCTACCTCGAATTCTACCATGTCTGTCCATTTAAAAGCCTTTCCCTTATTGTCAATCCGTATGGAACGTACTCTCAAGTCCTCACTAAATTTCTTGAGGTTCAAGAAAGCGTTGAAGCCTGAAGTATCCACTTCGTAGGGTTTTGCATGTCTTGCAAGACAAAATACCGGCAAAAGTTGAGAAGGTACAATCAGTTCACCTGCTTTTTCAATTGCGTATGAAATTGCACTATGTGCCGAGTTACCCTCACTCTGTCCATGATTAGTGGTGAAAAAACGGAGGCTGATTTCATCTATGTGTTTCAATTGAGTCACAATGTACAAAAGAGCTCCAGCCACGATGGAATTTCGATTCTGTCCTCCACAACCATCTGCAAATAAGTTGGCAGAACGAACTTTATTTTCATCATATTTCAGCAATGTCTTGAACAGTGCTGTTGATATTTCGGAAGCACCTTTTCCACTATAAAACTCGTTCCATGTAAAGCAATAGCAATCTCGATTTGCAATATCATAAAGAGTCAAGTTGAAGACAGCCAATCTCCTTTGATGAAAAATTGCTCCATCGTTCGATATGGGTAAATAAATAACCTGTTGCAGATCGAAGCACATACAAAGCAAGCTGTGATCATTTTGGGCTGCTTCTTTGGAAGAGTTTCTGATTGCACGAACAGCGTTCTTATATTCTGTGAGTTCGTCATAAATATCTGGCATTTTGAGCTTCAATTCAATAGATCCTTCTTGGTAAGTTTTGCATATACCACACTGGTCTTTCTTTGGTAGATGAAATGAAATATTCATACTCTTGAAAACGTTGCGGTATGTAGTAAAACATGGTTTATCATCATCGAAACTCCAATTTTCTGAAAACACCTTGTACATTCCATTCAGAGTCGAGTCGCTGTGGAGGTATTCTCAAAAACTATCTTTCCGACAGTAATGAGACTCTACTCTCGGAAATTGATTGATGTGATCCTCAATCAACTTCCTATTGATTGCATTTTTCGAAGCAGCTGCGGTACATCTACCACCACGGCGATCTTTTTGAACTACACCAGTACTCTGAACTTTTTCAAGTGCTGTTCGGATTGTTTTCTCACTAACACTCAAATCCAGAAATCCTTTCAAGTGGGTCATTCGAGTAGTAGAGATCAAAAACAAAATTTTCTCTGGGAATTGGCGCCATCAGACAGAGGACAAACAGCTTAATGAATAGAGAATACTTATCTGTTAAAAATTGCCTGTAGGTTGATCGAGGAGGTGGTACATTCATTATTCCAGATTTTCCTGAGATTTCGTTTCCTCGTCTTCATGAAATGAAAATAAAAGAACAATTTCTAAAACGGGGGCAGATTCTCCACCAAAACATGCGAAAATAATTGAAAATTTCATATTCTTTCTATATACCTCAATTTCTCCTTCTCAAACCTTTCTCATTACAAATTGTCACTGACAAGCTAGTGAATTCTTCTTTCAGGCTCTCTATGGGAAAATCCTTCGAACGCAGTGATATTTTGCGGCGAATCATCTGTTTCGTCCCCACTACACATGAATTGAAATATGATTCATATTTTTATTTCATAGAGACGAGGAGAGAAAATCTTAAAAAATCTGGAATAATGAGAGAATACTCTTATCAAAGGCGAACATTCTCAAATAGCCCAGAAGTATGCGAAAAATGTCATCATAATCGGAATATACATGAATATGAATTCCCCTGATTATCTCTTCAGCACACTGAACAATTACGACTTTTTCGAAATTTTTTTGAAGAAACAAAACTTTTTGAGGAAGTGTCTACAATCTGTTTACGGATTTTGCTACATCGAGAGAGGAATTTGCGAAAATATTTTTGAGCTGCCATTATGAATACCTTGACGTGCATTCTTGACCGACTTGAGAGAATAGAAAAAAATTGAATATTTTTTTTCCGATTTTATCAGGAACAATTATTCGATATCGCTGAAATTCTGTCGTCTAGCGTATGGCCTTTTCACTCAAGACGAATAAAATCGATTTGTTGGAATTTCGATCAATCATTATATCTGACTGTATGCAGAATGTATCGGTGATCACGGTTATGATATTTTTATTCCAATAGACGATGGCACTTTTTTCCAAGGGGCGTGATGATTTTTATTCTGACTCAGATAATTTTCCAAAATGTCAGGACGTCAATCACGACCCCCACCATAAGAGGAAAAGAGTTGGAATTCCACTTTCATTTTTAGTCATTTTCAGAATGACTGTCGAAGAAACATAAACAAAAAAGAAATTCTTGTCAAAAAGTGGACGATTTCCACCAAAAAGAAAACCCTTACAGTATCAAGTGGATTGGCTTATATTTATCAACAATTTTTCCAAGGAGTTCGAGAAAAAAAATCAGGATTGATTTTTTTTTATCTTCTGTTAGAGCACTTTGAAATCGTACGGCTCGATAAACGTCACGAAACAGAGTTCTGTTCCTGAATTTTCATGAATGATGATACAATTTTCACTTGGCGAAATAGGAACAACACCCAATTAATGATTACTGAAATTTTTTCCATATATGGTTCTTACTTTTTGAATCGCCTCAGGGATCAAATGGATGCTCATTGTGAATGATTGAAGAAATGATCACTGTTAATTTGAATACATTACAGAATCCGATTTGCACGCTTCTGAATTGGTCAACATCATGCTCATTCAAAATATAAAATCTTTTCAACTGCAATTCAACTGTAACGATTAATAGAACTTCCGGAATTTTTCAATGAAAACGACTTTTTGTTTGTAAATATCATAAGTCCTTCTTTGATTACCTCTCAATTTGTCATCATCATGCTCATTGAATATATTGCATCTTTCAAAGTGTAACGATCGATGAAACTGTTGAATATCATCAATAAATACGACATTTTGTTCCTTAATATCGTAAACCCTTTTGTGCACGCTTCTGAATTCGTCAATATCATGCTGATTCGAGGTATGGCACCTTTCCAACTGTAACGAACGATATATCTGTTGAATTTTTTTGTTTCATAACGTATTATCGTTCGTTAATATCATGAACCTCTTTCTGCAAGCCACTGGTGTTAATTATCTTCAGTTCGAATATAATCCTCCGCAGTTCATATGGTAGCTGTTGATTCAACTTAAATACGCACATTCTAAAATGAAAACGGATATATCAAAAAAAATGTCAAAGAGCTCTTGAGGTGTCGGCCCAACAATTCACCCAACAACTGAAAAAAAAAATCTAGGGTACCTACTATTTCATATCACCTATTATTGGTTGAAAATCTGATATTCCTCCTGCTCTTTAAACACACCCTGTACAAAGGGAACGAATTACAAGAAAAGGTTCGACGCCAATGACGCATAGACCAAGGATGACACTCTCCACCTTTGGTTGGAAGTATAATATCGATCAAGAAAATACATTTTCAAGCTGAAGCAAGTCAAAATTGTTCAATGTTTAGGCTGTCCCACTTGTGACAAGTAGTTTGAAAATGTTATAGGTAATGAGAGATTGTCGATACATATCCAAAATAGGAAACATTAGCACCTTCATGATCAATATATTCTATGTGGTGTATTTATCAACACACTTTCATTATTTGATGCATGACCGGGCGTAAAGTATAACTTTACTGTCCAGTTTTGCTGGTGGAAAGTGACATTTTTTCTCTTGCGAACTACTATATCCCCTGCATATAGATATTGGTAATAAGCATTCCAGTATAATTTAAGACATCTATGTTTCAGTTGTGATATATCATTATGTGATATCAGTGTTCTCTCGATATTTTCGAGATGCAAAATGATATGATCAACCCGGGGAGAAATCAACTGTGATGACATAAATTGACAGCAAATAATTGTCGGCTTCTCTCTCGAAAAATTGACTGAGTTACTCCTGATTTATAGATTCAATAATGCAACGTGAGGCAAGGTTTTTTGATGTCGTAACACGGCATATTTTTTAAATTTCATTGCTTTATAACTTTTTATTGATTGACGCATTTCAACGTAATTTACACGTCACCCATTTGAAAATGTCACAAATCCAGTGGTGGAGTCAGATTTTTTCTAAAAAAATCGCTAGTAATTTTTTTAGATTTTTGACCTTGAAAAATCAGATTAGTCGGCCCTGGAAATGGAGATTTATTCATGATATTTGGTGTCCTAATAGACTTTTTGAATATCTACCTAACAAAAAAAAAATCATTCCAATCGGTTGAAAAATGTAAGTTTTATAAGGGTGCTTCCATCTTAAATGGGTCACACTGTATATAGGCAAGTTCAATGGATATTTCATTCAGGAATGACCTGATTGGATCAATATTCCAGATTATTAGAGAATACGATATTTTTTGGTTCAACTCTTGTACTATAGATTTCTTGTTCACTGGAATCCTCACTATGCTCGTAAAATCATAGAATATTCATTGAATCATCAATACCCAGGTAGCCAGACTGACGAATGTGACGTCTATAGGACCGCTATCTAAGGTATTTTTTGGTCTCATACGTCTTCTGACCAAATTTTGACGTCATGCGGACGTCATTAATGTGACGTCTTATGGACAGCCACTGTTTGACGTCGTATAGACGTCAATCTATGGTCTTCATATTTTTTTTGGTATTATTATCATTATCATCATCATTATCATTATCATTATTATTATTACTATATAATTATTATTATTATTATTATTATTATCATTATTATTATTATTATTATTATTATTATTATTTTTTGAGTTTATATGATTCCAGTCACGACCCTGCGGCCTCCGACGTCACGCAGAGTCGTGCTGGATAAAATCCAGTGACTACTCCTCACAGCCTGTGAGGTGAGTAATCACTGGGACCAAGTACCGTGTGCCCTGAGTAGACGCAATGATCCTAGTATGACGGCCTTCTGCATTCCACCAGCCAGGATGTGTGCCTTATCACGGCACGCTGGGATTTTCTGGATCTCCGAGAGCAGCGTGTGTCGTGTGCCTCCTAGGGAGCCGATAATCAGGATGACCAATTCCACAGAATGGTCTGGATAGAGCCGGCGGAGTTCGAAGAGAAGATCTCGATATTTAGTCCGTTTTTCCTCCTCCTTCAAAACGATGTTCGTTTCGGCTGGCGCCGAAAACTCGATCACGAACATCGCTTTGGTTTGATGGTCGAGGAGGACTACATCAGGCTTGTTAGCTTGTATCTGCCTGAGGGTGGGGAATGAGAAGTTCCAATAAATTCGGAACCTCTCATTCTCCACAACGGACTCAATATCTCCCGGAGCATAGGGCAGCACTGGGGTCTCGTCTATTCCGTACGAGTGCCTCAAATAGTAGTAGAGCACTCGCAATGCCGCATTGTGTCTATGGATATAGGCCGAGACTGCATACACCGTGCAAGAAGACAGCAGGTGCATAATTGTCTCGGGCGCCCTGCGGCAGGCCCTGCAACTTGTGTCAGGGACCTCCATACCCATGACACGGCTACGGTAGACGAGAGTGTTAAAAACCCCATCCTGGCATGCCATGATGAACCCCTCTGTTTCCGATTTGAGCCCGCCTGACTTCAGAAAAGCAAAAGTCATTTCTTTGGATAAGCCCCGGTCTTCAATGGTCTTGAAGTAGACCGAATGCATGGGCTTATCCATGTGAAGCTGCAGGAGCTTTTTCACTTCTGCAGCTTTGATGCGGGCTTTTCTCCGAGCGGGTTCTAGCTCAGTAACTGAGTCCTGAGCCTCGCGCTCGGAGTCGAAAATCAGAGACAATTCATCGGCTGCTCGACGTGCTGCCCTGAAAAGAAAAGCTCCTACTCCTGCCTCTTCATGGGTTTTAACCATTTGCAGAAGGGGATCCGAACTCCTGATGACTTTGCAGGCGCCATCCAGAACCATTCTGTTATGGAGATACTCCAAGCTCAAGAGTCCACGGCCACCCTGGTCTCTAGGTATGTATAACCGTGGAACGGACGAATTTGGATGCAGACTCCTATGGAGATGCATCATCTTGCGAGTACTTACGTCAAGTTGTCGCAGCTCGACTTGTGTCCACTTTATCACTCCAAATGAGTAAAGTAGGATCGGAACAGCAAGCATGTTAGTCGCAGCGACTTTGTTCTTCCCCGACAGTTCTGACGACCAGATCTGTCGGAGCCGCTGTCGATACTTGCTGCGGAGAGCGTCTTTTACCCGTTGTGCCTCCTGGATGTGAGTTTCCTCTACACCCAGGTAGGTGTACGTCTCTCCGGCATCCAGGTGGTGTAGGATGCTTCCGTCCACGAGCTGCGCGTCCTTGTCGTAGTTCTCGCATCGTCCTCTCTTGAGATGAACCAGTGCACATTTGTCCATCCCGAATTCCATTCCAATTGCCTGCGTGTACTCCTGCACCACCCTGAGGGATTGGTCCATATCCCTCTCACCAGAGGCATAAAGTTTGAGGTCATCCACATAAAATAAGTGGGTGACTTTATGCCTCCGGTAACTGGGTGGGCCGCAGTTGTATCCTCTGGTTTTGCGGAGCTCAACGGATAGTGGCAGAAGTGAGATGCAGAATAGGAGAGGGCTAAGGGAGTCTCCTTGAAATACTCCTCTCCTTATGATAACTGGCTCTGTCTGAACTCTCGCATTACCTGATGTTATAGTAAAGCGGGTCTTCCAGACCAGCATCAGTTGTTCTATGCATCTCACTATAGAATCGGGTACCGAAAGACATTTGAGCAAGTACACGAGTAACTCATGTGACGTTGTGTCAAATGCTTTTCGGTAATCGATCCAGGCCACAGAAAGATTCCGCTTGTACTGCACAGAGTCCTGTGTAATAGATCTATCTATCAACAGGTTCTCCTTGCAGCCAGCGACACCTTTCTTCGACCCACGCTGCTCAAAAATCCGTTGGTAAACCGGATCAACTACTAGGAGTACTCGCATGTACAAGATGCGTGTGAACAACTTGTAACATGCTTGTTATTGTTATTATTATTATTATTATTATTATTATTATTATTATTATTATTATTATCATTATCATTATGTATGTATAGGAAAACGAAGTTATGAAATAAATCAATTAATCTATCCAAATAACTGTATAAATGTACATATAATAAAAATGTATTTTATGCCATAGGCTTCCCTTTATTTTCAATGTTTAAATTTAGCGCCAAAGACAATTTTCACATTACCGACCAGATGGCCAATGGCGATCAAGTAATCACGCGAAGAGATTGTGTATGCGACTCGCGACCATCTCGCGACTGCCGTTAGTGGCGTTAGTGCCGTTCAGCGGTCGGTCTGTGGTTCAGCGTCAAGCTTGCATCGTGCATGGTGCGTTCCCGTTGTTGTTTGTGAACGGCGTCTGTGCCATTGGATTTGTTAAGAATGTTTAAATGTTGAGTGTTTGAGTGGTATTTCTATACAGTCTGTGTTTCACGTGAAAGTATTCAGGATGTATTGTGTAATACAATTTGATGACAGTGGAAGCAACAGCGTAGCTGTTGTTCACGAAATTTGGCTGACGCCGTTGAAAAAGGATGTGTTTTGGCCGCCATTTAAGGCGGGCCTTTCGCGACAGCTTTCCGACCGAATATAGCCTATATATATATATACTAGTTCAACAACTATTTCTAGGTGTCAGTGTGATGTCGAAATCGGAATAAAATAATTAAATTACAGCTTTCACAGCTATTGTAGAGTTCTTCGATTTCGTCTGTTACAGCAGGTC
This sequence comes from Phaedon cochleariae, assembly GCA_918026855.4. Classification (NCBI taxonomy): domain Eukaryota; kingdom Metazoa; phylum Arthropoda; class Insecta; order Coleoptera; family Chrysomelidae; genus Phaedon; species Phaedon cochleariae. The sequence goes on along the minus strand of OU896722.1, from coordinate 18,862,082 downwards.
ACCAATAGGTGGCACACAATTGAATGCAATCGTAGGTAATTAAATTATGTACGTGCAGTGTTGCCAGAGCTACTGCTCCACGGGCCTGCTCAACATGATTCCACTTTTCACTCCATTCAAGTCAAGCAAATACCTATATCTCGCTACAATGAAAATTTATGTCATGAGTCATTTTTGAAACTGTCTTCACAAGTAGTCTTTCGAATATTTCTTTTCCTTTTTAATTTCATTTCCTACTAATATAACTTATCATTATTGGCGTTGCCAGAAAAACTTCCAAGGATGGGGATCGAAATCATTGTTCAGGGCAAAATACTCAAAATAGTCTGTGTAATTCAGAAATAATGTGTGCAAGATTTTTTATCAAGTTCAGATGGCTATAAATAGAAATTTCGTGTTTTCTGTATAGGGTATATACGTAGACGATTGCCTAGTTTCAAATATCTTCATTCTTACGAATTCACACTGCTATTACTGATATAAGGGTTATATTGTTATATACAGTGTGTAGAATGAAAGAAATCCTTGATTCAAATTTCATGTTCTCTAATTCAGACCTGCTTGCTGAAATACAAATTTCGATCATAATTGCACTTATGAAAAAAACAATTTTTTCGAAGTGAGAACTTCTAGGCGCGTTGAGCACTTTTTTGGGTGGAGAAAAACATTGGATTTCGCGTCATCGTCACGACCCGTTTCGTGTCCCGTTATCGCGAGGTCAATGAATAGCAATAAATTTGAAGGGTGCAGTATCGCATCTCATCTTATATTATGTAGTATTTTGTAATTATGATTAGATTCTATTCTAAATTGGTATATGGAGGTTTTCGGGGTCGGAGATTATGATTCTTCCGTGGAAATTAGGATATTGAAGATGGCTGACGAGTTTTATTTATAATAATTATGATCCCATTCTATTCAAAATTGGTGTCTGGGGGTTCTCGGCGTCGGAGATTATGATTCTTTCATCATGGCTCCACCAATATGGCGCACGAGTTTCGTAATTATGATTCTATGCCATTTGAAATTTGTATCTGGGGTTTTTTGGGGTCGGAGATTATGAATCCCGAAATGAAAAAATTCAAGATGACGGATTCAATATGGCGGACGAGTTATGTGATGATGATTCTATCCTATTCAAAATTTATATATATGGGTGTTTGGGGTCGGAGATTATGATTCTATCGTCAAAATTGGGAAATTCAGGATTGCAGATCCATTAAAGCGGACAAGTTTTCTAATTTTATTATCCGATTCTATTCAAAATTTTTACTGGTGTTTCAGGGGTCGGAGATTTTGGATCATTTGTCAAAATTAGGAGATTCAAGCGAACACCATCTCAAAAGTTTTTGTTAGTCTATCTTAGACAGCGAATGTTTTTAGGTAATAAAGTTTGTCGAGTTGATAAAAATTCTGTTTGATAGTGATAAAACAGTGTATAGTGTGAGTGTGATTATATCGTACCAAAGTTTCCAGGATTCCCTGGTTTCGGTCTTCAACATAACGGTGAGAAATTGATTTGCCATCATATGCTTTCTATATCTCACAATCCATTTTGTTTTAATGGTCAACTTTTTTCAAATCATTTAAAAATCGAATCATAATGAAAAAAATATAAGAAAATTATGTTCATGCTGATATAAAACTCACAAAGTTATTGTATGAGGAATTTTAAAATGAAATATTTTTCTTGAACAACCTGTTTCTCCAAAACTAACAACATTTTCTATGAGAGATGTGAGGCTGCATCTTGATATTCTGATGTTTACTTTTTCTAGCTCACACATTGACCATTTTCATGCTGATTTAAAACTTACAAAGTTATTGTATGAGGAATTTCAGAATAAAATATTTTCCTTGTACACCCTGTTTCTCCAAAACTAACAGCATTTTCTATGTGAGATGTGAGATGTGAGGCTGAATCTTGATATTCTGATGTTTACTCTTTCTAGCTCACACATTGACCATTTTGAATGAATAACCCTGTATATATTTCAAAGAAAATTTTGATATCACGGAATTCATTGAATTTCAAAAATCTTCCCCAAAGAAGATGTAAGTGGAATATGAAGTATCTACCTACGATAATTCTCTAAAACATGAACTGGATATTCGATAACATCTTCAAATGTCTCGAAAAAAAAGCAGATGTCGAACAGCACTTTATCAAAACTCCTTCATCCATAAAACGGCTAGGCTCTGGGATTCAGTGCCCGAGGAAGTATTCCCAACAACATACATATAATCTCCAGAAGTTCAAAAAGAAACTCCAATACCTACCTCCTGTCCCTATCCTCCCTAGGAACGCACGATGTTCTTTGAACATTATAGGGATTTCCTTTCGTGCGCTCCAAGCGATTAAAAAAATAATTACAAAACTCGTCCGCCATATTGAATCCACCATTTTGAATTTTCTTATTTCGATGAAGAAATCATAATCTCCGACCTCGAAAACCCCCAGATACCAATTTTGATATTCTGATGTTTACTATTTCTAGCTCACACATTGACCATTTTGAATGAATGACCCTGTATATATTTCAAAGAAAATTTTGATATCACGGAATTCATTGAATTTCAAAAATCTTTCCCAAAGAAGATGTAAGTGGAATATGAAGTATCTACCTACGATAATTCTCTAAAACATGAACTGGATATTCGATAACGTCTCCAAATGTCTCGGAAAAAAAGCGGCTGCTATATTTTCAAATATTCCGTATGTGGCTGACTTTCCTGTTGCCTCGCTTTTCTGCCCATTCTTATGAATTTTTGCGACATATCAATTGCAGCAGCTTGCAACACTGGCTTTTCAATTATTGATTATATGCCGGTTAGTTTGAAGTTCATCTGAAGTTCACGCAATTCAAAGTGGCACGTGGCGGACTGCGGAAAGACGGGGAATCACCGTGCGACCAATGAATATCCCCCCGGTTCGCCGCGGGAGGGAGAGAGACATATAACGATTTCTCGCTCAGTTTTGTTTTTTTGCCGTGGCGGTATTATCCTTTGTGAATATCGCCATATCAATGGATCCAAAATCTGAGAACTGTACTCTGAGAGTTCTGAGACGAATGTTTTTGCATGAGTTTTAGAGTGAAATAACCTGAACTTTTGACACAGATTAACAAAGCTTTTTGAAGTTTGTTCCACAACTGTGCCATTCCTATTATTTCCATCTATATGCTGACATAATTATCGATCTCATGAATAGAATTGAAGAAATTCTGCTGAATTTGTATGTTTAAATTTTCAGGTCTACTTATATAATTATAATGCAGTGACAAATTCTAGGCCGTTTCAAACTACTCTATTTATTTTTTAGTTCTTTTTAGTTTGGTTCTCTATACCTCTTCATTTTTTCAAACTACTCTTTATTTTCTACTCACTTCTTTTTAGTATGGCTATCTATAAAAAGGTGTTTCATTAGTTTTTCAAACTAATATTTATTACAATAGCTGATACCCGGCTATATACAATTATTTCCAGAAAATATTTTTTTAGTTAAATATTTATCAACATACTTATATTCATTTGTTTTCTAATTCTTCTCCGACCCCGAAAACACACAGATACAAATTTTGAATAGAATCGGATCATAACTACAAAACTCAGTTGCCATCCTCCATCTTCAATTTCCTTATTTTGATGAACAATCATAATCTCCCATCCCAAAATCCCCCATATACAAATTTGGAATGGAATCGGATTGAGTTACAAAACTCGTCAGCCATATTGAATCTGCAATCTTGGATTTCCAAATTTTGATAAAAGGATCATTATTTTCGACTCCGAAAACCCCCCGATACCAATTTTACATAGAATCTAATCATAATAATTAAAAAACTCTTGCACCATATTGGATCCACCATTTTGAATTTCCCCATTTTGACAAATCATTCATAATTATCTACGACCTCTAAAACCTCCAGATACCAATTTTGAATAGAATCTGACCATAATTACAAAGCTCGTCCGCCATATTGGATCCGCCATTTCGAATTTCCTAATTTCGATAAAAAATCATAATCCCTGACCTCGAAAACCAGCAGATACCAATTTTGAATGATATCTGACCAATCTGTTCTGTTCAGCACCAAAACATACGCTGATGCTCTTAGATTCCATCCAGAGAAGAGCCATTCGCCTGGTGGGTGACGCCACACTCACTCACTCTTTGACATCATTGGAACACCGTAGAAAGGTCGGCGACCTTTCACTTTTCTATCGATACTTCCACGGGAAATGGCTATCATCCCTCCACTAGCAATACCAGACGAAGTAGACAAGCCCAGTCAGCACATCCTTTCGTTGTCAACCTCGAAAGATGTCGAACAGCACTTTATCAAAACTCCTTCATCCATAAAACGGCTAGGCTCTGGAATTCAGTGCCCGAGGTAGTATTCCCAACAAAATACATATAATCTCCAGAAGTTCAAAAAAAAACTCCAATACCTACCTCCTGTCCCTATCCTCCCTAGGAACGCACGATGTTCCTTGAACATTATAGGGATTTCCTTTCGTGCGCTCCAAGCGATAAAAAAAATAATTACAAAACTCGTCCGCCATATTGGATCCACCATTTTGAATTTCCTTATTTCGATGAAGAAATCATAATCTCCGACCTCGAAAACCCCCAGATACCAATTTTGGATGGAATCTGACCATAATTACAAAGATCGTCCGCCATATTGGATCCGCCGTCTTGAATTTCCAAAATTTGACGAAATATTCATAATCTCCGACCCCGAAAACCCCTGAGTACCAATTCTGAATGAAATCGGATAACTATACTCGGTCGCCATATTGGATCCGCCATTTTGTATTTTCTATTCAAAAAATTGATTACGACCGATTCTCATACCTACCGAATACGCACAAAAAATTTTATACGAATCGGTCGAGCCGTTTCGGAGGAGTTCGACCACTATGACCGTGACCGTGACAGGAGAATTTTATATATTAGATTTGTTCGTCTTACAAACACTCGGAGAACCTCCCCTTGGAATATGCCCAGATAATTGAATAATACCCTCTGTATTATCACGTCGCCTAGATTTCATAATATGTCCGAGTAATATGTATAACATTGGCAACGGTGTAAACGGGTTTGAATTCATCATCTCTCCTAAGCGCCATCTGCTTGCAATACAATGCACCATTCCTCTCTGCCGCAGTCTGTCATTTCGAACACTGCCATCTATCAGGTAGTGCCTGAACTACCACATCCTAGTTTCCTGCATTATATTCTTTCAAGAAATGGAGTTTACCGAGATCAGCTGGGATGAATGAATATTTTTTTGACAGAATAATCGTTTTTGTTGCTTCCTGTCCTAATGGAAACATTTCAAGAGCTGATATTTCAGTGACACCTCGCCGAATTTCCAACAATTGTACTGAGATCGAAAATCTTCAATTTGAGACAAAAAAATTTCAATGTTTACGTTTTTCAAAAATCTGTATCTTCTATAAATAAATGAGTTTCGACTCCGTATGATAACCAGGCCCTAGTCCCAACCTTCTTCTTTACGATGATTTAATAAGTTTTTCAATTGAATCATTCATGAGCCCAAATAGCAACAACTAGTGCAGGCCTGCAAGTCGATTTGGTTGAAACTCTCCTCTTAAAGACAGCAAAACATACAAAAGAGCTCTCTGTGAAGGGGCAGCCATCGACGCTGAAATTTTCAACTATGTGTAATACCTTACATTACTATTTTGTTGATAAAATCTTCATTCGTAGCAAATTTATTTTATATCACAAATGATTACATTCCTCACCAGATTATAACCATTAACCCCAAAATTTTATGAAAAAAAAAAACAGACGTCTTATTGACGTCGGAAATTGGTCAGTAGTGTCGTCAGTTTAAGGTCCAATTTGAAAACACATACTGACGTCTAAAAGACTTTCAAATATGACGTCATTTGGATGTGTCTTACTTACGTCATTTGGACGTCGCATTTGTTGAAATAAAGACGTCTTTTGGCCGAATGTGATGCCGTCAATTAGACGTCATATAGTCGTCATGTGCTACATGGGTATTTAATTCTTAAGTATTTCAGTCATGATGAAAACCATTAGCCAAGATCGAAAGGATTGGAATAAATTCATAATAATAGTTATGTGGCAATTTTTCAAATACTCACCGTCTAGCAACATCTATTTTTCCTGCAAAGAATGTTTCCCATGTGTACATTTTTATAATCTTTATTGTCGACAACATTTCTTGTGTAACTTGTAATCGTTCATCAGTCCTCTTATTCATTTTCATCCTCAAGTTCTTTATTCGATTTCCAATGAACACTACAAAGAAGTAAAGCTCATCACTTCAGATTTCCATCAATCATTAATATTTTGGAATCCATCTTTCTGAAAGGATTGGATGTAAATATCCAAGATCAGTAAATAATTTAAGTTCATTCGTGGAGAGGGTGGTGCGTTCAATAAATTCAGTGAAATTTAAGATGATTTTATATGGGTTGTTAGTCTCAATTCTTGTTGTTAGTTGATAATTTGTCATGAATAATATATCATTCCAGCAGATAAAGTTGATATTTCGAGTATCTGCTAGATGGTTAATAGTGAATTCGGAAAATGTTTACTCAGGAATATTATTCTTGATTAACTCACACATAAGTTGTTTATCTCAAGGATCACAAGAAATTGTAACTGGAATGAATATAAATCAAAATCGATCAGAATCCGATCAGATTCATAGAATCATCAACGGAAAAACTGCATGAATTTTTCCAATCGCTTATACTCTCAAGAAGGGCACTTTTTCAAGTGATAAACAAATCGAATAAAACATCAAGATTTGTCATATTTCGAATCCATATTCAATATTCTTATTATGAAATCATTTTCATAAACAAAACATTGCTTCCTTCAAGTCTATAGAGAATATGGGTCAGCACCAGTAAACAATAAATATTCAATAAGTATGTCATTGCCAAAACTAGAAACGAGGACATCGTTGGATGGTGATGGAATTCGAAACTACTGATTCAGGAAGAGATAGACTTTGAGCTGGCATGAGAATTGAAAGGCAGATCTTCGGAGATAGGGACAGTTGTCAGTCCTCCAGGCGAGGGTGAGGATAGCTGCTGAGTTAGGTAGACCGCGCATCTTGGGTTTTAGTTAGTGCCCTTTTTGTTTTGCGGGTTATTTTCGACCATAAGAGCTTTCGTGTTGCCTCCTTGAGAGAACGGCCGATCATGTTGGATAATATATTGAGGTAAGAGAATTTTGTGTTGTACTGGGCGTTGTATATATTTTTGTTTCTCCAGGCAAATCTTATAAAATTCCCTGATTTATAAAAACCTGTGGTTGTTTCACTGAATAGTGGTTATCCTGAGTAGATAAGAAAGATGAAAGCCTTCTGAGATAAGCTCATCAGGCTGAAAGGGTTTAGCTGTTCCTTACTGAGTACGTCACAAGCGACGGGGGTTGATCCTTTATTAGCCCCGTACGCGACAATACCTATCATTCTGAAGATAATTATACCATCTGATCATAAACCAATTGTACATGTGTCGTTATTCTAACGCATTTGATCATGAAATCATCCGAGGTACGGATACCCATTCCTTCTATGATCATTGGCAATATACAGAAATGCATAATACTGAAAAAAGTCCCAGCAGAGAGTACCCTGCTATGCTTTTCTTACCTGTTGATTCTTCTGTTGGATATCAAGATTGGCTAAGATGAATGTATTGTTTTGTAATATTAGTGAGAAATAACAAGTTGAAGATTGAATTTGCCGATCACATAATAATATAATTTCACATCCTCCACTCCAAATTTTCATATTACAACAGGTTATGGATCCAGTTATCCTAGCTGTGTTGTAAATCACGAAGTTTCAAGAAGAAGAAAGTACCGGAGAAAGAGCATAAAGCAGATAGATATTCTCTCAAGTGAATATCAGAAGTAAATAAGAGTCAATCCATATAAAGGATTCAGCTGCTGTCCAAGTTGAATTTCGCCACGTTGGAGATCCAAGTGGAAGCTTTATTGGTGAAAAGCGACGATTAGGGATACGTAGATGGAACTATGAAGCAATCCGATGATATAGCTGCTGCTGTAGACTGAAGGAAGAGTCATGCCAAGGCTATTTCGGATTCAATTCTTGCAATAGACCCTTCCGAACTCAGGCATATAAAAAATTGTTTAACTGCAGAAAAAAAATGGGAAGAACTCCATGATGTGTATAAGTCACAAGGTCTAGCGAAAAAAGGCAATGTTATTGAATACACCCATTCATCATGAGATGCAATGATATGAGAGAGCACCTTACCAACTCCTTTGAAATAATGGACAAGCTAGAAGAGACGTACTCAAAGATCAACGAAGAATTATTCACTTTCTCACTTTTGTACAGTATCCTAGAATCTATGAATCATTCAGAATTGCTATCGAAATTCGAGAAACTCTACCTTCACAAGAAGCCCTGGGAATAAAAGGAATATTGATGGAAAGAAGTCATCAGATACTATGTTAGCATCAAGAAATCAGTCGAAGATATCTTATCAGAAAAGGAATGAAAAAATTTGAACCTTTCGAATATATCTGTCATCGGTGTGGGGAATGTGGACGATGAATTAGAGACCGCAGAGCGAAGACGTGGAATGAGAAGCCAATGGTAGATTCAAGGGTAATAACTTCTAAACTTGCCAAACCGGACGAAATCACTTTAAAAGTTTCAGCAAGCGCCGAAAGTCACTGCTGTTCAAATTATGGGGCATCTTCTTATATGCAAGAACACAATCCTTGAACCTATCAGATGATGACTCCACAAAAATTGAAGGGATTGGTAATGTCAGACTGGCAGTGGCAAAAAAATTATCTATCAAACTGCAGAAAACATAACTAGTACCAGACTTCTGATCGAATTAAATATCAGTAGCCAACATCACAGAGAATAGATTTGATGTGATTTTTACTGAAAATGTAGTCGTCATTGTGAACGGAGATACTGGAGAGAAGGTCTTTGAAGCAAACCGAATTGAAGATTTGTATTTATCCAAAAACATTTTGAAAACGCAAAATACGAAGTTGAGCAAATCCTACGGAGAGTGGCACATTAAATATGGTCATTTCAATGGAAAAGATTCGGAATACTTGGCCTCACACAATGAAGTAATTGACCCAAGATTCTCTTAACACGAAGAATTACCTCCATGCAAAGTATGTATACAAGCGAAGCAGACTCGAAAACATTTCACTCCTACTATAACATGAAACAAACATCTCTCGGAAATATTCCACACAGATATTTGTGGATCTTTACTAGGTGGTTCAAGATATTTTCTTACATTCAAAGATGACAAATCGAGGTGTTGCAAAATGTATTTCCTCAGAGAACGAGGTGAGTTATATAAAAAGTTCATTACCTTTAAGAATTCATTGGAAAATGTGCTGTTAGGAAATATAAGATATGAAACAGAAAGGTCACATCACTAAGCTGAGCAAGGAAGAAGTGAAAGAAGGTAGACAAAGGTTGTGGTACTTGCCTCACTTTTACGTAATCAACCCAAATAAGCCAAATAAACTTCGCATTGTTCCGATGCCGCAGCAAATTCTAATGGTGTAAGCCTAATTGATTGTCTTTTGTCTGGTCCAGACTTATACAGGGTGTCCCATTGGGAAACGGAAAAACTCCAACGGTGGGTAGAGCTCATCAAGGTGGTTCTGAATATACCATATTTGTAGGGTCTCACAAGTTTTATATCCCAGATATAAGGTGTTTTATTAATTTTGTCCAATTCTTTGTGAGGACATAACTTACGAACCACTTAGTATATTCTTTCGTGATTTGATACACGATTCCTTCTTTTTTTGCCAGAGCGACTCACCTTTCAGTTACTAAAAAAATTCAGGTCCGGATTAACAAAAGTTGATAATATCTCTGGACACCGAAAAGAACACTCTGTATTTTCGAATTCTCAGAATCCGCCTACGTATTTGGAGAGTGCATATGAAGCTGACCGAATGGTGTACTTGTCATTTTCTCGCATGAAATTTCACTAAGGAATTCCTGATTTTGAATTCGAGGTTTTATGCATTTGGATAGGTAGAAATAATATGTCTAGAGATTTCCCAATCGAATAACAATAATTATCAAGAAACCACCCAGTATATTCTTCTGAACTTTGGTACACGAGTTCTTCTCATTCTACCCAAGCGCCTCACCTATCATCCACGAGGAGAATCCAGGTCCGGATTAACGAAAATTGAGCATATTTCTGGACCCCAAAAAGAACACCCATGATTTTCGAATTCTCAAAATCCGCTTACATATTTGGAAAGTGCGTTTACTTTTCATTTCTCCACATGCAATTCCACGAAGGAATTCCTGATTTTGAATTCGAGGTGTTATGCATTCGAATAGGAAGAAATTATATGTTTTCAAATTTCCCAATCGAACCACCCAGTATATTTTTTTGAAATTCAGTATACGAGTTCCTCTTGATCTTCTCAAGCCCCTCACCTATCATTCACGTGGAAAATTCAGGTCCGAATTAACGAAAATTGATTATATTTCTGGGCCCCAAAAAGAACACCCTGTATTCTCGAATTTCCATAATATGCTTACATATTTGAAAATTGCACAAAAAGCTGAATCGAATTGTCTATTCTCCATTTTCATACGAATGCTATTTCACTACTGAATTCCTGATCATGAATTTTGGGTTTTACGCATTTGGATAGATAGAAATCGAGGTAAAATGGAAAGTTTTGAGTTTTCAGAATCAGAAATCAATAGGTAAAAGAGCATGCGGCATATTGAACAGTACACAATTTGATTCGTCTCTTCGTGAACTTTCCAATTATGGAATCGAATTTTGAAAATTTCGGGCCCAGAAGATTATAATTTTCCGTTGAACCGGACCTGGATTTTTATCGTGACTGATGATAGGTGAGTCGCTGGCATAGAAGAAGGAACACTTGTGTACCAAATTCCGAAAGAATAAACTGGGTGATTCGTGATAGTTTTTGTTATTCGATTGGGAAAGCTCAAAACATTTCATTTATACCTATCCAAATGCATGAAACCTCATATTCAAAATCAGAAAATACCTAGTGAAAAAGCATGCGGAAAAATGAAAAGTACATCATACAATTCAGATTTCCATGCACTTCCCAAATGTGTGAGCGGATTTTGGAAATTCGAAAATACAGGGTGATATTTTTGGGGTCCAGTTATATGATCAATTATCGTTGATCCGGTCCTGGACTCTTCACGTGACCGATAGGTGAGTTGCTTTGATAGGAGAAGGCAAAATCGTGTACCAAATTTCAAATGAATATACTGGGTGGTTCGTGAGTTATGTCCTCACAAATAATTGAACAAAATTGATGAAACACCCTATATCTCGGATATGAAACTTGCGAGACCCTACAAATATGGTATATTCAGAACCACCTTGATGCGTTCTATCCACTGTTGGAGTTTTTTCGTTTTCCAATGGGACACCCTGTATAACTCACTATACACCATATTATTGAATTTTAGAGTTGAGAGAATAACATTCACTGCGGACATTGAAGAGATGTTTCTAGAAGTGAAGAAAGACGACCTGCAGTTCAACGCATATTGTCAAGAGGAATGAAGAGACGGGAACCACCTAATGTCTATGAAATCAATGTAGTTGTCTTTGATTCGACCAGTGGATCATGTTTATCACAGGAAGCTGAAAATAAAAATGCAAGAGACTTCAATGATCGTTATCCAGAAGCAGTTAGACTAATAACTGAAGATCATTAAATGAACAACTATCTTGAAAACGCTGATTGTGGAAAAGAGGCAAAAACATTGGTCAATGACGTAATCGAAATTCATAGATAGGAAGGATTCACAATATGCAACTGGATATCTAATGCACAAGATGTGATTCGAAATTTAGATCTAATTTCAGTGGCTGGGAGTCAGAAATCTCTGGAAAACAACACGGACAAATCAACTGAGAAAACATTAGGAGTTTGGTGAAACCCAGAAAAAGATATGTTTGGCTTCAAAACGAAATTTCATTGAGTTGATGAATCTGTATCAGAGAATGTGAGACGACCTACGGAAAGTGAGATCTTGAAAGTTGTCATGTCAGTTTTCGATCCGCTGGGATTTTCAGGAATGGTCACTGGGAAAATTCCATTACAGAATATAATAATTATGGCGGAGTCAAATAGTATGGGATGACGAGATCACCGATAACTCTGAACAAAAAATTGGCTAAATATATAAAGGATTTGAAGAATATTTCTGAATTCAGCATTCCCTGGCAGTACTGTATTTCAAATAGAGAGACAAGTGAAATCCAACTCCACATATTTGTGCGACGCCTCTGAAAATGCTTGTGCATGTGTGACATTTATGAGCTGGCGTGATAACAATAAGGTAAGTGTCTGTTTTGTAAGTGATAAAACAAAAATTGCACCTCTGAAGCCAAACTTCAATACCGCGACTGGAATTAGAAGCAGCATTAATGGGGGCGAGACTTGGAACTTTTTTAAAAAATAATTTGGAATTGATTATCAGCAAAACTTCCTATTGGACCGATTCTTGAACAGTTCTGGACTGGATTGATTCAGAAGCACGTAGTTACATGGTATTTGTTGCTCAGAGACTCGGTGAGATTCAGGAGATAACTAGTTCATTTGAATGAAGACACGTTGGATCGAAACAAAATGTTGCTGATTGAGCTACTAAATATTATGATAACATGAATTACTCATCCGGCAGTAGATGGATCAATGATCCACCATTTCAGCTCGGAAACCATAAGAAGTGGCCATCTGCAGATATAATATGAGATTCACTTGGACGTCAAGAGGATACCAAAGAACGTAGAGAATTCGTATTTTTGAACTTCAACAAAGAAAATTTAGAATTTACCAATCCAGAAAGATTCTCGAAATAAATGAGACTGTCGACAGCAACGACTTGGATAGAGAGATTCATAGAGAATTGTCGAAAAAAGATCAAGAAGAAGGCCATGCTTGATTGCATAAAACTTCAGGAATCTGAAAAATTGCTTTACAGGAAAGTCTAATATGATTCATTTCCAGAAGAATTGACTGTCCTATCGAGAGGTTAATCTTTATCCAGATCTAGCCGACTATTTACATCCAACTGTCAATTGAATCCTGACGAGAGATTGATAAGATTGGGGGGAAGATTGAATAAGAGCAGTTTATTGGATATGAATATAAAAAGTCCAATAGTTTCAGATCCGAAGCACAAAATTACGAAATTGATCATTCAACACTATCATGAGGAAGTCAACCATCATAGACAAGAAACAGTCATCAACAACCTCAGACAAAAATGTTGGATACTTAAAATGCGACATGCTGTCAGAAGTTGTTGGGCAAATTGTCAGAAATGTAAGAATAGAAAATCTCCGCCATTAATTCCGATCATGAGACTACCGTCATTTCATTCAAAAACAACAATTAGGCCATTCATCAAATCAGGAGTTGATCATTTTGGACCAATCGAGGTGGCTGTTGAAAGAAGTGTCATTGAACGATATGGTGTCATTTTCTGACTTGAGGACAGATGGAATCATTCGTGTGTTATGACAATTTGACTGTAGTAGTAGATTCCCGGAAGAAATGTACAGCGACAATGGCTTATGTTTTGAAGGGACTGATCGAAAACTCTCAGAAAACCTCAGGAAATCAAATAAGTCAGGAAAAACCAAATGTTGTACATTGATGGGTGTTAAATGGTACTGGAATCCAAGTTCTGCAACTCATATGGTAGGAGCATGAGAACGACTCATGCAATCCATAAAGAAGAACATCAAAGAAGTACTCGAGACCAAGCATCCTCAAAAATATGTTCTGAGGACAATATTTGTCGAAATTGAAAATATTTTAAACTCTCGACCACTGACTCACGTTTCTGTCGGCCCTGACGATACGGAAGCTCTGACTCCAAATCACTTCCTCATTGTACTGACATCGATGAGAAGAATGTTGATTTGCTGTCGGAGTGGAGAGCTGCTCAAAAGATAGTGTACATCTTTTGGCAGAGATGGTCAAAAGAATATTTACCATTGATTGCCAAAAGAACTGAATGGTTCAAAGATCGAGTTCCAATCAAATTAGGGGATATCGTTTTGATTGTAGACCCCAATGGTCTGAGAAATGTTTGGCACAAAGCTGAAGTGACTAAACTATATCAAGCCAAAGATGGAAAAATAAGAGTTGTTGATGTTACGACATCGAATGGCCAGTATCGAGACTTTGTGTACTGGATCAAGAAAAGAGGACGAAACCAATGATCAATAGAAGAAATGAAGATAGTATTTGTAGTCAAACCAGGATGAAACAAATACTAGGGGATAGAATGTTGTAGATTGTTCAATGAGTTTGTTCGATTCCATAATTGCCCTGTAATTTTACATGAGTCGACTGTGGAAACAAAGAAACATTAGTATAAAAAAATATAATTTTTGACTTTGACACGTATATTTCGAATTTATTATTATGCCTTCCGAACCAAGATATTCGAATATATATTTCAGGTATATAAGTGATTTTTTCCAGAATGCCTATTGATTTTGATCTAGCTACGCCACGCTAGACACCTACAGACCGGTTTTGAGCTCTTTGACTCTCATCAGTGCAGGACAGTCTCCGGCCAGCAATCCTAAGACCGCCGACTAAGCGTAGCTGAGCCAAACAAAACTCAAGTTGGCATTAGATTCGCCCAGAGTGGGAATTCATGGTTGAAATTATGCCAGTCCTCCAGAATATATATAGTTTTATGGTCTGAGTATCAGTATTTCTCCTTGCAGTCTTTGGAGTGTGTTTGTCTGTCATTCTATTTGTTGTATATCCGAAAGCTCTTCATTACTGGGGACAATTCGTATTAAATTGTTGTTTGTGTTTCATCATTGAATGACATCTTCACCGGTTATATCAACTCTAGGGGTTTCATTACAAAGTGAATCGAAAAAGCGAAAATTCTGGAATTCGCCATTGAATAACTAACACTCCATATATGGTATTGCGTTTAGATTCGTTTTGCTAGTATTTTAGCTATGCTTGAATAGAAGAGGCTAGTTACTGTTCTGTAAAAAATTCAGAATATTTCATTTCTGATATTACTTGAAAACATCCCGAACATATGAAACTGAACCATATGGGTGAAACTTTCTTTATGCTCATTTCATTTATATTCCATACCTAAAGCCTCCTTACTTAGAGAGTTGGTATACTGATATTACCTTGTATTGGTATTGCTCCGATGAGGAACATTATCCCTACAAGAGATGGCATCCCAATCCGATTATAGATCAAATAGCACAAAACTATCGTTTGAATAAATGCTATCCAGAGATCGTTGAACAGCCATATAGAGGTCTCCAGTTGTAGAACATCCTTGGTGATGACTGTAACAATGTTTCCTAGAATATAATAATGATTATTCTTCAATTTGATCGATAACTACTGAGAATTAATGTATTCTCCGATCTTTGTTGCTGATTTGACCTTATGAATAGTACAGAATAATCAAGAACATGTTCATCTAGATCTTCCTTCTCCATCAATGATCATGATCAATCCCCAGAATGCTACGGAGGAGATTCAGATTTTTTCAGAACTCAAGAAAGAAATAATTGGTTGACACAAAACTCGAATTTGGAAGGAAATATTCATATGTCTTTGTTAGTTGATATATTTTATTGAGGATTTGTCAAGAACACTCCTGAATCGAGATATAAATATGATTATGCCAGACGTCGAGAAAATGGACGAAACAAATATCATCAACTCACTTTGAGCAATTCACGAAAATCATCATTCTTTATAGACACTCTCTAATAATATAATAAACCTGAAGACTCTCAATTGCTCATCATCACGAACGAATAATAAATTACCCATTCAGATAGTATCCAGTCTCAAATTGATCCTAGGAAGTGAAACTCATTCAGGATGCAATAAGACAATTGAAGAATGATTTGTTAAATTAAATTTCTGAGAATTATTGCTAAGTTGGACGAGGACTAGTGGATTCCACATTCTTCAACTTGTTTGAACTATTATTGCAATGCCAGAATTTTCGAAATAATTCCGAATTGGTTGTCCTAGAGAGTTCTGCTGACAGTTAACCGATACTCAATGATGATAGCTTCATAACCTCAAGATTGTAGTACAATCATAAACAATTGATTGGACAAATTTCCCCAGTACTGAAAGAAAATATTTGAGTGTTCAATAATCACCTTTGAATCAGAAAATCTAGAGTTCTCAACAATGTTGTTGGCGTCTCACTGTAACCTCTTAATATTGCAATCATTTTTCTATGTATGAGTGAATTATACAGTGTGTCCATTCAGTGCGTTATTCTTAGATATCTCGAAAGCCATAACCTAATTATATTGAAAAACTTTGAAGAAAGAAGTTTTTCAGTTACCAAAGTTGCTTGTTTCAAAAATACTTTCAACATTACTGAGTGTTTCATGAAAGCAAGAAAACTCAGAAACAAGTTTTTCTCAAACGGAATACCCAGTATTGTTCATTCGGAGTTCATTCCGACGAGGTTAACATTCATATCGCTGTGAAAAAAATTGGAATGAATTGCGGCGTTGCCAAGTTATTATTGATGAATCTTCTCTCACCACTATTGAAGAGTCTTATTGAATTGAGCATGGTATATTCATATATTGAAATTTTGAAAATGTTTATGACATACGGTAGTAGCGGGGTCTCACGTATACCAATAGAGTCATTTTGCGACATCTTCTTTGACAGGGTGCTCAATGTGGCATTAATAATCTTGCAAGATTCAGATGACATTCATTGAGATTATTCAAATGGAACACCCTGTATTTTTATTCACAAATTCATTTCGACATCTTCCGCCTTTTCATCGCTGAAGCAAAAATCCAAATCGGTTGCCGCGTTTCCAAGTTATGGATAATTTCCATATTCTTACCACTATTTCGGGGTGATTTGTACGACATAGTTCTTTCATATTTTATTCTTATTGTAAAAATATTTTAATGCTATACGGTATATTTGGATCTCTTTATTGACCATTCATGTACTTTTTTCCAATTGGAACATCCACAGGCTCTTCAAGTTTGAATTCAAAACAGAGTGAGTTCACAGATTTTTTGCAAACTATGAATTAATTCTTCGAAATACGCCTATATTTGTGTAATGACTTGTCAAACATCGCCACAATCATATATATATATTGAATTTATTTCAAATTCTGCTGAATCTCCTCCCGAAACCCGCGTTGTGAAAAATATAGTTTGTATCATTATTTGACTTGATTCTTTGGGATTTTCTTTCCTTGTTTCTATAAAATGAAAGTATTCGTATTATTTCAATATATTTGTAGAGGGACAAATCGGATGATTCGCCCCAAAATGTCACTGCGTTTAACAAATTCTTTTATGAGGGAGCCTAAGAAAAAATCCAGTAGCTTGTCAGTGACAATTCGTTTGAAAAAATTTTTGGAGGAAAGAAATTTTTACTTATCTTTGGACGTTTCGGGACCGATTCTGCTCCCGTTCTCAACATGTAAATGCAAATTATGTTTCTTTGAAAGTGGTGCTGCTTTTAGTCTGACACTTTTCAGTGTCATACTGATGTTGGCATATTTTTTCAATATATCTATATTTGTTTCCTTCAAACATTTTTCCAAACAATTTGTCACTGACAAGCTACTGGATTTTTCTTTTAGACTCCCTGATAGAAAAATTTGATAAACGCAGTGACATTTTTGAGCAAATCATCTTATTTGTCCCTCTACAAATATATTGAAATAATACGAATACTTTTATTTCATAGAAACGAGGAGAGAAAATCTCGAAGAATCAAGTAAAATGAATGTTCCACCTCCTCGATTAACCTACAGGCAGTATTGTATCATTATGTTTACCCCCTTCAAGTTAAATGGATATTTGGATTGTTGGAATGACGACAATGAGAGTGGCACAAAGTTTGAGCAAATTGTCCTCAATCTCGCAATCCAAATCTCCATTGTTTGAATTGTAGAAGTTGTTTTGAAGGCAGGCGTTGCTTTTGGCATGTTTGTTCGATTCACATAGGTACATATTATTTGAATCATAAGTAAAAAGATAACAGGATATTATGAATTCAAAAAATGCACATATCGCAAAAATATCTGAATGATCTATGTAGAACCTTGGATGTCATGTGGCAAGCAATATTCTCACACTCAAATCGAATGAAGGAACCATGCCGTATAAGTAGCCCTGAGATAGTGATGATCATAAGGAAATTACTCTTAACTTGAAAACGCCGCAGCCGCTTTCGATTTTTTTCCAGCGATGATAAGGCGAAAGATGTCAGAATCAATCTGTGATGGAAAATACAGGGTGTTCTATTTGAAAAATTCTGATGAACAACGTCTGAATGTTACAATATTCAGAATGTAAAATCAAGCACCCTGTGGAGGATTGTCTCGCAAAATCACTGGATTGGTGTATGTGACATCTTGCTACTACTTTATGTCAGAAATATTTTCAAAATTTGGATAAATGAATAAACCATACTCAATTCAGCAGGACCCTTCAATACTAGTGAAAATGGGTTTATCCATTATATCTTGGCAACGCCGCAACCATTGAATGTTTCTACAGCGATGTAGGGCTCAACTTCGTCCTCGAGTCGTCCCGATTTCATAAAACACCCATTATTGCTGAAAATATTTCTGGAATGTTAACCTTTAATAACGAGAGGAATTTGTTTTCAGAAGTTCTTCTCTTGTGTGAATGGATTTCGATATATCGAAGAATTACGAACTGAATAGACACACTGTACTCTCAGCATTCGTCATCAGATTTATTGCTTCACCTCGACCTTTTTTTCTGAATAACGAACCGCTTCGCTAGTTGCTTCTTGAATAACGCGCATGGCGATGAAGTGTGATATTAAATTTGTGATATAATGAGCGTTCTCATGATCACACACTGAATTATTATACTAACCTGAACTAACTTTTTCGAGTGCTGCTGGGCTCAACTTGAGAGATTTTCTGTATATAAGTGAGCAGTAAGCTGTTCGGATTTGGATTGCAAGTTGGTTGATGTAGATGAGGTAATTTTGGAAGTAGAGGCAGTGCAGCAACTTTAGGCCGATCATAACGCCAGTCCAAACAATTGCATCATGTGTTGTCAAGTGTGTTTGACCAGGTTTGAAGTACCCGACTAGTTTGGAGATGGCTTCTGGTTCAAGTATACTGAAAAATTGAGATCATCATCCCAAGACGCAGACACACCAGCAATTGACAAAAAATATCATCACTATTAACTACCACAATAGCCTCAGTTCTACTGTTCTCGGAGAATCAAATCTCTGATATCTAGCGGAAAATGAATTATATATTCTAAACATTCAATGTAACTATTCATTCAAGCCACACTTTTAGGCACTGTTTCTCAAATGAAACATTTCACTCCAACACCTACTCACCATCAGGTTTCAGGAAATATCGAACAAACTCACAGAGTTTAAGACAGATTATGCACTTTGCAGGTCGAATCGTACAGAGGAATATGATATCAGATACGCTCGTCAAATAAGACATTCGAAGAGCGTGATCCAAATATGATCCTGATATACCTGTGGTCGCGTCGTAATACGTCGAAAAATAAATGAAATATCCTCAGATGTTGCGTTATATATAATTGAGAAGATATGTATTCCTAGATACAAGATCCAATTGAATATTTTGAAATTCAGCTCTATCGCAACTTTGTACGTCCAATAGTCTTCGAGATTTATCACCCCAAAACTTTGCAGAATATCGTCATGACCACTCAACCTACGTGAAGAGCTCTGACAATGAAGTTGTAGCGAATTTTCGAAACTCTTATTCGAGTTCGAGTGGAAGTCTTCTTTCTTAGGGATTGTGGGAAAAATAAATTGGATATTGAATTCCTGTAGAAATGGGCCAGAATACTCCTGATCAGAATATGACGAAATTATAGAGGTGAGGAAATACTCAGGAACCTAGCAGATATCCTCCGATCCTATCCTATTCATATTATCATAGTCACACACAAATTGATAATTTGATCTGATAATTCGCTCAAAGTTCAGGTGGTTCACGGTCGTATTCTGGAACTGAGAAGAGTTGCAGGTGTGTCTATCTCAGCCTGATCTCTTAAAGATGAAGGATCGTCGAAGTCGTCGCCACCCTCGTTGATCAGAAATATTGTGACGTTATGGCAGGTCCTGCTAAAACACGTAGTGCACAAAGCTGAGGCATCTGAGGCCAGCTCTGTGTTTGCACTTAAATGAAAGCGATTCATTGAGAGCGACAAGGCAAATCCCTCCAGCTTCAGCTGTGAACTTGTATAACCTTGTGACTGACATATGTGGAAAGAAACATGGTGGCCAGGTCTATCAGCTTCCGGTTCTTTTCTCAAACACTTCAGGACTTCACTTCCCCTTGCTGAAAAATGATACAGGGGGTATCACATCTGCTGGATGCAGAAAAGAGAGTTCAAGTCTAGAGGTGATGCCATTTCTCCCAGACTGGAAAAAGGGGTGGAAAACTGAGTGTACCTTGACACATTCCTGCCACTTTTTCCATTGGCACATTGAGATCAGGGGTGTTGTTCCCATTCGGGCCATGTCAGTCAAGTTCGACTGACAGGAAAAATCTCTGACTGACAGTGACTGACCGTCCATTTCCACCGAAAATAAGGTTTCCTTCAGTGGCAGTTTATTTAAACTTGGCTATGCTCGATTTGTTATATCCAGACGTGATCAGAACCCATATATCCATAACTGATAGTTTGGATGATGAAATTCAAGCTGCACAAGGAAAAAGGTAGGTCCACATCCTCTCCGACAACGTCCGCGTTTTTGTAAGGTTTCATCAAGAGCGGATCGTATTATGCTCTCGAGTGTAAACGCAGAAAGTAACTGATTAATGGGGCGTCGTTCATTGAGATAGTTGATGATACTAATTGGGAAGTAGAACATGTTGCACAAATAGCGGTCGAAGTAGCAGCGTCGTTCATTGAGGTAGTTGATAATACTAATTGAGAAGTCAAACATAATTCTGATGCACAAATAGCGGGCGAAGTATCGACAAGATCATCCTGAGGTTCTGATACTCCTGAGGACTTCATCTTAGTGCAGGTAATATAGCTAGCAATGATTGCTTTGCTGGGGACGAAAGAAGAAAATACTTGGTGGGGAACACATGAGGTGGAAGATGGAATGCGACTGAGAAATAACAACTCGGAATCGCTTTTCGTCAACGCACTATCGAACGAATTCTGCTGGCTTTCACTACGAATAAGGCTAATGCTTCTGATACAACTTGAATATTCGAAAAGTGTGCACCAGAATTGATAACGATGCTCTGCAAGTTATTCAGCATCTCGTACAAGTCGGGTGTTCAACTATTCCACTGAAATAGGTGAAGTATAACCAATCACCAGAAGATGAAGAATATGCCTGTCCGACAAATGCAGGCCAATTGCGCTGCTTTCAGTCATCTCCAAAGTAACGGAGGAAGCCATAAACATTGAGCTGATTAAATATCAGGAAAGTTTGAGAATCATTGATATGGCTCTCACTACCAAAGACCAACTAGAGGTTATTCACTTGCCTACATCACTCATATCTGGCAAGCTTCATATTCCAAGTTTTTCACCACGCAGATCGTTCCATGTGATGGTAAACGGAATATAGACTGGCACTATTGTCATCATGCAATTTCGTCATCCCACAAGGATCAATTTTTGATTCAACATTATTCCTTCTACATATCAATGATCTATTGAGAGCTATCACTTGCTTTACCAACAGCTTTGCAGACGATGAGACTCTTGCTATCGCGTTTTTCTTTTAAATTCGCATTTTCGCAACCAATAACTCACAATGGAGTGCGATCAACGCTGTCAATGATGATTTTGCTGTACTATGTTTCTGTCTGGAAAGAGACAAGTGATGTAATTTCTCTCGAATGGAATGGTAGAGCCTCTTATCCAATTCATGATGCCTCTTGTAGGTCTCAACTTCTGCTTTTTTGCTACAAAGCAGGAAAGTCTTATCGTCAGTGGTAGGCATGGTTTCATAGAGCGATAGTTTGAAGACCTTCAGTTTCTTCGATTCTGTCTGTAACCCTCAATTCACAAGCGATGCCGTTTGGTGGAAAGAGCTGACTTTCGAGTGTTTCTGGCCTGACTTTCACCTGATCCATAGCCGGCTGTACAGGGGCGGATCCACACGATGTTTGAGGGGAAGGCGATAGAAAGTCACGGCTCAGTAAGGTTAGCGCGGAAGAGAAATTATATGGTGACCTTCTGAGATAAATGCTTTTTCATTAAAGAAATTGATTATAGTAAACATGAAATCTTTAGTTTCCTTTCAAGTATCGAAATTACTGGTGTGAAAAAACAAGTTCAAACTATTCTTATTCCATCAATATATGTTGAATTCTGTGATAAATCATATTGGATGAAAAAAGTCAATGAAAAAATATTCCTTTTGAAGAACTTGGGATCAAAAGTGAATGAAAATATCTCTATCGATGAACAAACCAAACGGAACAGACAAAAATATATAGAATGAACCCAGGTAGCACAGGTTAGTGGAATGACGTCATAATGACGTCTTTTTTAGGGCATTATTGGTCAATGACGTCCTCGACTTCAGAGGGACCTGAAAATGACGTCATATTTCATGACGTCTTATTGACGTTCAATATTGGACGTCTTAATGACGTCCCTACAAAGTCGTATATTCGACCAAATAAGAAAAATCAGTCGCTTTCTTACTTTTTCATCGATTGTTAATTGAACGTACTAAATTTGTGTTTGTATATAGAGTGATTTCGTGAGTACTGATGAACAAATTTATTTTCAGCCAAATTATGCATTTTTGAGGAATCTGCTGAAAACGGTCTATTTTCATTTTCAATTTGCCATATATTTATGAGAAAAACTGAATATACATACATGATGATCCACGTTTGAGTAATGACCATAACGACAATTTTTTTGAATAGAGCACCTTATATATATATTACTCAATCTTTGGAATAACCATGGGAAGCGGAATTCGAAAATGTTTAACACAATCATGTGGATTGTATAGGTAAGTACGTCCAATAAATTAGATGCTCTCGTGAAGTAGTGGAAAAATTCATTATTATCCAATATCTATCTATCTTATATATTTCTGAGAAAACAGGAGAGGCTTTTATTTCTGATTCGTCATTTATTTATACGGAGGAATCATCAAATATACAGGATGATACACGTTTGTATTATGACGTACACGACACATTTTTCAAACGGATATATATTATTGAATTTTCGTAATCAAATGTATATGGCACAAAGGGTTTGTATACAGGGCGTTCGTTAAATTCAGTTCTCTCGTAAAATTGGATCGTCATTAAAATATATAGATGACGTAATTTCTTTTACACGAATCATTCTGTATATATTGATTCAATATGAGATAAAGCCTAAATGAAAATGAAATTCTACGGCTTCGAGCATTATTCTCTGAAAAAAAAAAATGTTTTTTCAATTTTCAACAAATTTATTCGCTACTTCGCAAAAGAACTTAATTCAACGAACGCACTGTATACAGACTCATATATTTTTGAATCCAGCTTTGAATAGAGACTTCAAAAATCGATTAATTTATAGGGTGTTCCTTTGAAAAAATGGTCGTGGACGTTGTAACTCAAACTTGAATCACCCTGTATATTCAATTTTTTCTCAATATTGTTGGTAATTTAAAATAAAAATCGACCTATTTTGGGAGAATCCTCAGCAAGGAATTGTATGGTAAGGTATAATAGTACATTGATTGCATGACTACTTTATTTTCTCCACGCGAGATGACTCAATTTAACGGACACACTGTATACAAACCCTATGTGTAATATATTTTTGAATTCAGATTTCCATGAATATTGCAAAAATTGAATGTATCTTATATAGGTTATTATTATTGTTTCCAATTGAAAAAATTGCCGCGGACGTCTTAACTTAAACGTGGATCACCCTGTATATATATGATTCTTACTTTCAAATGTGGCAAATCGGAAATAGAATCGACCTGCTGCAGAGGATTTTTCAGAAATGGATAGTTTAGCTAAAAATAAGTTTATTAGCTTACATCTCGCCGACGCTCGCTACATAATTTTAGGTACAAATACGAGTAGCTAACGATATTCTCATATAAAGATTCATAGGTAGTAGCGATAGCGCTAGGATTCAACAGGACTGCTCGGGAGGACCATCAACCAAGTTTCCACAACGTATAGTTACAAAATGAATGTCATCAAAGGTTTGTGGTATATCATCATGTACCAATAATACCGTATATATATATATAAACCTCCTAATTTTTTTTATTTCGTCCTTTATTGGTCATTCTGCGACGTCATTATGACGTCTAAGTATGACGTCATATGGCTGTGACATTTTGACGTCATTATAGGGTCTCTCGGACGTCATTTTTGAACGTCCACTTCGTCATTTTATGACCAAAAAATGACGTCAATTGGACGTCACTCTGCTACCTGGGAAGAAAACAAATTCCAGTCTTCTATTCTTCTGCATAACGTATCAGTAGAGGGGCTATAGGGATTCTGGACCAAGCCAATCAGAGACCAGCATTTAATTGGAGGCCACGCCCACTAAAAACCGGCGCGAAATTCAAATTATTCATACGTCGTCACGTCGCCATCGTGAATAAATAAATTAAAAAAAGCTGTCACCGCTGATGGGGGAAATTGAACCAGGGACCTTTGCATTATGAGGCAGCGTATATACGCACTGTGGTATTCCGACCTCCGTGATATTTCAATTATTTTAATGCTATTCAAACGGGATATCCATAGCTGGCGCGCGCTTATCTTTGCAACGGATCCATCGAGGTAGAGTGAAGCGAGAGATGCATTCCAGAGATAAGAAACTTCGAGTCGAAAATAATATCCATCGCAGGCGCGCGCTTATCTTTGCAACGGATCTGTAGAGGTACAGTGAAGCGAGAGATGCATTCCAGAGATAAGAAACTTCGAGTCGAAAATAATATCCATCGCAGGCGCGCGCTTATCTTTGCAACGGATCTATCGAGGTAGTGTGAAGCGAGAGATGCATTCCAGAGATAAGAAACTTCGAGTTGAAAATAAATGAATGCGCGCATCGGTGGTCGTCTCCTCGCTGCTGTTTCGTCACACCGATGCTACAGATCCGTTTCAAAGATAAGAGAGAAGGCTCGAGCGCTCGGCGCTGCAACGTTGTCAGACGTATGTGTTTGGATGTTAATATTGTTACATTATTGTGTGTGGCAACGCTGTCTCGATTCATGGTGTTCGAAGATCCATCAAAGCGAGAGATCCCTTAGAATGATAAGCGCGCGCTCGTATACCCATTCCTCAAACTGTGACTTTAATGATAATAACAAGATTGAATTTTCATATACAGGGCGTTTGAGTTGATTGATAATTGAGAAAAATATATATACAGGGCGGCCCATGAGGGTGAAAGAATACGAAAACGAAGATAAATAATCTATTTATTTAAGTAATCCTTTTCTACAAAAATGACATGCCTCTTGAGAAGATGGCGGTCCATCCCAGTGTGTGGTCCAATCGGGACGATTATAATGAACGAAGCATGGCAGTTTGATTTGTAGATTAAAGTTGCTGCGATATTCTTGAGGAAGTTTGTGCCACACTCTTAATAGCCCATAAGGATCTGCATATTCAATGAGACATTCTACTGGAATGTACTGCAATTCTTGTTCAGTGAATTTCGTCAAAGTCGAAGCGGGAGATTTTATAAACTCCAATAGCACAGCTATTTCAGACTTCATGATTTTTCGAGCAGAGCTAAAATATTTCAGATGCTACTAGTCTCGCGTCAAGTTGTAGACTGATGAAATGAAAAAAACTAGTCACATTTTTCACAACATTTTATTCAAATCAGACATAACCTCATTTTTACAATAATATAGATATTCTCTGAGAGCGTTACTAGACATGCTATCACAAACATCACAAAATCCAGATATAAGCTCTTCCGCACCCAAATCAGTCAGGCTATTTCTAATCCAATTGGCTATAGTATTCAAAATGTTCTGATAATACATGGAAAAGTCCAATTTGTTTATTAGCGCAACTCGATGTGAAACAACACACGTTTCAGCACTCAAAATGTCTGCAACATCCTCTTCCACCAATTCGAATGTAATGTGGTATTTGGTGAGTGACAACATTTTGACACCATCGCAAACGAATTTGGTTATGGTGATATAGTCTCCGCAGGTGGTAACGGCAGGATCATATTCATCAATGAAACAGGGCAGGGGTGCTTCAAAAAAGTCTTGTTGTACCTTATACAGCGAATCGATGAAGGTGGCCCATTCATATGTGGAGAACGAAATTTTCGCTGGATGGAAGGGTTTCTTCAGGATGATGCTCGGACTAAACTGTCTAGCTGGACTAAGTCCGCACTGAATCATGTAGGTGGACAACTGGAACGATGAAGTCAGCAGGAGGTACGATTCGGCTTTCGCTGCTTGCTCAATCATGTCCAAATATGTATCAACGTCACCATAATAACCCATCATTGCCAATGAACTAGTACTACCGTTTTCGGAAAGCACTTCACTAGATGAATAACCAGAGTCTTCACTCATTGTTCTCGAACTGATGTGTTGAAAGTTTCAGTCCTCATTATTTATACCACCACTGCCAACACGTCACAACATCCGATAATGGTTGTTATTTGTCAGCGATCGACGTGAAAGGCCCCTCACATCCATTGAATTTGTGCTAGTTTTCCATATGATTACATTATAACTTGTTGGTGGAATCAATCCAGCTGTTGTGTGTATCATCGAATCCTAGCCATTTGACAAACACCTTTTTACCCCTCTTCCTTAAAACTTTTTCCACTAGATAGATGTCAGGATTTATAGTTTTTTGCAATTCTTCAGGATAAAAAGCACCTTTGATCGGAGTACCATGCAAATCTTCCAAGATGTATGTAGTAGGTTTCGTAATACGAACTTTTACGATTTTAAATAGTTCAGTAGTCCAATTTGGTGTATAATTCTTTTCAAAAACATGTTTGGCTTTGCTTATTCTCACAATGTCACCAACGTCGAATTTTCTGGTTCCAGCAATTTTGATGTGATTGTACGTGGATTTTAAAATATCATGTTCGTTGGCTTTGGTGACGTCACTGGGCTTGCATCTAATCGTCGTATGTTTCGTGTTATTATAATTTTTCGTGATTTCAGGCAGGACATCTATCCAACGGTATGAGCCATTCAAACTGAAGAATTTGTACAGTTTTTCCTTCAATGTCCGTATAACACGTTCAGCAATGGCTGCCTTCATTATGGTGTACGTATGATAATGGTTGATGGAGAACTTTTTCATCAGACTTTGAAACTTTTCATTGTAGAATTCGGTACCTTGATCGGTTTGCAAATTCTTGGGAATTCTGTTGTTGGCATGCGATAGAATATCAGCAAATGCACGAGCGATTTCAGCACCAGTTTTTGATTTTAGTGGTCTAGTCCATAGGTACTTGGAAAAACAATCAATCACGACCATTATCAGCTTGTGATCCTTATTAACAGAGGCATAAGGTCGCATTTCGGCTAGATCCATTTGCCATAAGTCATCCAAACCTTTGATGATAATGCGACGCCTTGGAAATTTTTTCCTAGCAGGTCTATGTAATTCATTGACGAGTTGGATTTTTTCTTTAGAATGTGACATATTGACTTCGTTGGATTAGGAGTTTATATGATGGGTTTCACACAGGGGGCTTCCTTTTTGGTGGCGGTGGCGTTGTCGTAGATTTTGGAGTGATGGCAATCTTGGCCAGATCTTTTTTCATTTGATCAATGACATCAGCAAGCTGGCGTTCTTTATCACGGCTGTGTTGTTGCTCAGCCTTCAAATCGTGCAAACTCTTCACAGTGTTGTCAATCTTATCGACAAGTTCTAGAATATTTTTCACATTCAAGTCGATGTCGCTTTTGAGTTTTGGTAGAGAGTTGTTGCGAAGCTGCTCCACATGTATGTTGATCTTGTGCACTATGCCAGACAACTGAACAAAGTTTGTATTGAACGTTGCCAGTTTCAGATCATGTACATCCACTCTCTTCCTTTCTTCGATTATTTCGTTGCTGAAGCCAGCAAGGTAATTTCGGATTTTTTCACCGTAATTATCGAAAGCAATCTTGAAATCTAACTTTATTTGCGATATAACTTCATCCACATATTGTTTGTTTGCAACATCAGCGACATCTGTTGGCAGTTTTACGTTACACATCTTCAAATGACCAACATCAATATCACCGGTTGGAGTATGTGAAAATCCAGATCTGACTGTCACCATCTGAGCTGAGCGTGGAAACGAACCACGTCCGAATTTGTCGAGACTCATTATGCTAATGACTAAAGTATTGTACGTTATCGATAATGGTCGGCACTTTGCCTCGCCAATTAGCCCCGTCACTCATAGACATGCCATGGACGTGTCACGGAACTGTCAAGGAAGTGTCACGGAACTGTCAAGGAAGTGTCACGGAACTGTCACGGAACTGTCACGGAAGTGTCAAGGAAGTGTCACGGAACTGTCACGGAAGTGTCAAGGAAGTGTCACGGAAGTGTCACGAAACACGGAAATGTCACTGAATCGTCACACATGTTTTATTATGCCTGCCTCTTCTAATTCGTTCAAGATGGCAACAATCTCGTTATCGTTTGATGTATTTCCGGCTTGCTGTGATGCAATGAGCAACTTCAATCTATCTACCAATTCGTTTGGATCATCCCAATACATGTATTCGATAGGTGCTGTGTTGTATGTCAACTTCAAACCACGACCACTGGAATTGGATCTGAACATTGGACGAATAATTTCTACGTATTTGAGTCTAGAGGAAGACTTCATACGTCCTGCAGAATTCAGATGAGCTTTGGTGAGCAAGAGTATTTGCTTGTATGGGTTCGTATCATCTTTGGCAAAGGATGGATCATTATAGAAGAGTAATTGATAGAGGCCTGGGGTGCCACGGAACCGAAAGCCATCAAGAAGTATATCTCCAGTTCTTCGATGGAAATTCATTTCTTTTCCGTTGAGAGACCATTTCGATGTTACTGGATCATATTTGGGACCATAAACCGTATCGATATTTTCATCATTTGTCCAGTATTCAGTCAGATATTTTTGAGCCATCGCAGGATACTGATCAACGTAATCATGTATTGCAGCCGGTGAGATATTTTCACTATCTACAAAAAGTTCATCATCAGCATCGTCATAACCATCCTCATCATCATCTTCAGTATGCCCAGCATTATCAGCCACATCCATCATAGGTATGAAATTAGTTTGATTCAAATCCGATTGCTCCCTCTCCACCTCCCCATCCTCTTCCTCCTTCTTCTCCTTCTTCAACCCCAACGATTTTGCTCTGCTTCGCTTGATGTTTGAAAGCGTTCCATCGAGTTTTTCTTCTATGACCTTGGACGCGGAGGCAATTTGTTTCAAAGGTGATGTCAGTGGTTGGAATATTTTCTGTAACGCATCATCATCCTCAGACTTGCCCAATTTTAGTGCTAAATATTTTCTTCTGATTGATTTCGATAGTTCGTTGATTTTTTTCTTGCGCAGCGCATCAGCAACATCATCATGCATCTTGGTTGACGTCATCTTGATGAATGGTCCAAAGATCACAGTCTTATGAACTTATCGAAACCATTTCTATATCTGCCAGCATTCATATCGAAAGTTTTTGCAATCACCATCGCACCATATTGGTTGGAATTCCAACACTCTGAGCACAATGCTTTGAATTGATCGAATGACATGTCTGGTGACACATGCTCATCAAACACATGCTTCAAATTCATTTCATCCTGTCGAAATAACACCAACAGGTTACTGTTGTCTCGCACCAGCTGCTTCGGTATCTTAGAAAAAGTCTGGCATAGGTATGCTACGTCAATATCCTTGTGTCTACACATTGAAAAATATTCTCGAATTTTTTGCTGCTTGTCGCATGATACATCATCAAAAATGAATATCGAATGATTTTTCGCTTCTGATGGACTAATGACATCATCATTTTCTTTAAAGGGAAAATACCCAACACCTTTCACTGAATCCAACACTTGTTGCAGCAATTGATATTTCGGTTGGTACAACGACTTTGAATACACGTAAACGTTCTCGAATTTCGCGCCATTTGGATTGAACAGCAGGGAAAGCATCGCATTGGTCTTTCCACATCCGCTTGGTCCGCAGAAGATTGCTCTGAACGAATGGGGAAGCAGTTTCCCATGTT
This sequence comes from Phaedon cochleariae, assembly GCA_918026855.4. Classification (NCBI taxonomy): domain Eukaryota; kingdom Metazoa; phylum Arthropoda; class Insecta; order Coleoptera; family Chrysomelidae; genus Phaedon; species Phaedon cochleariae. The sequence continues at coordinate 18,831,727 of OU896722.1, read as the reverse complement.
TACTATTCACTGGGGGTTTGGTTGACAAAATTTCATCCAAATTCACAATGGGTAACATCCGTTCTTGTTGAATGATCTTCATCATGTGATGATATATTTTTCATTTCATTAGGTATATGCAGAGTTGTCGAACTTCCTACACATCAGTCTTCATGTTGCTCTACCACGGAGAGGGTGTGCTTAATTCTCTGATCGATAAACTTCCCATCGAATTACACATTCCAGGCTACAGATTTTGTGGTCCAGGTACCAAACTCGATAAAAGACTTGCAAGAGGAGACACCGGTATCAATCCGTTGGACGACGCGTGTCGAGAACACGATATCGCCTATTCACAAAATTCCTCAATAGAAGACAGGCACAAAGCTGATTGGATATTGGAAAATCGAGCGTGGGAGAGAGTCAAGTCGAAGAACGCTAAATTCAAAGAGAAGGCTGCTGCTTGGCTTGTCACCACCGGAATGAAGGTCAAACGAAAACTCGGCATGGGTCTTGTATCACAGCAATCCCTATCCAACATTATCAAATTCATAAAAAATGTACTATCAAAGTCAGATGGTGGTGGTGGTGGTGGTGGTAGTACAACATCTGGAAGTGGTCTGAATAAATCTGCATTGAAAGCACTCCGTGCAGCCAGAATGGCAATCAAGAGGGCTGGCGGTAAAAAAAGAATCAGAGTACCAAGAATCATACCTCTTCCACACAGTGGTGGTATACTACCATTGATACCAATCTTTGCCGCCTTGGGAGCCCTAGGATCTCTAGCTGGAGGAGCCGGAGCAGTCGCAAAGACAGTCATTGATGCGAAAAATGCAAAGAAAAAGCTCGAAGAAGATCAAAGACATAATAAAGCAATGGAGGCTATCGGCAAGCAGGGTTCCGGCCTATTTCTACGCAAAACATCGAGAGGATTCGGACTGTACTTGAAGAAACAATCAAAAAACTCAAAAAACTTCTAGACAAGCTACCCAATAAATCAATGTACGATAAAGATGTGATAAAGTATGCCAAACAGCTGAAAATACCGTATTTTCGAGGTGTTTTTATGCGGGACACTCTACCTTCCACCGGTCCATGGCATCGCGAGTGTGCTGTATTGAATTTGGATACCTCCAATCATGCGGGCACTCATTGGGTGGCTTACATAAAAAATGATAAAAAAGCCTTATATTTCGATAGTTATGGCAATCTGAAACCGCCTAGAGAATTGGCGCAATATTTGGGTGCCAGCACGAAAATCTTGTACAATAACAATCAATACCAAAATTTCAATCAAAGTAATTGTGGACGTCTATGTTTAGAATTCCTTTTTAATGAGACCAAGTAACTCGGTCATTGTGCATCAGTCATGTCTCTGATAGTGACGTTGAAAGGTCGTACATCTACGCTCTCCATAGACTTTTTGACACCACTTCAACTCGATCCAGACTCTGATTACGGACTAGCATTATTGGGATTCCATTCATACAACAGTATACCAAATATCGACAAAGGATCAAAGTTTTATCTGCAAGATAAGACCAAGGCGGGAAAGATCATCGATATTCCCGAAGGTTCATACGACATTGTGGACATTGAGACATTCATACGCAAAGAATTGGGCATCTCAAGTGCAAAGGACGTTGATGATATATTCTCGTTGAAGCCCAACAATAATACACTAAAGTGTGAGATTTCGAGCAAACAGTTTGCCATTGATTTTCGCCCGAAGGATAGCATAGCTCAAGTCTTGGGATTTTCAAATAGATTGTTGAACGCACAACAAGTCCACACTTCCGATTTGCCGGTCAGCATAACCAAAGTGAGAACCATTCACATTGATAGCAACGTTACTGCTGGAGCTCTCTACAACGACAGACCATCACATACGATCTACGAGTTTGCAGTTGCAGTCGATCCTGGTTACGCCATAGACGAGACTCCCAGAAATCTAATCTATCTACCTATAGTCAGCAGGCGGGAATTGCCCAACATTACACTCCAGATTCTAGACCAAGATTTCAGGCAGGTGAATTTTAGAGGTGAAGAAATCATCATAAGATTGGAATTGAAGAAACTCGCAAGATGGTACTAGTGTTTGATTACTCCTATAAATCAGATAATATACCATCATCAGCAACATCATCAGCACCAGTTCTCTCGACACCGTACACCAAAGCAGTCGTGTCTTCGAAGAGCAGCAGCAGCAGCAGCAACAGAAAAACATTGACATTATCCAGTGTCCTGTTTCTGAAATCACTCAAAGACTACAATGTTGTTAGCACCCGTGTTCGACGTTTTCCGCAAACCCAGACTCGACGAAAGCATCACTAAAGTGGAATGGCGTACCTATTATCCATATGTGAAATCATTCGAGAACAATGATGTCATCGATATAACGGTTAATCAAGCAGATTCGTGGTTGGCCATGTTTGAAGGCATCATTACCATCAAGGGTAAATTGAAGGTGACCGGTGGTGGTACTGGTACATTAACCCACAATGCTGGAGCCTATCTCTTTGATTCCTGCACCTATGAATTGTGTAATAAAGAATTGGACACTGTCAGATATCCTGGAATAACGAGTACTGTGCGAGGTTACTTGTGTTATACGCCTGAAGACTCACGTCATCTAGCCATAGCAGGCTGGAACTATCCCAATGCTCCGATCCTCAACACCGATGGTACGTTTAGCATGAACATTCCACTGAAACATTTGTTTTCCATCTTCAATGATCATCAAGTGGCAACGTGGGGCAAGCAGTCAATCCGTTTAGTGAGAGCTCGCAATGATGCCAACAGTGTGAAGGTTGTCGAGAGAGCGAATACTGCTTTGCCAGGATCTCCTCAGACTCAAAGTATTGCTAAAATAACGATAGAAAGCATCAATTTGAAAGTGCCACATCTCACACCCAACGATGACATAAAGTTGCAGTTGTTGACACGTATCAAAGCAGATGAGCCTATGATGATACCGTTTCGCAGATGGGAATTGCACGAGCTACCAGCACTCACACAAGGATCTACCATAGAAATCTGGTCCGTCAAGACATGTTCTGCATTGGACAGTCCAAGATATGTTATAGTATTTTTCCAAACGAAAAAAGCCGATAATTTGCATGAAGACGTCACCTTGTTCGATAATGCCAACATCAAATCCATACGATTGGCTCTGAATAGCGACTATTATCCGCAAGAACGAATGCTATTGGACTTTTCCCGAGACCAATATGCTGACGCTCACTTCAACTATACAGAGTTCAACAAGAGCTACCATAACTGTCAAGAAAAGCGCTCTCTAGTAAACTTTGCCGAATTCAAATCCCGACCAATGTTTGTTATCGATTGCTCGAGGCGCCATCTGGGTCTAAAGTCGTCCACAGTTGACATAAAGTTGGACATTGAAGCGACTACAGGCTTCCCTCCCGACACCAAAGCCTATTGCATCATCATTCACGATCAAATCATGGAACATCTCCCACTCAGCGAAATTGTTCGAAATATTGCCTAGGTGGGTGTTGCTGCATCAGTCAGACGTCAGTTTGCTTCGAAGAGTCATGGAGATCGCACTGGTTGACATTCAAGGGTTCATGGTTGATGGTGAATTCATTCCAAAGGAAATGACCATTCGCATTGGCAGAAAGACGAGTCATTTTCTATTCAAGCCATCTGTAGAATTTTCGAGTTTGAGCAGAGAAGATAAAAAGATGGCAAATCATGTGGAGCGTTACGTTCATGGTTTAAAATATTCCAGTGGTTATGTGGATTTGAATGAGTTGGATCAAATACTACGAGATAACCTGCAGCAGACAAACATCATCTACGTAAGAGGCCATCAAAAGATTCAGTTCTTGCAGCGAAAATGTGCAGAGTTGGAGATGACCAATCACATTGTTAATTTGGAAGATTTTGACAATTCTTGGTGGCAACCAATAACGTTTCAACAATCCATTCCACCTTGCATGAATCATTTCCATGGAGGAAGGTTCCAGTGCAGTCTCCACAATGTCGATACTTTATATAATTGGTTATGTAATTTATTGCCAAAATAAAAAACTATATATCGTAATTTCAGAGTTTTTATTCATCACATCCCTTATTTCTCAGTATAATGAAAATAACATGTGAGATTAAAATGAGTGAACATATTAGTGTACAACAAAGTGTCAAAATTGCAATGATATTGACCGAATCTTGATCATCATCTAATTTTGTGGGTGATTTCTTCAATGTAAATGTCTGCCAGTCCCCAGTTTCGCCGTCACTGCCATCAGAAAACGATAATTTCAATTTGTAGTCGATGGTGGTCCCATTGACTCGAGGCATGTCGATTGAAAATACAGGTAGTTTGTTATCATTGACATACATTCTACGCATCAGCTTCCAATCACACTGTTGTGTACGATTCACATCAAAACATACGGCTGCATTCCTCGTATTGTACGGTATGTTTGTGTAAAAGACGTTGTTGCTCAGAGCTGTCAATAGAATGAAGCTTGCTTTCAGTATCGCCATCTAGTAGCTGTGTTGGTTGGATCCTTCTCGATGTAGGTGCAACTGAACGTCTTGGTTCTGTGAACACCTTGTCCCAAATACTCAATTGCTCGAAATCTTTGAACAAACAAACTTTCTGCTCATACAATTGGATGTCTGCACTGAGCTTTCTAACTTTCAACCCAAATTCTTCTAGTGCACGTCTGTATTCGTCAGAAGACATGATACAACTGTTTTTTACATCCATACCTTCAACTAATATCCATCCAATCTCTCTCTCTCTCCCTTTCTCTCTCTCTCTTACTCTCACTTCTTCTTCTCTTTTTTCTCTCTCTCTTTCTCGTACACATCATCCAGACAAGGGTGTGGGAAAAGAATACACAGAAAAGTCTAATAATTGTAAAAGTGTATAATATTATAAATGTAAAAAGGAATAATAAAAATGAAAAAAAGTTTATACAATAAAATATGAATATTAGGAATAATTAGATAATACTAAAATAATTGAAAATAAACATATATACAACATAAATTATTGGATGAATAAAAGAAGTTACATTTTTTTCGTGGAAAAATAAGTCATCAATACAACAGCGTTGGTTTGAAAATTTAGATGCAAAAATACTAAGGAGAAAATCAATCCATCAAACTGTAGTGACCCCACGGAAGTGTGTCAAATGAATCGTGAATCAGTTTCCGCTTATCATCTTTGGGACTCAGGCCAATTTTTGTTTGTTCGATGGAAAAAACATCGTGAGCGTAGGAACGAATCGTTTGCTGGGCTACGGTCTTTTCTTTCCAAGCCGTCAGACAATCCACATAGTCATCAAAAGTCAACTTATTTTTGACGACGCATTTCTTGACACCCTTGGATTTTTTAGTTATACCAAAATTTTCCAATTCCCTATCTAGTCGTTCTTTACTGAATCCCTTTCTTTCCAATCGCTTTCTCTCTTTTTCAATATCCTCATCCGTTATATCCAATTTATAACTGTACATCTTGGACCGTAGTCCAGCAAAATGCGTAATAATCTTACCGTTTGCCTCATCCTTTAATAGGCCCAAGACTTTTTTATTTACTCGAGGTATACCATAAATATTGTCTGGAGCATAGTCAGACGTGTCAAATCTCTCGATATTTGCATCAATCACCTCACTATACGCATCGTCACATACAATTTCGTAGATGAAGCTGTCCGTATCGGTATACATGAGTTTTACGTCAGCTCCAAGCTTTGGTAGCATGAAATTGTAGTGGAAATCATACATGACGATTTTCGATAAATCAAGAATAGCCATACCAATGTATAGGGGCTTGTTGAAAATCAGCTCTGCTTTTTTCAACTCTACTGCTACCAAATTGTCATCGAAAACTGTCCGCTGTTGAAACCGAGGACTTGAAATTAAATTTTTAATGCCATAGCGGCCTTCATACATTCTGACTAACTTTACTGTTCTATGATTACGAATATTCTCCATAGTCTTCCCAAACACCGCATTATTGGCTAATTTCCTTAAATCTTTTTCAAAATCGTTTGTGGCTAGAGTCCTCAATCGAGTATTCAACTCGATGTAGGGCTTTAGCCACGTGGATTGTTTGAACTTTAATACTTTATGAATCTTGGTCAATTTCAGACCGTGTTCTAATGCCTGCTTCAAATTTCGATAATGTAAAGTATATTGCTTTTTATCGTGGAGTGTGGTCATTAATTTGGATAATTTTGAATTTGGTGGTGTGCGGTGTTCGGGACAAAATGGAAGGTCCTTGTGTAGGTCATGCAACCCCTCAGGATACTCCAAATCAACTTGGAGAATATAGCCTTCTGGACTGTTGTCAGGAATTTGGGTTACATCAATGTCAACATTTTCTACCCATGTAAAGCCCCCATAAGGGAGGGGTTCACTCATTGCTTTTCCATAAAGGTTATTTACATCGAGATAAAGAAGGTACTTTGACGGCTTTTTTGGATCGTAATTTTTCTGATATTTATTGTTTGCTTCGCTATACCTATTGCAACAAACCGATACTCCTCCTCTTATCGCCTGCTCCACAAACATCACCATGTCGATGTCTTTGATGATTTGCAGCTTACACCCAGTATACTTGAGCATGCAGTCCCAAGTATAGCCGGGCATGGTGTAATACCAAGCAGGATCGAGGCCATAGGTCTTGAGGGATGACGCACGGAAATTTTCCATGACGTCAGCAAGAAGAAGAATATCGGTCCGCATATATAGGTCGCTATATTCTCCCAGCGATTTCAGCTCGAAAGATTCCCAAACTTTTCGCGCGTGCGCGTAATCGTCATCCGAAATATTTGTATCGTTCAATTTGTTATAGAAATTCTGAATACTTGGCAACTCGGATTCATCCAATCTTTCCACATTATCGACATAATCATATGGGAATACTCCTTTTCGTGTCAACAAAGCAAATTTCGTCTCATTCACGTCGCTGAATTCCTTCTTCAGGATTTTCAAATCATTAACTTTTAGCGTTGACACTAAAGCATCGAGACTGGTTCCCAAAAAGCGGAAAGAGTCGATGAATCGGAATTTTATGCTTGTTTCATCATCATGTTGTGTAAAGGAAATGTATTTTTCGCGATTAACCGGGAGTACGCTCACACGTCCCCGCTTGGAAATGTCTCTGATTATAAAATGTGAATCATATCCTGAGAGGTTGTGGAACGTAATGGGAACAACGAACAGTTTCCTAAAGTTGAGATTACAGGGAGCCTGGTGTGCGAAGCCTCTGAATGCGCCAGTAAAATGGTCGTGGTCGCGTACGATAACGTCTTTTGCCTTGAATTTCTCTTCGCAAATGTGGCAGATGGTTGCGTCACTGGTACTAGCCGGTTTGACTACCATTGGAACGATATTTTTCAATTTGGATTCGACAAATTTAGCAATTTTAGACATTTCGCAGGCAAACCAGTCCATGCAATCTCCACCCCTATGACTACGATAGAATGACAGCGAGTCATCGAAAGAACATTTGAAATAGTACCCTGCACTGTATGCTTTATGATGCTGATACTTTGAAGTGGTTTTTGAAATTTTGGAATTACATTTCTCCAACTGCGATTCGAAATCAGCATAAATGATGAAAGGACATGTCTGCTTATACACATGGTTCTTAAATTCTACAAAATCATACTTGGGGAATGAAATTTTCTCATTATTAATTTTCTCACATAGAGCAGCATGACTATCAAGCTTCTCCTGACAATGATAATAGTTGAGGCACCGATCGCAGATGAATTTCTTACCCTTATATTTGTTGAGTTGACTTGATACTAGTCGTGAAAGGTCCTTAATCCAGACATAGTGATATTTTATATTGACGTTCTCTTCAGCATTATCGTTGTCAGGAGGAGCTTCATAGTCATTCAAATTTGGGAAATATTTGTCCTGAATTAAAAGCAAATTGACGTGTCGATTGGATTTATGCTTAGTAAGTCTGGTGGGTACTACAGAGTAAAATGTTCGTTCGTTGACTTCTGTCAACTCTAACGCATAAACATTCACCGAAATAGCATTCATTTTTTCAAATTTTGTTATTTGGGGCAGCTTCATTGGTATGTCTAATCCTTTGATGTTCAAAATCTGTGAATAGTGAGGATAATTCTTAACTCTATTTGAATGTGCGTCAGCAGGATGCAAACAACTAACTATGCTCCAAAAGAAGCATGCCTCATCATCATTTTGGACATTGATACAAGCATGCTTTCTCTCAATCTGCTCTGGTAATTTGATAAACGATGAGCCATTGCCCATTTCATATTTATTTATGGCAACCTCCAGAGAAATAATTTCGCTCAAGGCCCACCCGCTATTCTTCTCGGCAAATTCGCTAAGTTTATTGAGGATCACATCTAGCGCATTGATTTTGAACCAATCGGCTAGGTCCGTTCCTGCGTCCACGATGGCATTGGGAGTACAAAAATGTTTGCGGTCAACTAATTCCCCATTATTCGACTGCTTAATGAAGTCACCGGAAAATGTAAAGTTGACTTTTAGCATTGAAAAGCGCCCCAAAATTTTTGAAATTCTCTTATTCACTAATCTAAATGAATCCTCCAAAAAGTCAATAATCTCCTTATGTCTCAAATTCAGAATAAGACCGGTCTGAACTCTCGACGCGAAGATTGAATTTACATCAATCCAACGAATATAGGGCTTCAGGCCGGAGCCAACATGTCCTCTATTCATAGTTTTGATGAAAAATCTCATCCGTTTCAGTTCCCCGATCTTAGTCTGAATTTTACGCTTCAAACCAATCGAAAAAGTATTTCTTTTCAATGCTAAAATACATTTCCGTATGTGTGAACGGATTGATTTCAATACAAAAAGTGCCAATGGTTTCGAATAATTGTTCTTGATCAGTAAAAGTGTTTCGTCAACTTTGGTCAAGGTTTTATTGATGCTCTCCATTGTTATATTGATGATATTTTACCCAAATAAAAAAATGTAGCTTACTTTAATTCTCCAAAATTTCAAACGAAGCTGCTGGATTGGCCTTCCCAGTCTCCACCTTTCCTCTGAAGACCAAGGAATATTTCCCGGTGTTGAAATGCTCAATGTGGGACGAATAGACGTTCGTTACGCGGTTCGGTAGGAAGATGACAAATTCTTCTAGTTCTAGAAGTATGGTCTGTCCGAATTTCGTATAGACTACTTTTGCTGTTAGGATGTTATGGGGTTGTCCTAGGGTGAGATCCACCAACTTCACGCTTGGTTTCTGTTGTTTTAGAGCAATCAGAGAAGCTGCGTTGATTTGAGTAAGATCCATCTGGTGGAAAGAAAAAAGACAAAAAACATCAGCAGTCCAACAAAGTCATGATGAGCTTGATACTGGGATGGATTATTTTCGATAAAACTAGAAATAAAATCAATCTGCGATTGATCATTGATACTTTCATTGAATTGACTCTCGAAAAAAAACTTGGAATGAAAAAGGTTGATGCGGAATGAGCACTAGGTTGTATTATTTTCAAAATAAAATGAAAGGGACCGATAATATAAAATTCGAGAAAGGAATGGGCACTGAATGAATAATTTGCAATGAAACTTAAAATAAAACTAAGAAACTCAAAATGGAATAAAAAAAAAAGTCGGATAATATAGGATTGAGAATATAAATACGCACTTTGATAAAAAAGAGGTACTTACTATTATTACTATTAATGCACACACACACGCACACACGAACAGTGATGATTTGGCTGGAGCTGGTCAAGAGACAACGTTCACGATTGCAGACTCGAGTGTGAATGATGTTGTGCGGCGTCATCGCTTTTATATGCTGGCGGAGTTACCTCGTGACTTGCTGATAGTAGACGCGGATGTTCTGGAAAAACCCATCTGGAACGACTGCTGATATCGATAATTTCTTGCGTCATTCTTATCGTGTATTTTGTTTATGCGACTAGTTGGGTTTTTTTGTGATTTTGATAACCTCCAACGTTTCCTGTTATGCTGCTGATTGTGAAATTGTTAGGTTTTTTGTGGTTTCGATAACCTTCGACGTTTCCTGTTATTCTGCTGATTGTGAAATTTGTTGTTGGGTTTTTTGTGGTTTTGATAACCTCCAACCTTATCTGTTATGCTGTTGATTGTGAAATTTGCTGTCGCTGCACCCGTGTAGAGATAAGCGCGCGCCAGCGGTGGATATTATTTTCAACTCGAAGTTTCTTATCTCTGGAATGCATCTCTCGCTTCACACTACCTCCATAGATCCGTTGCAAAGATAAGCGCGCGCCTGCGATGGATATTATTTTCGACTCGAAGTTTCTTATCTCTGGAATGCATCTCTCGCTTCACACTACCTCCATAGATCCGTTGCAAAGATAAGCGCGCGCCTGCGATGGATATTATTTTCGACTCGAAGTTTCTTATCTCTGGAATGCATCTCTCGCTTCACTGTACCTCTACAGATCCGTTGCAAAGATAAGCGCGCGCCTGCGATGGATATTATTTTCGACTCGAAGTTTCTTATCTCTGGAATGCATCTCTCGCTTCACTGTACCTCTACAGATCCGTTGCAAAGATAAGCGCGCGCCTGCGATGGATATTATTTTCGACTCGAAGTTTCTTATCTCTGGAATGCATCTCTCGCTTCACTCTACCTCGATGGATCCGTTGCAAAGATAAGCGCGCGCCAGCTATGGATATCCCGTTTGAATAGCATTAAAATAATTGAAATATCACGGAGGTCGGAATACCACAGTGCGTATATACGCTGCCTCATAATGCAAAGGTCCCTGGTTCAATTTCCCCCATCAGCGGTGACAGCTTTTTTTAATTTATTTATTCACGATGGCGACGTGACGACGTATGAATAATTCGAATTTCGCGCCGGTTTTTAGTGGGCGTGGCCTCCAATTAAATGCTGGTCTCTGATTGGCTTGGTCCAGAATCCCTATAGCCCCTCTACTCGTATCTTTGGTTGATATCATCAACAGTCAGACTGCTGCAGATGCCCCTGTGAATATGCATCAATGCCAATCCATTCAATCTATCTTGGACCATTCTGGATCTCATCCAATCTTTCAGCCTCCTGAGAATTCAAAACCTTCTTTCGGAAGATGCAACACTCACAGACAGGCAACATAATGGTTCCAGAAGAATGTTTATGTTAGGAAACAAATATTTGTTACATCCCTTCAGGGCAGTTATACCATTGTTTGGTATATTTCGCTTAGTATTCCTCATTTTCTTTCATATATACATTCCAGAAACGATCTTCTGGAAGGACATCTCACCATTCTCCTCAAAAATGGTCGGAAACTGTTCAAGTATATTTCTCATTCTACATATATTCCTTCATCTGTTTTGTTTCCAGTTATTGATGGCACACAAAGGTGAAGGTTGTATAGATTCAATTTATTTTCTGATAGTTCATCATTGGGATCAAGGATGAAACTGGGATGAAATAGTTATTCTGTAATGGTCAGCCACTGAAGAAACCGTATGATTCGGTCTATGAACCAGTCTCCCTGTTATCCTCGGCATCGAAAATTCAACATTCAGTTCTTTCAATTTCTGTTTGGCTTCATTCGAAATACTTAGATAGTATTTAGAATATCATCCCTTTCATTTTGAAGCGTCATCAGGAGAGTGATACTAACAACATTGTTAGCTTGTTTCTTATTTGGAGCAAATTACTGAGTGGCAGTGTTATCGAAAAAATATTTGCCAAACAGCAATTCGCAATTCCTCAGAGCTGTTGCGAAGTTTCTAGCTATAAAGACATATACACTAATTTTTCCATTTACTAAAAATACCTACATTTTAACATATCCATGAGGTTTCCGAGGGGGGGCCATGCCCCCCCATGGATCCGCCCCTGCGGCTGTATAAAAAGCCGCCGCGGTGCGGTAAATTCAACACCGCATTCTCGTGATCCAGAAAGTCTACTCACAACTTGCTATCACGGCGACAGAGGCAAACAATTGGTTGTTTCAGATAACGTACCTAACATTACAGCAATTCCTTCCTCTGAAATGATTGGAATCTGATGAAACGAATTGAAATGTATTTCATGTAGCACATCATATTGGCTGAAACCTGATTTCATATTGGGCCGATATAGATATATCGTACATGTGAGAAATAACATTGGTCCAATACATATCTATAAATGATTTTCAATATTTTTCAACAAATGTAGATACAACATAATCGTAGATAATATATTGTTAACGATGCTCTCCTAAAATAGCAACAATTGGTCTTTCCTTGGCAGTCCCAGCGAGATCAACCCGTCAAGTTGAGGCTTCTCATCCCTTCGTGGTCACTTTGGAGTACTGCAGGAAATCTCTCTCCAAAGACTCGTTCATTCAACAGACAGCGAGGTTCTGGAACACATTGCGAAGGAAGGTGTTTTTCAAGGCATATGAACTTCAGAAATTCAAGAATAACATCAATTTCTTCCTAATTCCTCTTGGTTCTCATGATATTTTCTGAACATTACAGGATATCCCTTTTCGTGGAAGCCAGATCATTGAAACAAAGGTCCCATTCCACATCGATTATTCAAGTTCACAGCCGAACAGAATAATAAACCGGTTCATGAAGAATGTCATTTATATCGATTCATCAAATAGTCTAATTTTCGCTTTTCCGGTCTGATTCTCAGTGTGATCCGAACTATTTTTGTAAGCTAGAATATTTCCAAGTTGTGACCATCTGACCAATTCCATATCATAAAGAAGGATCTGAGGGATAATCCATTCCATTTTCTTGAAACAATCAATACTACATCCTGAAAGGTTATTTTCAATACATCTGACTGGAAACCTAATTGATGAAAGAACATTTCACTCTATCCTATGGACTCTTCAATTCCAACTAGGTATCGATTCTCAATTCGCTGCTCATCCCCCAACTAACTGCTCGTGATTGTCTATGAGGTCGGATTTTTCGAAATGAACTACACACACACACACACACACACACACACACACACACACACACACACACACACACACACACACACACACACACACACACACACACACACACACACACACACACACACACACACACACACACACACACACACACACACACACACACACACACACACACACACACACACACACACACACACACACACACACACACACACACACACACACACACACACACACACACACACACACACACACACACACACACACACACACACACACACACACACACACACACACACACACACACACACACACACACACACACACACACACACACACACACACACACACACACACACACACACACACACACACACACACACACACACACACACACACACACACACACACACACACACACACACACACACACACACACACACACACACACACACACACACACACACACACACACACACACACACACACACACACACACACACACACACACACACACACACACACACACACACACACACACACACACACACACACACACACACACACACACACACACACACACACACACACACACACACACACACACACACACACACACACACACACACACACACACACACACACACACACACACACACACACACACACACACACACACACACACACACACACACACACACACACATACGTAGAAGGGGGGGTTTATGAGGACTTTGAACCAAATGCCCTGTAGCGAGGACCCTGTGAAGGAATCATTTTAAGCACATGAAATATGCGTGGTGGACGATTATCATGTATATGGTATCTAAATTTGATAATACACTCAATGAATTCTCTTATTTTCACTTCACACTTTGCAGTTTTGCCTGTTGCGAGGACTCCATACTTACAATGTATTGCGAGGACTCTCTTTACGAGGACGCTATTTCCCGCTATTTTCAATAGTTTTTGTGTGAGGTTGAGAGGACACAGTAAAGTTATGAGGACAGTGTATAGTATTTTATTCTTATTATATCTCGAATAGTATCTGCATTCTTCATTCGGAAAATTTCAACTCTTTTGTGTGGATGAATTTCGATGGAAGTAATATGGAAATCTAATGACATTATTCGTATTGTGAATATAACTTCATAGAATTTCTGTTCTGAAATTATTGTACAGGCGATCTCTCGTAATTATTCGTTTCGTTTCATCGCTGGGCCCGAACTGAAGAAAAATAATTATTTTTTGAATATTTGATGGTACGTATAAATTGACATGATTTGCACTTCTGAAATAAACTACGCAACACTAATTTCGTCGCACCCCAAAATGTTGCTCATATTAAAATATCAATTACTTTTTTCTGCGTTGAACAATTCGAATTCGGATCACACTGTTCGCTATAGCTCAGTCCTTCAGCTATAATCTCGTACTTCTTCAGAACATAAGGTTCTTCACATAAAATCGCTACAGGGTGTTACCTGATTCTGTGCAAAATTTCGGAATTTTCAAAATGGTCCCAAATGAAGAAACATTTTTTTTTACAACTTTGACAGCAGAATCATGAAGATGACCTCATTATCTTGGGACAGTTCTTGAATCGTCTTCTTATTTAATTCATTTACAGAGTGATTTCAAAAAAATAACTTTTCGGTTTTGCAGTCATAACTTTTTTCCTCGTCGACCGATTTTCCAAATCTCAGGCTCATTTTGGATCTGAAACTTCAGATAAAGAGATATGTACAGGGTGACCCACTCGGTGGCCGATTAGTGCGAGGAAGTGAGATAATGACTCCGCTGTTTAAGACAGATGAACAAAGTTTTCTGAGATATGGTCTAAGCACATGAGCAGCACATTTCTAAAATATTTCGCGTTATACAGGGTGGCTCAAAAATGCGTGACGTATCAAAGTTACCTATGTTTCTTCTTATGAAATATCCTGTATTGTATTGTATTTTCAGATTCTTCCTTATGAGCTGATGTCATCGATCTATCACACTTTAGGTTGAAGGAAAGTTATGACAGAGATATAGGGTGTGAAAAATTTAGATTTTTCAATTTTCGATACTTTTGGTTCTAAGAAGTGATGACAGAGATAAGGAGTGTAGAAAATCGAGATTTTTCATCTTTCGAGATTCCTTGTGTCAAAAGTACTCATTATTGATCGGAAGGGCTTGAAAGAATACAGGGTGGTTAATAACTCAGTATAATCATGAATCACTCTGTATCCATCAAAATTAAATGACAGTAGATAGTAAATCGAAAGGTGAAATGGGGAAATTGATGCCGTTTTGACCAATTGTTCAGTCCTCACAGAATTTATTGATTTATTTTTTGTTAGCTTCGGGTCATTGAAATAATTATAGCATAAATATAAAACATATAAATTTGGCATGAGAGAATCTTATCGCTCTGTACAGTAATTAACCTCGCGCATCAAAAAGCAACGAAAGATTTCTGCGCAAGTCTCTCTCCAAGAGATGCGAAAGAGACTCAAAAAAGGAGACACTTTTGATAACCGGAAAAGCGCGCTTGAACACACTAAAAATATTCGGGAATCCTAAGTTATCGGATTTATTCCCAAAATTTCTCCATACTTACTTTAATGCAAGTGTCGGTGCATACAGCGAATGTGTAGACTCGATCTCGATAGTGTGGATAGTGAGGACTATTATAGCAAATACAAATCGACATCAGGTGCCTGACAACGCCGGCCATCGGTAAGCGAACCGAATTCTATCGTTGCCGCAATTTGCAAATAATTACATATTCATATTTTCACTCAAATTCAAATACAGTCCACTAAAGCTTCTCTCTCGCCCAAACATTGGTCCTTAATCGAACCGCATAGGATTTTTTATGATTATTCGTAATCTAGAATTCATCAAAGTGATAAATTCGAATTTTTCGATAAAATTCTCCAAATAAGTAAATATTTTAAGCAGCCATATTAATTAGGCCAAGACACCTCGCTCACCTGTGTCCAGGTTAATGTGTGTATAGGTCACGCCCACTGGCGCATGACATCGGTCACAAATTTAAATATCTCGTCTTGGGCACATACACAGCTGATAGATGATATTGTTTACAATATAATAAACAATAATACGCTCTCAACCTTTTCACTTTCACACAGTTATATTTTATTCAGAGATATCGATGTATTATATTTTGTAACTGGGTACCTTTTGCAGAATTCTCGTTCGTTCGCCGGCTTATTCCACATTGCTTGATTTCTTTGCTCATATCATTCTGAATCGACTTCAATTACGGTGCGATTTTATCTGATAAACGATAGCTATCCAATTCTTGTGATTCTCTGTTCTCTCGCGTACAGCCCAATACAGGGTGATAATTCAATATTGTTCCTCTTGAAATATAAGGTATACGCCATACTCGTAAATAATAATTTTCTTCGTTACTATGGGAGATAGCAAGAAACTCAAGTTTTTGTTTTCTCAGAGATCTACGGAAATTCTCAAGTTGGATGAGCTCAAGCGTGTTGCTAATCAGTCTGTAGTCGACAAAACTCATCATTATAATTTCAAATGTCAGTTCAAACATATCGAAACCATGTTCGATAATTTTGAAGAAATTCATCAAGGTATATTGGCTATAGTTTCTGCCCAAGATCAGCCCGACCTGGAGCCTCACACAAGTGTCTACTCTATCTGTAGAAGTGATTTCTTTCATATTCAGGCTACTTATGCTCAACTGTTCGAAGATAAAATTGATACCTCGCTAAACCATAGCTCGAGCACTGGTCCGTCTTCTCAGTCTCGCAATATTCGGCTCCCAAAAATAGAGTTGCCCAAGTTTTCCGGTGACTTACGGACGTGGCAGACATTTGTTGATATGTTCGACTCTTTGATTCATCATAACGACTCACTCTCAGACATAGATAAATTCAATTATCTACTATGTTCCTTAGAGGGTCCCCCCCTTGCGCTGGTCAAGAGGACCCCACTCACCAACCAAAATTATGACATTGCCTATCATAATTTGAAGAAAAGATATGATGTGAAACGACTCATCGCTAGCTCTCACTGGCATGCGATTGAGCGTACGAAAAAACTATCTAGCTCGGATGACGCTCAAGCCTTGCGCACTCTTCTCGACACCTTCAGCGAAAATACTTCGATTTTGCAAAATCTTGGGCATAAAGTTGAAAATTGGGATTTTGTTTTGTTTAACATGCTTTTCGACCGGTTGGACTCGGCTTCTGCCACCCGTTTCGAGTTAGAACATGGCTCAAGTTTAACGCAAGATCACTATTATACAACTCTCGTTGACTTCATTTTAAAACAATGTGAAGCAATGGATACCGTTCATTTCTCGAATAATAGTCAGCTGAAGAAAGCGTCTCCTTCCAAACCTAATTCTGCGAACTCCTCTCCACTATATACCCATTTCAAAAGGAACTCAAGTTCGAGCTCAGCACTATTGGTTAGTTCATCTACCAATTCCTGCCAAATTTGCAAAGCAGATCATTTAATTTATTCATGCCCCACCTTCCTCATGAAAACCCCAAACGAGAGGCTCGCTTTCATCAAAGAAAAGAGGTGGTGTACTAACTGCCTTGGATGTAAACATTCTAATGCTAGGTGTACTTCTCAAACCCTCTGTAAAAAATGTTCCATGAAGCACCACAGCTTGTTGCACATGGATAGGCCCCTGGTGCAAAATACTCCAGCTCCGCCTAATAATCAACCTGTAACCTCTGCAGGGTCAAGAGCTCCAGCTTCTGAAAACTCCTCGTCTAATGACAACTCCTCAGTGACTCTGTTCTCTCGCGCTAACAGTACGGTTTTATTGGGTACTGCTGTTGTGGAAGTTTTAGATGGCAGCGGTAGGTATCAAATCGTGCGCGCAATCTTAGATTCTGCTAGTCAGTCTAACCTCATTTCCGCTAAATGTGTCAGGAGGTTGGATC
Source organism: Phaedon cochleariae (assembly GCA_918026855.4). Taxonomy (NCBI): domain Eukaryota; kingdom Metazoa; phylum Arthropoda; class Insecta; order Coleoptera; family Chrysomelidae; genus Phaedon; species Phaedon cochleariae. The sequence continues at coordinate 18,813,897 of OU896722.1, read as the reverse complement.
TTGCTTGTTCTCCTCTGCATATGGCAATATCAGGAATTGGTCAAACCAATTCTCAATCCTCGTTAGGAGTTTCCTGCACGTTAAAGCCCGTCAAAGAATCCGAACCGAGGCTCTCTCTAGACTTCGTAGTTTTGCCCAAAATATGTGGTAATATGCCTAGCGTCGGTCTTTCTGTGGATATTGCTAAGAACTTCGCACATTTGAAGCTTGCAGACCCTCGATTCAATATCTCTCAACCAGTGGATATGTTATTAGGTGCAGGTATTTTTGGCTCTCTACTCACAGGTGGTGTGATCTCAGGTTCAATTGATGAACCGGTCGCAATGGAAACTGTCCTTGGTTGGGTGATTATGGGATGCGTAGGGGACTCATCTCCAGTCGTCAACAGAACAAGCTCATATCTTTCTACAACTGAAATCTCCCTGAACGATCAGGTCAAGCGTTTCTGGGAGCTTGAGCAGGTTCCATCCATAACCTCCCTATCTCCTGAGGATAAATTAGCTGAGGAACATTTCGTGGAAACTTTCACTCGAACCACCTCAGGTAGGTTCAAAGTATATCTGCCGTTTCGCTCGGTTCCTCCCCCCTTCGAAGGTTCTAGAGACATCGCTCTCCGTAGGTTTTTCACGCTCGAGAGGCGCCTACTCTTTAATCCTGCGCTATATGAGCAGTATATAGCGTTCATGCGCGACTATCTTGATTCACACCACATGGTTCCAGTTCCTAAAGATGCTTTAGGAGCACCCTCTTACTATATCCCTCATTTATGTGTTCTACGCCCTGAAAGCTCCACCACTAAGATTCGTGTCGTCTTCGACGCTTCTAGTCGGTGTATCAACAATGTTTCCCTCAACGACACCCTGTCAACGGGTCCCAAGCTACAACAAGATTTAGGAACAATCTTGTTAAGATTCCGTTTATTCCCTGTTGCCTTCTCCACCGACATCAAGCAGATGTTTAGGCAGATCCTCATCTCGGAGGAGCATCGTGATTTTCAACGAATTTTGTGGAGATTCTCAAAATTAGATCCAGTCCAAGATTTCCAACTATGCACGGTCACTTTTGGCGTACGCTCCTCTCCTTACTTAGCCATTCGATGTCTTCTACAATTAGGCAGAGATCGGAAGTTACAATATCCCAGAGCTTCTGCGCTCTTGGAATCTGATCTTTATGTCGATGACATAGTGTCCAGCTTCAAATCCATTGAGGAAGCATTAGCTTCGCAGAAGGAGCTAATTTCTTTGTTAAAAGAGGGTGGAATGGAGCTTCGTAAATGGGCAAGTAATAATCCCTCCTTACTGTCGCATCTACCTGTAGATCATCTGCAATATTCTCCTCTCTCCCTTGATTTCGATGATAAATCAATCATAAGAATTCTAGGACTCCAGTGGAATCCTTCACAGGACGCATTTTCCTACAAAGTATCTCTCACCAACAAACCCTGTTCTAAACGCACCATACTGTCCCAATTATCCAGGGTTTTCGACCCCCTCGGGTTTCTTACCCCGTTGACCTTGTACTTGAAGCTTCTGATCCAAAGCTTATGGGCTCAAGGAGCTGATTGGGACTCAATCCCGTCTGATCGAATTGTTCAAATTTGGGAGCAGTTCACGTCTGAAGTAGGATTGCTGGAAACTATTCAGATTCCTCGACTCATTTTAATCGGGAGCTATACTTACTGCGAGCTCCATGGCTTCTGTGACGCGTCTGAGCGTGCATATGCGGCTGTCGCATATCTGAAGGTGATAGACATCCATAACAATTCTCATATTTCTCTGATTAGCGCTAAGTCAAAGGTTGCCCCCTTAGCTAAAATCTCGCTACCCCGACTCGAGCTTTGTGCTGCTCTGTTGTTGGCTGGCCTTCTCAAATTTGTTCAAGAGGCTCTGTTGCCGAAAATTTCTATAGATAAAGTCTACGCCTGGACTGATTCTACCGTGGTGTTGTACTGGATACAATCCTCCCCTCATAAATGGGCAACCTTCGTAGCAAACCGCGTATCCCGTTTGCAGGACAAAATTGAGCCCTCTCTTTGGTATCATGTTCGCTCCCCCGATAACCCTGCTGACCCGGCTTCTAGAGGGTTGATGCCTTCTGAGTTGCTGAACTGTAGGTTATGGTGGGCGGGGCCCAAGTGGCTCCAGTCAACTCCTGAGGCATGGCCATATGATCCTCGCTTCGAATGCCCAGAAACAACCGAGGAACGAAAAAACATAGTTCTCACGGTACTTACAGAAAATAAGTCAATTTTATATCTCTTGGATTCGTGTAGCTCCTTGCCTAAAATTCAGCGGATTATTGGGTATATTTCTCGATTTTCCTTCAACTGCAGAAATTCAACATCTCGTATTGGTGGTAGCCTCACCCCTTCGGAGATGGAAAACGCCCTTATGCTGCTCATAAAAAATGTTCAGGATCAAGCTTTCTCCGACGAGCTCTCAAACCTGAAAGATAAAAGGCTACTCCCCAAATATTTGCGTAAACTCACTCCTTTTATTGATTCCCAAGGTATTTTGAGGGTGGGCGGCAGACTTGTCCACTCTTCTCTCCCCTTCGAGCAAAAGCACCCAATTTTGTTGCCTGGTTCCCATCGTCTCACTCAGCTCATCATAGAGTATACGCATTCAAAATATCTCCACCCTGGACTTCAGAATTTACACAACCTACTCCTTCAGCGCTATTGGATACTATCTCCCAAACGCTCCATCAAAACGGTCATATCGAGGTGCTATAAATGCTTTAGAGTAAACCCTTCTTCGCCTCAGCCAGTGATGGGCCATCTCCCTGCTGCTAGGATTTCACAAATCAAACCCTTTTCACACACTGGCATAGATATGGCCGGCCCCTTTACCACCACTCTCAGAAAGGTCCGAGGAGCTAAGAGTTACAAATCATATCTCTGTATTTTTGTTTGTATGGCCACTAAGGCCATCCATATTGAGCTGGTGTCAGATCTAACAGCTGACGCTTTTTTAGCAGCTCTTCGTAGGTTCATAGCTCGCAGAGGGAGGTGCAGCCATCTCTACTCTGATTCGGGCACGAATTTCATAGCTGCCTCCAAATATATATCATCTCTTATGGAAAATGTAGCATCCGAAGAGCAAATTCAATTCCATATAAATTGCCCGAAGGCTCCAAATTTCGGTGGCCTTTGGGAATCTGGCATCAAGTCTATCAAATATCATTTGTTCCGCGTAATTGGCAACCAGATCCTCACTTTCGAGGAGCTCTATACCGTCCTAGTGCAGGTAGAGTCAGTTCTGAATTCGAGGCCAATATGTCCCCTCAGCTCAGATCCTCATGACCTGCAGGCCCTCACGCCAGGACATTTCCTGACACTCGAGCCTCTGAACTCTGTTCCAGACCCCGATTTGTCCACTTTGAAGTTAGGTCGACTGTCCCGCTGGCAGCTTCTTGTACGAATGCATCAGTCCTTCTGGGACCGCTGGAACAGAGAGTATCTGCACACCCTGATGCAGAGATCAAAATGGACGGTACCGTCTACACCCATTGAGCCTCAGACCCTCGTGCTTCTCAAGGATGAGCTGTCGCCCCCGCTAAAGTGGCACCTAGGACGAGTCGAGGAAGTTTTCCCTGGTTCAGACGGCATTATTCGGGTGGTATCCGTCAGAACTGCAAAAGGTACCTACAGGCGGCCTGTCCATAAGGTTTGTCCGCTTCCCCTCTCCTAACTCTCTCAGACTGATTTCTTCGCCTAGTAAGGAATCACGTCCTCGGTTATTTTTTTTTATCTTTTTTGTTTTTTTTTGTTGTTTTTTTCGTACAAAATTTCATTTTCTAGGTGAGCGGGATGTTCTGTCCTCACAGAATTTATTGATTTATTTTTTGTTAGCTTCGGGTCATTGAAATAATTATAGCATAAATATAAAACATATAAATTTGGCATGAGAGAATCTTATCGCTCTGTACAGTAATTAACCTCGCGCATCAAAAAGCAACGAAAGATTTCTGCGCAAGTCTCTCTCGAAGAGATGCGAAAGAGACTCAAAAAAGGAGACACTTTTGATAACCGGAAAAGCGCGCTTGAACACACTAAAAATATTCGGGAATCCTAAGTTATCGGATTTATTCCCAAAATTTCTCCATACTAACTTTAATGCAAGTGTCGGTGCATACAGCGAATGTGTAGACTCGATCTCGATAGTGTGGATAGTGAGGACTATTATAGCAGATACAAATCGACATCAGGTGCCTGACAACGCCGGCCATCGGTAAGCGAACCGAATTCTATCGTTGCCGCAATTTGCAAATAATTACATATTCATATTTTCACTCAAATTCAAATACAGTCCACTAAAGCTTCTCTCTCGCCCAAACACCAATAATGGGTACTTTTGACAAAAAAAAAATCCGAATGTTGAAAAATCTAGATTTTTCACACCCCCAAAATCTGTCATAACATCCCCCAAACCTAAAGTGTGATAGATCGATGAAATCAGCTCATGGAGAATCTGAAAATACAATACAATACATGGTGTTCTATAAGAAGAAGTATAGGTAGCTTTTATACTTCACGTATTTTTGAGTCACCCTGTTCAACGCAAAATATTATAGGAATGTGCTGCTCATGAGCTTCAACCATCTCAGAAATTTTTGTTTATTTGTCTCAAACAGCGAAGCCGTTATCTCACTTTCTCACAATAATGGGCCACCCTGTACATACCTCTTCATCATAAGTTTCAGGTTCGAAATGAGCCTGAGATTCGGAAAATCGGTTAACGAGGAAAAAAGTTATGACTGCAAAACAGAAAAGTTGTGTTTTTGGAGATCACTCTGTGAATAGAAGAAATAAGATGACCATTCCAAAACTGTAGCAAGATAATGAGGTCATCTTCATGCCTTCGCTTTCAAAGTTAGAAAAAACATTTTTCTCTTCATTTGAGACCCTTTCGAAAATTCGGTAATTTTGCACAGTTTCAGGTAACACCCTGTAGCGATTTAATGTGAAAAACCTCAGGTTTATAGCTGAAGCACTGAGCTAGCGAACAGTGTGATCCGAATTCGAATTGTTCAAAGCAGAAAAAGGTTATTCATATTTCAATATGGTCAACATTTTGATGTGCGACGAAATTAGTGTTGCGTAGTTTATTTGAAACGATGCGGCGTTGCCGCTCCTACTAGAAAGTAGCAGCAACTTTGTGTTTTCAAACGGAACACCCTGTATATCATTGCATTTTTAGAGTCTCCCTGGAAAGCTGATTTCGTGAATGTATCACACTTGGTTTCTACAGATATATATAGGGTGTTGAAAATCAAGATTTTTCAATTTTAGGATTTTTATGTGTCGAAACTAGGTATTCATTATTGGTCAAAATGGCTTACATGGAACAAATATAGGGTATAGTTTGAAATTCAGAATTCTGACCACCCTGTATCTGTATGAATAGAGGGCCCGAAAGACCAGGCCTTGTCACTCTTCGGATCCTTTCATAAATCAAATACGTTAAGTAATAAAAAGGGTCAATATGATTAAGTGTCATGGTCTACCTAGTTAGGTTAGCATTGGGGTAGAACCAGGTCCATTCATGTAGTTGTGCTACATCGGAATTCCCCAACATCCAAAGCAAAACAAAAACACTCAGAGATTTTCTAATAGCTGAAAATGCTCTGAGATTCATAAAAAGACATTATAACACATAACACGAAATGCACTCTACCTTCATTCGATTAGTATCTGACCAGGTTAACTTTGGGACAGCACGTGGTGGGCGTTGCATGCGAGGCGGCCCTACGTTGAATCACGTGGTTTCTTAAAGATACAGTGGTCATTTCTCCCTCTAAATCTCTTCAAGGAAACAGAAATAACTGTTTCAACCATTGTAACAGTCATGCGGAACAGTACCAAAATGCGCAATCTTCATTTTATATGATTGATTACTTGCTTAAGGTTTTTTGTTGAAATATCACTAAAAAAGCGAAGAACATCAAATAATAGCAATGGTTATGATGCCCTTGAAAAAAATTATGTTTGTGTGTAGTTTATCTGAAATTTTGTCCTCTCAACGTAGTAATTCATTCAACAATAATACTCCGTGGTAGTCCTCATAACGTGGGAAAATGTTGGAACTTATGTATAAAAATTGGATAACGCTTTCTTCGATAAACTAATCAAGATGCATGATAACATTTCAATAAATCAATAAAAAACAGTTTCGATCTTGGTAAGGCTATCTTAACATTCTAGTAAAATAATTTGAGAATTCATTCTCATACAAACATTTCTCGATGAACAAAATTTTTCAAAAAACATCATTTTTGATAATTCAAGTAACAAAAAAATAACGAGGTCACTTCGTTAATGGCACAAGAATGTTATCGTGAAATTTTTGAGTTTCAGTAATAAAACTTCAATATCATAAATACTTTGTTCAATCTCATCATATTATGAGATAATTCAGCTTATAGCTTTGAAAGGGTCTTGGTTGAGGATGAAGAAATCAGAGAAAATATCTCCTGGGTAGGTACATTTCAATACATACAAAAAACATAAAATGCCAAATATTCTCACAGAGACTAACATTCCATCTCTAATATTTTTTAAAAACACATTCAACTCAAAAGTATCACAAAAGCGAGAATAAATCGTAACTACTACTAATATTTGGTAAAATAGCTGAGACAAAGAAAACAATAATTCTTAGTAACCTTGAGTCGCAACATTAATCGACATAATACCGAACATCTCTAATATATTGAAACAGTCGGTATAGTGTGCAGCGACTATCACTCAGTTTAGTCAAATTAGATTGAGAAAACATCAATCAGTATTCACAATAGTGAATTGAAATTCATGGTCAACGGGTATTGAGAAAAGTGAAGCATTAATTATTTAGTGTCAGAAAACTTAATTTCTTAACGTCAGGTTATTTCAAATTTGTCTTAAATACGTCTAATTAATATTCCCTGTGAAGTAAATTTCATTATGATTTTTCTGAAAATTCCAACGTATTCTACATGTAATTTGGAGGGATTTGATTACCGTGAAAAAGTATTTCAAGAACTCGATATTTTCTATATAGGTTATTTGATGATGTGGACGTAATCAGTAGGTACTCTGTGGATTGAAGATATAAAATTAATGGAGATTCAGAATGTAATTACATACAAGTTGATCCATATTGAATGGGTAATATTTCACTTGTAGATTTTATACCGACAAATAATATTTATGTTTGATAACTGGGCGTCAAATATCAATACTTACTGAGATAGGAGGTTCAATATATATTTCAGTCATGCTGTTATATTTCATTGATTTCAAAGAGATGAAATGATTATTTCAGATTCTTTTAGGAATTTCTTTCCCCGTTTTCATAAAATGAAAATATGAGTATTATTTCAATATACGTGTACCAAGAACAAACCAGATGGTTTGCATATTTTTATTTTATAGAAACGAGGAGTGAAAATCCCAAAAAATCTGGAATATCATTCATTCCTTTTTCTCATTGAACCATAATTTTTTCAAACGGAAAGGTGAGACTTGTACAATGAAAACTTATTCGATTTTCTCGATTAGGAAAACCTAATTGCCCAAACTTTCATGATAATTTGTGAAGTAGTCACTGTAACCCCATTACAGAATAATTCACTCTCAATTATCAAAAATATACCTAATATTGTTGTCAATACAATCTGCAGATGAAATATTTCCAATGCATAATGTGTTTGTAGGTATATATCAGTATAATAGTGAAATATTGAAGTACTTAATGGTCTCAGAAAGAAAATTATCCATCGAAGTTTTCTGAATTTTAATCATTGACTAATCTGAATTACAATAATGATTGATGTTTCCATATCAGTTGATATAAATTCCATTGAATTAGCAGGAATCTTCAATGACGTTTATTCAATTTCATATATCAATGGACTGATCTGAATAGAACCAATCATGGAAACAGTGTGAAATCTGCGCCGCTTCATCATCGAACATCAATCACAAGAAACAGTAGAAACACACACAATCAGTAAATTTAAGAAGCACGAAGTTCCTCGCAGGAGGAATGATTCAACCAAACTGAGAATATTATTATCTCTGTTCTTGATTTTTCAGGAAAGGTACGAAAACAATAGTATTCGCTGTAAGACTTATCGATATCACTTGTTACGAGGACTCCAATTTTTAATGTAAGGGTACGAGGACAAAAAAAGGACCTCGCATGAATAACTAATACACAGAGTCGTATTAGTAATAGTAAGTCAAGGAATGTCTAGAAAACACCAAGACCTAACTATACTAGGTAAATGAAAAATATTGATATTATTATAATTCACAAAGTAGCACAACAATAGTGGCTTTCAGAGGGATCACATTTTTTCTCGCCAGTAATTAGATCATCAAGGAGTTCTGAAATGTTGACAATTGAAGATGCATGAATTGGCAAGAAACATTGCAATCAATAAGAGTATATTCCCGTCATTTTAGCCAGTGTGCCTTTCGGTTTTTAATAAATATGAAATAGTTATTTGTTATACAAGGCAGGAAAGTAGAGCAGATTGACTGCCGCGACTGATAGTTCATAGCCGTGCGTAGCGAAGCTACGAATTCAGCCAAGGCAGTCAATCTACATTTACTGCCGTATATATTTTCTTCATGTTCCTAATATGTCTGAGAATATTCCTTTTCAATACTTCTATACCCAATCAAGGGGTTCAAACTTGAACGATGGAAATTTGTTTTGACATACCTCTAATCAAAGAAACGTTATTGGGTTTTTTCAATTCTGAATTTCTTTCCACGACCTGTACGATGAATACCAATTCATCATACACTATAAACAAATACGGGGTGGTTCACAAATCAAAAATGTAAACCACCCTGCATTTGTTTGGTGGTTCAGGAATCTAAATTGCAAACCATCCTGCATTTGTATGGTAGTTCAGAAATCTAAATTATGAATCACTCTATATTTGCTTCAGTTAAATGTCAGTAGACAGTGAATAAAAAGTCAAGATATGTGTCATATAAGCCGTTATGATCAATAATGAATAGTTTCGAGACAAAAAATTCCTAAACAATAAAAATATATATTTTTCACACCCCTATATCTCCGTCATCATGCCCGCTAAACCGCGAGTGTGCTATGTTGTGATAGATCGATGAAATCAACTCTTCAAGTAGAACCTCGAAATACAATAAAATACAGGATGTTCCGTGAAAAATCGAAACTTTGGTATGCCGAATATTTTCGAAACGTATAGGTATAGAATTCAGAGCCCGCTACGAAACTGATGGTGTACTGAAATTTCATAATATGTTCCCATTTAGTCAGAGTCCGCCATGTTGCTCGTGACTAACCCTGTATATAAAAATATTTCAAACACTGTAGCGTTGTCGCTTTTACTAGGAAGTAGTTGCCACTCAGAAATTTTAAATTGAACACGTTGTATATTTTATCATTTTGAGAAACTCTATCACTTTGTTGTGAACTTCACCAGATATTTTCCTAATAGTTTGGCCGGTAATGACAGATTTTGTTCAACGTTTTTTCAATGTATGCATCTTCCAATACCTACCTCCTTTTCCTATTCTCCCTAGGAACGCACGATGTTCTTTGAACATTATAGGGATTTCCTTTCTTGCGCTCCAAGCGATAAAAAAATGTACTAGACAGGTATCTAAGTGTGCTCGCATGCAGCGTCATTACCACTCAAATTCGAATTGGCATTGGATTTTGATGATTCTGAACGATTATTCAATGCTTGCAAATTGGTCTTCGTTGAAATTTGAAAAAAATATCCCGCAGAAAAATAATTTATTTATTTATTTATTTATTTATTAACGGGTGAACCCAGTGTAAAAAAAAACATGAATATATATAGCCTATACAACATATCACAGACCATTGATTGATTTATACATATCTACACTTTAAATACAATGAACATTAAAAATAAAAACATTACATTATTGCAAGAATGCGTTTGGCTCTTTCAGTGCCAGTGTTAAAAATGTCCCAGTTCACTCTGTTACTCAGCGTCATCATCCTGTTTATCGGGCTATTGTTTGCATATATAGTTCTATGAGTTTCTAAATTGAACGTGCTGCTATAACGTAATCGTTTTTGAGGAACATGAAATTTTAGGGAGGCCAATAATTCAGGACAATCAATCTGATTATTACATAATTTTTGAATAGTGATGATGTCATTGTTGCTTCTACGCTCTTCTAGGCTTTTTATGTTTAGGCGATTTAAAATATTGTCATAATCAAATTCCTCCATAGGAATACCGAGCTTGAAACCAATATAACGCAAAAAACGTTTCTGAACTCTTTCTATTTTCATGATATGAGCTTGGAAGGCAGGACACCACACAGAGCTGCTATTTTCAAGTTGAGAGCGTACCAATGAAAAGTAAAGGGATTTCAATGCCATGATATTATGAAAGTCCTTTGTTGATCGTTTGATGAACCCTAGCATCTTCAAAGCTTTGTTACAGATAAATTCAATATGAGGAATAAAGCTAAGTTTAGAGTCAAAAAGTATACCAAGATCTTTCATAATGTCTACCTTTTCAATGACTACATCATTTAAGGAGTACTCATCATTGTTAATTATGCTGTGATTTTTGCTGAAACGAATATATTTACATTTTGGAATATTAAGAACTAGTTTTTTCTTGTGGCACCACACAGAGAACCTGTCCAAGTCCTCTTGAAGATGATTTGAGGAGGAGGGTCTCTCCAATTTGAGATATATTTTCATATCGTCAGCATATAATAATATTGAACTGAATTTAAAGCAAGAAGATACATCATTAACAAATAAATTGAACAGTAAGGGTGCTAAATGAGCACCTTGAGGAACTCCAGAAGTGATTACAATTTCATCTGACAAGGAGGAATTAATCTTAACTCTTTGCCTGCGATTATCTAGATAGGATTTTAGCCATGCCAACAAACTGCCTCCAAGGTATTTGGACAACTCATAAAAAAGCAAATTATGATCTACCTTGTCAAATGCCTTGGAGAAATCTGTGTAAACTGCATCAACACTTAGTCCCTTCTCCAAGGCATCCACAATGTAGGTCTCATAGAGTAAAAGATTTGTAGTGATAGATCTTTCTTGGCAGAAACCATGTTGTGTTGAGCTGATGATATTTTTGAATTTAAACTTCAGAAAATCATTTACAATAGATTCAAATGTTTTGGGTATGAGCGATATCTTTGTGATTGGGCGATAATTTAATACAGAGTCTTTTCTTCCTGACTTCTTGTAAATTGGCACAACATAAGAGTTTTTCCAAAAATCTGGGAAAGTACCGGATTGAAGAGAATTATTGAAAATAATCCAGAGTGGACGGGACAATGAAAATGCACAAGATTTCATGAAGATTGCTTGTATAGTATCAGGGCCAGCCCCTTTAGAGCAATCAATGCTCTGAAGTTTTTCTAGAATGTCAGAAATATTTATAAATATTTTATTGATGCTGATGGAATCAAATTCACTGTCTGATCTAGGATCAATAGAGGTATTGTCACTGGAATATACTGAAGAGAAATGTTTAGCAAAAAGATTTGCAATTGAATTGCTATCAGTTGCAACCTCATCATTAAAGAATATCTTATTGGGAATACCATCCTCCTGATTTTTGGAGCGAATATAATTCCAGAATAATTTGGGATCAGAGATAATTCCGTTTTCTACTTCAGAAATATAGTTATTGTAGCATGATGATGATTGTTCTTTGCATAATGATCTTAAATGAGAAAAAATGTTATAATCCTCCACTGAGTTGGTGCGTTTATATTGTTTATGAGCTTTTTTTTTCAGTATAGTATTATTTTTCAGTTCTTCATCAAACCAAATAGGAAATCTCAATTTGCCTTTCAGTCTGATCACAGGTGTGAATCTGTCAATTCCTCGAAATAAAATATCATAAAAAAGTTTGACAGCATTATTAACATCAGTGGCAAGGATTTCATCCCAATTGATGTCAAGAAGGAATTGGTTCATAGCTTGGAAGTTGCAGTTCTTGAAATCATATGAGAACTCTTCAAAGTCCAGTATTTCAATTGGTGTATGACATTTGATGTTTATACTTAAAGCAGGATGATGACGATCAAGTTTCAAAAGGACATCACTAGCAATATTGACTATAACATTAGGATTGTTTGAAAGAACTAGGTCTAGTATCACATTATTATTGTTGCTTATTGAATTCAGTTGATAAAAGTTCAGATAGGAAAAAGTCTCAATAAAATACTCAGCTGTGGAACTGTGTCCATGAGCACTGATTCCAAGATGATCATTATTCCATTGAATGTTGGGTAAATTGTAGTCTCCCACAATGCAAACAGTTGAAGATTCAAAAATGTTTGCCATGAACTCTGTGGCTTCACAATGTAGTTGATAGACCAGTTTATTTGATTGAGGGGGAATGTATACGGCTCCAAGTAATAAATTCTTGTCCTGTAGTTTGACAGACACCCACAACTCTTCAAATTTCACCTCATCAGCTGAATGTTTGTAATCAACAGGATTGGATATGAGAGAATTTCGCACTGCAATCAGAACTCCTCCACCTCTGACTTTGGTGGTAGAAAGCAAATCACGATCTTGTCTATACAGGTTGTAGCCGTTAAAGCCAAGTTCTGCACTATGAATATCTTGATTAAGTGAGGTTTCCGTTAGAACTATCAAGTCATACTCAAACGCAGACAGATTTTTTATAAGGTCAACTATTTTAGTACGTAGGCCATTAACATTCTGGTAGTACATGGACAGATTTCCATTATATCGTTGGCTGTGACAATTCAATGAAAATTTCTATTCACATTGTGATTTTCACGTACCTCAGTCGAGACTTCATTGCTTTCTTGGTTTACCAGGATACTTGGGTCATTTTGACCAAGATTGGGGTCCCAGGATTGCTGGGCAGTGGCTGGAGACTTTTTTCTAAAGTTGAATCTCCTGAATACTGTACCATAAGGCCAGAAGCTAGTAGAGTTCAATTGTTCATAATATTGGTGATCGACCCCCACCTTGAAAGAGCTGTAGGATCCAGTAGTGTGCAATTGTTCTATCTCAAGTTCATTATCTTTGGAGATTGTAGCTTTGGTTTTTATGAAGTTCTTTATGACATCAGCCTTAACTTCTTTCTTCACTCTTCCTATATACAGCCACATTTTAGAAGGAGCTGCCTGGAAGGGCTCCTCTTCAGGAAGCACAGCTGTGCCTCTTTGGACTCTTCTATTATTTGACCTACGAGTTACAACCCTGAAAGGTTCTTCACTATGGTTGATAACAGTAACCATTGCTTCATTAATGGCATCGCTGACTTGAGAAGCAGTTATCTGAGCTTGTGGGTTCATGTTGTTATGTTTATTTTCATTATCTTTGTTTTCACTAGTCACTCTCTCTCTCACGGCCTTGAAATTACTATCATTAGCATTAGAAGAACTTGGCAATTGTTTACTTGTATTCTTCTCTGTTCTTTTTTGGGCGTTCTGAAGCACTGGTCTGTTTAGACTAGAAGGTCCATGAGGCAACTTCCCAGCAATGTTGCCATTATTAGAAAGGGAAGAAGAAGAATTGTGTTTTGCTACTTGGGCAAAGGACTGGTTTTTTGTGTCAGGTAAAAAAGCAGGAATGTTGGATGTATTTACCTCGTTTGTGGAGGGAATCTTGAGGTTATCTAACTTCGATTCTATAATTCCAATCTTTCCGAGGATCTCATGAATAACATCAGTTGCTGAACTTTCTTTGGCATTTATTCTTTCTAAATCAATAATTTTGGTTTCTAGGATGCTTATTTTATCATAAAGCGACGAGTTTTCTTCTGAGTATAATTGAATCCGGGCCAAAAGTTGATGTATCTCATCTGTATTTTCCAATTCTTGATTTTTATTCACTAGGGTTTGGTTTTCTTCCATGACCGCGGGCTTGGAGGCAACATAGCATTCTGAGCACATGAGCAAGTTATAACCTATAACTTTTAATCCTTTTTCCCGGACAGCACAGGCTGGGTGATATAAAGCACCACATTCTACACAGTACACTTTACTTTTGGTATCTCTAGAGCACTTTTTACATGCACTCGTAAATTCTTTATTGCAAGTTTTAGCGTTTTCTTCAGCTTCATCATCTGATGAAACTTCACTCGGCGCCATCTTGCGCCATACGCTGCCTTCGTGTAAGAAGTCCTGAAATCATTGAGTGAACATGTAACAAAGAAGGGGTATTGTTGAACAATTATTCAACGTATGCTTTTTCACAGACCTATTTTTAGTGTAACTTGTATCACGATAAACTACTTTGCATACAATCGTGGCGTGCACATGCGCTATGAAAATTTTTTGCACATGCACTTTTTGTATTCACTAGGAAAAATCATTTAATGTATGCACACCACATAATTCAATTGCGTTGAGTGAAAAAGCATACGTTGAATAATTGTTCCGGAATACCCCCTCTTTTTCACATGTTCACTTAATAATTTCAGGACTTGCTACACGGAGGCAGCTTATGCAAATGTTTTCTGCAAGATATTTCGTGTGTGTGACAGAAATAGAAGTTTCGATGTTGCGCCGTCACACCCATTGATCATATGGAAACTCCGAACTCAAATATCTTCGTGGTCATTTGAAATAACCCAATCAAACCTGGTATCGTAGAATCCGTCATAATAATCTCTAACCAATTATGAAATGAAATATAGGGTGTTTCGTTTGTGAATCGAAAGTTGAAGTCATTTCCTGAAAAACGAGAAGGTGAGAAGGTGAGAAAATGTGTAAAAGTGTCCTCTAGAGAGCATATGCGATGTTCCGAATTCCAGAAATATAGCTAGAAAAACAAATGAGAAAATGGGAGTATACCATGTGTCTGTGTCACCCGGTATATCTGAACGTTTATCTTCGGTTCATGAGTAAGAAAACTAATGAGTCCTCCGTTTGGACATTCCGTAATAAATAGATGAAATTATTTATTAGACATCACATCATATTCCATCTTGATACTATAAGTTATGTGGTAGGAAAACTGAGCATTAGCTCTTGAAATATATAGACAATAACAAATTAATACTTCGAGCTACCTAGTACGAAACCACAAATTATAAAACGATTCCGCTAAACTACCGTATTACTGAAAACAACTGTCGGGATATTATGTATTTTACTGGATTCAGTGCCCTCGCTAGGAGTGTTGTGTATAGTTTCCGTCAGCCTCATTCAAATTTTGAATGGGAGCATTCCATTGGTGTTCATTATACACACAGTGTGTATCGATTGTCCTCGCATTAGGCCTAGATGGTGGATACTCTGTGTATATAGTTTTTTCGATGCGCTACCTATCGGTGTGTGACGGAACTGGGCGTCCGTTGAGGATCCGTCTTACGAGGACACATCAAATTTTCATGATATAGGTATAGAAATGATCGGAATGAGCTGAATAAGGCGATAGCAAGGACAGATATCTGCGAGGACATTTTTTCGGTCCTCGCATGCCAAAATGTCCTCGCTACCTAGTATTTGAACTTGCTATTGTCCTCGTAAACCCCGTCTTACAAACACACACACACACACACACACACACACACACACACACACACACACACACACACACACACACACACACACACACACACACACACACACACACACACACACACACACACACACACACACACACACACACACACACACACACACACACACACACACACACACACACACACACACACACACACACACACACACACACACACACACACACACACACACACACACACACACACACACACACACACACACACACACACACACACACACACACACACACACACACACACACACACACACACACACACACACACACACACACACACACACACACACACACACACACACACACACACACACACACACACACACACACACACCTATACGTAGAAGGGGGGGTTTATGAGGACTTTGAACCAAATGCCCTGTAGCGAGGACCCTGTGAAGGAATCATTTTAAGCACATGAAATATGCGTGGTGGACGATTATCATGTATATGGTATCTAAATTTGATAATACACTCAATGAATTCTCTTATTTTCACTTCACACTTTGCAGTTTTGCTATTTCCCGCTATTTTCAATAGTTTTTGTGTGAGGTTGAGAGGACACAGTAATGTTATGAGGACAGTGTATAGTATTTTATTCTTATTATATCTCGAATAGTATCTGCATTCTTCATTCGGAAAATTTCAACTCTTTTGTGTGGATGAATTTCGATGGAAGTAATATGGAAATCTATTGACATTATTCGTATTGTGAATATAACTTCATACAATTTCTGTTCTGAAATTATTGTACAGGCGATCTATCGTAATTATTCGTTTCGTTTCATCGCTGGGCCCGAACTGAAGAAAAATAATTATTTTTTGAATATTTGATGGTACGTATAAATTGACATGATTTGCACTTCTGAAATAAACTACGTAACACTAATTTCGTCGCACCCCAAAATGTTGCTCATATTAAAATATCAATAACTTTTTTCTGCGTTGAACAATTCGAATTCGGATCACACTGTTCGCTATAGCTCAGTCCTTCAGCTATAATCTCGTACTTCTTCAGAACATAAGGTTCTTCACATAAAATCGCTACAGGGTGTTACCTGATTCTGTTCAAAATTTCGGAATTTTCAAAATGGTCCCAAATGAAGAAAAATTTTTTTTTTAGAACTTTGACAGCAGAATCATGAAGATGACCTCATTATCTTGGGACAGTTCTTGAATCGTCTTCTTATTTAATTCATTTACAGAGTGATTTCAAAAAAATAACTTTTCGGTTTTGCAGTCATACCTTTTTTCCTCGTCGACCGATTTTCCAAATCTCAGGCTCATTTTGGATCTGAAACTTCAGATGAAGAGATATGTACAGGGTGACCCACTCGGTGGCCGATTAGTGCAAGGAAGTGAGATAATGACTCCGCTGTTTAAGACAGATGAACAAAGTTTTCTGAGATATGGTATAAGCACATGAGCAGCACATTTCTAAAATATTTTGCGTTATACAGGGTGGCTCAAAATGCGTGACGTATCAAAGTTACCTATATTTCTTCTTATGGAATATCCTGTATTGTATTGTATTTTCAGATTCTTCCTTATGAGCTGATGTCATCGATCTATCACACTTCAGGTTGAAGGAAAGTTATGACAGAGATATATGGTGTGAAAAATTTAGATTTTTCAATTTTCGATACTTTTGGTTCTAAGAAGTGATGACAGAGATAAGGAGTGTAGAAAATCGAGATTTCTCATCTTTCGAGATTCCTTGTGTCAATAGTACTCATTATTGATCGGAACGGCTTGAACGAATACAGGGTGGTTAATAATTCAGTATAATCATGAATCACTCTGTATCCATCAAAATTAAATGACAGTAGATAGTAAATCGAAAGTTGAAATGGGGAAATTGATGCCGTTTTGACCAATAATGGGTACTTTTGACCAAAAAAAATCCGAATGTTCAAAAATCTAGATTTTTCACACCCCCAAAATCTGTCATAACATCCCCCAAACCTAAAGTGTGATAGATCGATGAAATCAGCTCATGGAGAATCTGAAAATACAATACAATACATGGTGTTCTATAAGAAGAAGTATAGGTAGCTTTTATACTTCACGTATTTTTGAGTCACCCTGTTCAACGCAAAATATTATAGGAATGTGCTGCTCATGAGCTTGAACCATCTCAGAAATTTTTGTTTATTTGTCTCAAACAGCGAAGCCGTTATCTCACTTTCTCACAATAATGGGTTAACGAGGAAAAAAGTTATGACTGCAAAACAGAGAAGTTGTGTTCTTGGAGATCATTCTGTGAATAGAAGAAATAAGATGACCATTCCAAAACTGTAGCAAGATAATGAGGTCATCTTCATTTGAGACCCTTTCGAAAATTCGGTAATTTTGCACAGTTTCAGGTAACACCCTGTAGCGATTCAATGTGAAAAACCTCAGGTTTTTAGCTGAAGCACTGAGCTAGCGAACAGTGTGATCCGAATTCGAATTGTTCAAAGCAGAAAAAGGTTATTCATATTTCAATATGGTCAACATTTTGGGGTGCGACGAAATTAGTGTTGCGTAGTTTATTTGAAACGATGCGGCGTTGCCGCTCCTACTAGAAAGTAGCAGCAACTTTATGTTTTCAAACGGAACACCCTGTATTTCATTGCATTTTTAGAGTCTCCCTGGAAAGCTGATTTCGTGGAATGTATCACACTTGGTTTCTACAGATATATATAGGGTGTTGAAAATCAAGATTTTTCAATTTTAGGATTTTTATGTGTCGAAACTAGGTATTCATTATTGGTCAAAATGGCTTACATGGAACAAATATAGGGTATAGTTTGAAATTCAGAATTCTGACCACCCTGTATCTGTATGAATAGAGGGCCCGAAAGACCAGGCCTTGTCACTCTTCGGATCCTTTCATAAATCAAATACGTTAAGTAATAAAAAGGGTCAATATGATTAAGTGTCATGGTCTACCTAGTTAGGTTAGCATTGGGGTAGAACCAGGTCCATTCATGTAGTTGTGCTACATCGGAATTCCCCAACATCCAAAGCAAAACAAAAACACTCAGAGATTTTCTAATAGCTGAAAATGCTCTGAGATTCATAAAAAGACATTATAACACATCACACGAAATGCACTCTACCTTCATTCGATTAGTATCTGACCAGGTTAACTTTGGGACAGCACGTGGTGGGCGTTGAATGCGAGGCGGCCCTACGTTGAATCACGTGGTTTCTTAAAGTTACAGTGGTCAACTCTCCCTCTAAATCTCTTCAAGGAAACGAAAATAACTGTTTCAACCATTGTAACATTTTTGTTGAAATATCACTAAAAAAGCGAAGAACATCAAATAATAGCAATGGTTATGATGCCCTTGGAAAAAATTATGTTTGTGTGTAGTTTATCTGAAATTCTGTCCTCTCAACGTAGTAATTCATTCAACAATAATACTCCGTGGTAGTCCTCATAACGTGGGAAAATGTTGGAACTTATGTATAAAAATTGGATAACGCTTTCTTCGATAAACTAATCAAGATGCATGATAACATTTCAATAAATCAATGAAAAACAGTTTCGATCTTGGTAAGGCTATCTTAACATTCTAGTAAAATAATTTGAGAATTCATTCTCATACAAACATTTCTCGATGAACAAAATTTTTCAAAAAACATCATTTTTGATAATTCAAGTAACAAAAAAATAACGAGGTCACTTCGTTAATGGCACAAGAATGTTATCGTGAAATTTTTGAGTTTCAGTAATAAAACTTCAATATCATAAATACTTTGTTCAATCTCATCATATTATGAGATAATTCAGCTTATAGCTTTGAAAGGGTCTTGGTTGAGAATGAAGAAATCAGAGAAAATATCTCCTGGGTAGGTACATTTTAATACATACAAAAAACATAAAATGCCAAATATTTTCACAGAGACTAACATTCCATCTCTAATATTTTTTAAAAACACATTCAACTCAAAAGTATCACAAAAGCGAAAATAAATCGTAACTACTACTGATATTTGGTAAAATAGCTGAGACAAAGAAAACAATAATTCTTAGTAACCTTGAGTCGCAACATTAATCGACATAATACCGAACATCTCTAATATATTGAAACAGTCGGTATAGTGTGCACCGACTATCACTCAGTTTAGTCAAATTAGATTGAGAAAACATCAATCAGTATTCACAATAGTGAATTGAAATTCATGGTCAACGGGTATTGAGAAAAGTGAAGCATTAATTATTTAGTGTCAGAAAACTTAATTTCTTAACGTCAGGTTATTTCAAATTTGTCTTAAATACGTCTAATTAATATTCCCTGTGAAGTAAATTTCATTGAAAATTATGATTTTTCTGAAAATTCCAACGTATTCTACATGTAATTTGAAGGGATTTGATTACCGTGAAAAAGTATTTCAAGAACTCGATATTTTCTATATAGGTTATTTGATGATGTGGACGTAATCATGCAGTAGGTACTCTGTGGATTGAAGATATAAAATTAATGGAGATTCAGAATGTAATTACATACAAGTTGATTCATATTGAATGGGTAATATTTCACTTGTAGATTTTATACCGACAAATAATATTTATGTTTGATAACTGGGCGTCACATATCAATACTTACTGAGATAGGAGGTTCAATATATATTTCAGTCATGCTGTTATATTTCATTGATTTCAAAGAGGTGAAATGATTATTTCAGATTCTTTGGGAATTTCTTTTCCCGTTTTTATAAAATAAAAGTATAAGTATCATTTCAATATACGTGTACCAAGAACAAACCAGATGGTTTGCATATTTTTATTTTATAGAAACGAGGAGTGAAAATCCCAAAAAATCTGGAATATCATTCATTCCTTTTTCTCATTGAACCATAATTTTTTCAAACGGAGAGGTGAGACTTGTACAATGAAAACTTATTCGATTTTCTCGATTAGGAAAACCTAATTGCCCAAACTTTCATGATAATTTGTGAAGTAGTCACTGTAACCCCATTACAGAATAATTCAATCTCAATTATCAAAAATATACCTAATATTGTTGTCAATACAATCTGCAGATGAAATATTTCCAATGCATAATGTGTTTGTAGGTATATATCAGTGTAATAGTGAAAAATTGAAGTACTTAATGGTCTCAGAAAGAAAATTATCCATCGAAGTTTTCTGAATTTTAATCATTGACTAATCTGAATTACAATAATGATTGATGTTTCCATATCAGTTGATATAAATTCCATTGAATTAGCAGGAATCTTCAATGACGTTTATTCAATTTCATATATCAATGGACTGATCTGGATAGAACCAATCATGGAAACACACACAATCAGTAAATTTAAGACGCACGAAGTTCCTCGCAGGAGGAATGATTCAACCAAACTGAGAATATTATTATCTCTGTTCTTGATTTTCCAGGAAAGGTACGAAAACAATAGTATTCGCTGTAAGACTTATCGATATCACTTGTTACGAGGACTCCAATTTTTGATGTAAAGGTACGAGGACAAAAAAAGGACCTCGCATGAATAACTAATACACAGAGTCGTATTAGTAATAGTAAGTCAAGGAATGTCTAGAAAACACCAAGACCTAACTATACTGGGTAAATGAAAAATATTGATATTATTATAATTCACAAAGTAGCACAACAATAGTGGCTTTTAGAGGGATCACATTTTTTCTCGCCAGTAATTAGATCATCAAGGAGTTCTGAAATGTTGACAATTGAAGATGCATGAATTGGCAAGAAACATTGCAATCAATAAGAGTATATTCCCGTCATTTCAGCCAGTGTGCCTTTCGGTTTTTAATAAATATGAAATAGTTATTTGTTATACAAGGCAGGAAAGTAGAGCAGATTGACTGCCGCGACTGATAGTTCATAGCCGTGCGTAGCGAAGCTAGGAATTCAGCCAAGGCAGCCAATCTACATTTACTGCCGTGTGAAACATATAATATTTTCTCCGAATGTTATGACACCAATTTTGTGTTATCATTTATTGATAACTCCATCATTTTGTGTTCACCCAATGTCAGTGTCGATTTTGATTACCAATTCTTGGAAAGTTGCATAGCAACAAACTTTTCCTGTCTGGGCAGAGAAAGTACACCTTTCCTGCCTGTCAAGTGTCAGGAAAAAGCCACTTTCCCTGCCGCTTGGAGAAAATAAAATAAATGTCGAGTGGTATAAGATTCGAGAAGGGTTATCATGTAGAAAATCCGAAATATCAATGATGTTTTGATCTATACATAGTGAATCACGAGTACGAGATGGACTCTGACGGGGAAACGGGAACATGTCATATTCCCGTTTTTGTCATCGTAATGAAATTTCATCATTCCAGTTTCGTAAAGGGTTCTGGAAATTACGTATTGAGAATATTCACCAATGTACAGGGTGCTCTGCAAGGGTGTGGAATACCAAAGTTGCGATTTCTCTCATGGAACACTATGTATTTTACTCCTTTTCAGTTTGTTTCTGAAGAAGCTCGATCTATCACACACTTGGAGTCTTGCGGGAATGATGAAATATAGGTTTTTCAACTTTAGAGGAATTTTTGGTGTTAAAACTATTCATTATTGGTCGAAATGGCTTGTATCTTCCTATCTTCACTTTTGATTTACTACATAATAACATTTAATCAAAACAAATACAGGGTGTTGAAAAAGAATATTCTCATCAGATTAATTATGAACATAAAAAAATGGAAAATGGTACATATCAAGAAGAATTAAAATTCGCATTATCTATCTGATAAAAATATAAATTCTTTCTCGGTATACTCAACAGATAATAACTACTTTCCAGGCTATATGCCACAATGAACATTGAATTATATCTACTGAACACAAACGAATTCTCAGTATATTTCTCAATATTTTCTTCATGTTCCTAATATCTCTGAGAATATTCCTTTTCAATACTTCTATACCCAATCAAGTGGTTCAAACTTGAACGATGGAAATTTGTTTTGACATACCTCTAATCACAGAAACGTTATTGGGTTTTCTCAATTCTGAATTTCTTTCCACGACCTGTACGATGAATACCAATTCATCATACACTATGAACAAATACGGGGTGGTTCACAAATCAAAAATGTATACAAAAATGTATACCACCCTGCATTAGTTTGGTGGTTCAGGAATCTAAATTGCAAACCATCCTGCATTTGTATGGTAGTTCAGAAATCTAAATTATGAATCACTCTATATTTGCTTCAGTTAAATGTCAGTAGACAGTGAATAAAAAGTCAAGATGTGTGTCATATAAGCCGTTATGATCAATAATGAATAGTTTCGAGACAAAAAATTCCTAAACAATAAAAATATATATTTTTCACACCCCTATATCTCCGTCATCATGCCCGCTAAACCGCGAGTGTGCTATGTTGTGATAGATCGATGAAATCAACTCTTCAAGTAGAACCTCGAAATACAATAAAATACAGGATGTTCCGTGAAAAACCGAAACTTTGGTATGCCGAATATTTTCGAAACGTATATAGAATTCAGAGCCCGCTACGAAACTGATGGTGTACTGAAATTTCATAATATGTTCCCATTTAGTCAGAGTCCGCCATGTTGCTCGTGACTAACCCTGTATATAAAAATATTTCAAACACTGTAGCGCTGTCGCTTCTACTAGGAAGTAGTTGCCACTCAGAAATTTTGAATTGAACACGTTGTATATTTTATCATTTTGAGATACTCTATCACTTTGTTGTGAACTTCACCAGATATTTTCCTAATAGTTTGGCCGGTAATGACAGATTTTGTTCAACGTTTCTTCAATGTATGCATCTTCCAATACCTACCTCCTTTTCCTATTCTCCCTAGGAACGCACGATGTTCTTTGAACATTATAGGGATTTCCTTTCGTGCGCTCCAAGCGATAAAAAATGTACTAGACAGGTATCTAAGTGTGCTCGCATGCAGCGTCATTACCACTCAAATTCGAATTGGCATTGGATTTTGATGATTCTGAACGATTATTCAATGCTTGCAAATTGGTCTTCGTTGAAATTTGAAAAAAATATCCCGCAGAAAAATAATTGCATACGCTGCCTTCGTGTAAGAAGTCCTGAAATTATTGAGTGAACATGTAACAAAGAAGGGGTATTGTTGAACTATTATTTAACGTATGCTTTTTCACAGACCTATTTTTAGTGTAACTTGTATCACGATAAACTACTTTGCATACAATCGTGGTGTGCACATGCGCTGTGAAAATTTTTTGCACATGCACTTTTTGTATTCACTAGGAAAAATCATTTAATGTATGCACACCACATAATTCAATTGCATTGAGTGAAAAAGCATACGTTGAATAACTGTTCCGGAATACCCCCTCTTTTTCACATGTTCACTTAATAATTTCAGGACTTGCTACACGAAGGCAGCTTATGCAAATGTTTTCTGCAAGATATTTCGTGTGTGTGACAGAAATGGAAGTTTCGATGTTGCGCCGTCACACCCATTGATCATATTATGGAAACTCCGAACTCAAATATCTTCGTGGTCATTTGAAATAACCCAATCAAACCTGGTATCGTAGAATCCGTTATAATAATCTCTAACCAATTATGAAATGAAATATAGGGTGTTTCGTTTGTGAATCGAAAGTTGAAGTCATTTCCTGGGAAACGAGAAGGTGAGAAGGTGAGAAAATGTGTAAAAGTGTCCTCTAGAGAGCATATGCGATGTTCCGAATTCCAGAAATATAGCTAGAAAAACAAATGAGAAAATGGGAGTATACCATGTGTCTGTGTCACCCGGTATATCTGAACGTTTATTTTCGGTTCATGAGTAAGAAAACTAATGAGTCCTCCGTTTGGACATTCCGTAATGAATAGATGAAATTATTTATTAGACATCACATCATATTCCATCTTGATACTATAAGTTATGTGGTAGGAAAACTGAGCATTAGCTCTTGAAATATATAGACGATAACAAATTAATACTTCGAGCTACCTAGTACAAAACCACAAATTATAAAACGATTCCGCTAAACTACCGTATTACTGAAAACAACTGTCGGGATATTATGTATTTTACTGGATTCAGTGCCCTCGCTAGGAGTGTTGTGTATAGTTTCCGTCAGCCTCATTCAAATTTTGAATTGGAGCATTCCATTGGTGTTCATTATACACACAGTGTGTATCGATTGTCCTCGCATTAGGCCTAGATGGTGGATACTCTGTGTATATAGTTTTTTCGATGCGCTACCTATCGGTGTGTGACGGAACTGGGCGTCCGTTGAGGATCCGTCTTACGAGGACACATCAAATTTTCATGATATAGGTATAGAAATGATCGGAATAAGCTGAATAAGGCGATAGCGAGGACAGATATCTGCGAGGACATTTTTTCGGTCCTCGCATGCCAAAATGTCCTCGCTACCTAGTATTTGAACTTGCTATTGTCCTCGTAAACCCCGTCTTACAAACACACACACACACACACACACACACACACACACACACACACACACACACACACACACACACACACACACACACACACACACACACACACACACACACACACACACACACACACACACACACACACACACACACACACACACACACACACACACACACACACACACACACACACACACACACACACACACACACACACACACACACACACACACACACACACACACACACACACACACACACACACACACACACACACACACACACACACACACACACACACACACACACACACACACACACACACACACACACACACACTGTCATCAACACGGCTTCCTTCCTTGAAGATTGCTCTGCCTGAACACTTGCTCAACTTGCTAGGTAATGTGTTTCCCCTTGAAGATAGATTTTGTGATAACATTTGTTTTTGTAGACCAGTTTAACTTGTGTCGATTCTTGATCTTGAGTTATTCGTTACGTTGACAGTTGATCGTTGTTTTGGCAGTTGGTTGATCATTGCTATGTTGTATGATATGATTCTCAAAAACGACAAGTTATCTTTTTTTTTCAGTATTTCATTCATTTCCCATTTTCTAGCTGCCTGCTAGCTATATTTTTCATCATCAGCTATATTCAGACTCAATTCCGAAAGTACGTCACAATTTGCTGTTCTGAGAGATAGGAATTGGTCAGTTCTAAGAATAAGAATCACTTAGACTCCATCAATCGCCATTCTGTACAGCGTGAATATAGAACTGAGGAGTCACAAACTCGTTTTTTTAAAGTCTATCTGAAGTCATCTTCCTCATAATCGGCCTGAAAACCAATATAAACTGGCTGCATCATGAATTTCGCAACCCATCACCCTGATGCGTTTCCACAAGATGCGATATAGATTCCAGGAATCGAATCAGCATTCTCAATAAACTCCTTCATGATCTATTTTTCATGAAGGTTATCTCAGCTGAATATTTTCACTGTTCACATCAATTGAACTTGTGTACATTGGTTGTTTCAAAAAATGAATGTTTTTTTGATCAACAGAACTCTAGACGAGTTATGAAAATCGCTTGAAATATTTCAACAGCATAATACCAAGGTGATGTCAGTCTAAATTCGTCTCGACTGAGCGCTTTGCCAATGGTTCTGGTATCGTACTCCGAGGTAGCGATGTACAAATACTGAATCATATTGAATGTGAGTTGCATCTCATTCTGGCAGACGTATAAAAAATCAACTGTGAACATAGGTGGAAAAAATGATATAAAAACAATGCTTAAATCTAGGTCTATTCATTTCGAAGGACACCTAAAAGGAAACATCTATGAAACCCCATTTCCATCAAAACTAAACATTTTTTTTACTGTTAATTTTCACTAACCTACTGATCAGTTTCCATGCCAAATGAAAAAAACCCAACAAAAAATATCTGATTCCATAACATTTCCATAGTATTCGGAAAGTTGATTGTCGAGGATTATTTTCTTCGATTTTGTTAGCCATTTCCAACCTGTCTCCACAGTTTTTTGATTTGCACGTCTTGATGACTTCATATATGTCATCCTCTTCCAGATCTTGTATGAATCCCCGGAAAAAAAGTCTTCTAGTGTACCTGAAATAAGTAGTTTGCATCATCATTGTTTCAACCATAATATGATTATCAAGAATACTAATCAGGTAAAAGTGTTAGAAAGTTGAATTTCATGAAAGAAACATGTGCTGCCATGGACAATATACAGAATGTTTAATACGTCGATGCAAGTTCTGCTCAAGTGATGAAAATGTTTGTACATAGTCTGTTTCCTAAACATTCATTATTCCAATCCTGATTCGTGCAAGCCTATAATTCATGTAAAATTCGTGTGAGTTTCTATACTGATTATGTGGGAGCACCTCCATAACCTATTTGATGTAAGTGGTGAAAGTGCACCTATCACTACTAAGCCCACCAAACCGAGACTCAGTTTTTATCCATTAGTCATATCGCTCTGATCATACATGACATATGACAAATGAGGTATCATAGATGGCGTTTGAGAGATAACGAATACCTTCGGTGATACAACCGGTGCTTTGGACCTCACAGGAAGCAAACGCTTTTTTGTTTTGGAAACATGTACAGAACGGATTGCTAAAGAAACCTGAAGGTGAACAACCGCCACTTCTCTACCTTCGGCGTTGAAGAACGTGACTCAGCCGACCAATCAAAGACCCCAATTCCATTTTTAAGATATCGTACTTTTTTGATGATACTCACGGTGTTCAAAAATTATACGGAAGCAAACGATCAGATATAACATACGTGAGGCAGATGACGTATGACAGATTACAGATGATATTGGAAAAATCAAAATTTCAATATACAAGGTGATATATTACACGGAACAAATAAAAAATATGAAAACATATGCAGGGTGAATAATTGATAAAACTGAGTCGGAAAAACGTTACAAAAACGTCACAGAAACGCCACGAAGACGTTGAAAAATATTGAAAATCATCCAAACACGCAAAATGCATATTATATTGAACAAACCTCTATGCGAAGTCTCAAGTTTCTCAAAATATATTATGCATTCCATATATATCATTACCATACCTCTATGAATAGTCATATGGATGGCGAGATGTCAGAACAAGAGATTGGATTGAGAATCATTGAATATGAGATGTATTATATCGAAGATCATTATTATCATTACGAAAATTGTTATGGTGAGGTATCTTTGTACCATGCTATTATTATATTGATATTAAATGCTTAGTCCAGCAGCAGTTCTTCCACTATCCGAATAATGCCATTCTTATATCGAAATTAACTACACAATTTTCACATTGGGCGCGCGAAGAAAATCTAACTAGGTCTCGATCTACAACCATTCACAATTCTTTCAACCTATTAGCTAGTCAGGAAGTTTGATGAAAAAGTATATACAGAAGGGATCTGAGATTTGAAATCGAATGTAACATTGAATATAGGTATGTATGGCACATCAAGTAGAACGTTGACGTACGTTACATATTCAGTTGGTTTAAAAAAATTGAGTTGGAAAATATATACAGGGTGGAGCAGGAGAACAGGTGGAAGAACTCAAGTGGGATAGTAGTTAACGAACATCTGATATGTATCAGACACCTCTAGAACCGACTCTGATACGTACCATAAACAGAGATATCTGGATGAAATATGGCTGCTGATGACCTGCGACGAATCGAATGAAGTGATCGACAAAAATATCCTCAATATCAATTTATATTCTCAAGAACATCGACAAGGACATGCCTTCGGAAGAAATGTAGTATGAAGTGAACCATGAAACGAAAACTCGATTCTCTTTCAATAACATCATTGTTCGGGTCACTATAATGGATTTTTCAAAGTCTGCGAGATATCGACAAAAAAGAATCAATCTGAACAACTCGAGCATGGTTAACGATAGCAATCGATTCGAATTCACGTGTGCTCAGTCGATGAGAAAACATTTTTTTTCAATTCGTCCAATACGTGAGTAAATATGTCAAAACACGTGACGTTTGAAATAATCATTGAAATACTTGGCATACAATAGATTCATAGTATGACTCTGCATTGACAGCGTATATCGAAATAATTATTTAACACATAACATGACTAACTTATAATGGGTGGAGGAGCCAAACTGACTCAATGAATGACATTTCTGGAACCATAATAAATGGAGTGAATATGTTTCCTGAAAATTATATACAGGCAGTGACAATAGGAATAATGGTCAACAGTGTGTAAACAACACGAAAGAATACATACGGTATGTCCTCAGATTGACGTTCATGACAATGTATCGGAAGTTTAGACCATTCACGTAATGGACACGGTCCGAAAGAATAAACTTGACAGATTGAAGTTGATTCTATGTATCGATTTATACCACAAATCGTTTTAGATATAATATTCGACAAAATCCTTGAATAATTATATATGCAGGGCCTCTCGAACAATTGACAACATAGATGAATCAATAGATGAAATTACTACACAGAAAACAGAACAGGATGAGTCTGAGCTTGCATTCAGAATCAATAACAGAGCTCGAGAAAAATGAAAAGAATTGCATTCAACTCGATGAATGATACCCCTGAAGTGATATCTGCTCAATAGTCAGTTGATATAAGAGGTAAAATCGAATGAACTAAGCCGAGGATGACCCAAGTGGATAGAAGTTGAACGCAGTGAACCAGAAACCAGTGTTTTTTGCTGATAGACTGCACGAAAGAGTGCGAGTCGGTTTTAGTCAAGGAGACATGTATATCATACCCAAGTGAGTCAAGAGCAGAAATATCAACGAAATGTCACCCTAGATGGAATGAGAACACATATCCACTGATGAATATACTCGAAGAGAGTCAAAATGACATGACAATCATAATGGGATTGAGATAATGTTTGTGAGCTAATATACTCGAACTAGCTATTATAAAATATGTCATTTAGTTATGTCATCCCATTTTCCGTTCTTTAACTGATACATCTGTCCGTGAAGAAATTGCTGTATTCAACCTACTCTAGCTGTTATTCAATTTCCATGTTTATGGAGTCAGCTGATAACAACGCCTCCTTTGTTCCGAGAGATTGCGTCATCGTTATCTTGTGATAAAATCAACTTCCTGTGTAGAAACAATTTTAGAGTTAGTAGATGGCCGACGTGACCGACGGGGAACAAATTCATTTTGTGCTGAAATCTTCATCCTTCGTTGAAACAATGCATTTTTTGTTCTGGAAAACAGCAAGTGGCTGATGAGGCATGTTCATAACAATTGCAATACCCCCAATTTGTGTGTAGAAAAAATACATTCTTCGTCCTGGAGAATAGCTGGTGGATGACGTCACAACCTCAAGCCATTTAGCGATAGAGAATTACAGAAACAAACCATACACGGTGTGTGGAAAAACGTTTCATAGGTGGCAGATATGTCAAATACTCACATTTCACCGACACTTACCAACCCGAAAGCGTATATCTATGTGAGACAAGGATGCAATGTTCAAAAATGGTTTGACACATGCACAGCCACCTCCACCTTCATCATCACCATCACCTTGTTCATTTCTGTCTGAGAATGATATTGGGATTTGAAATCAGTATAACAATATCTTCAGGAGAATAATACGACACAGTCAGCCACAAAATGCCACGGATGAGTCTCATAGTGCTGACCACCATTTCGAATAACGTATTGTATGTATATTGTTTGTGTCAATGACTTTATTGCAATCAATCATCGTGGAGACCGATGCGAAATAACAATGGACGTCTATCAGCACTCTCCAAAGATATACCTGAGACGAATAATTCCTTCTACAAACTCGAGCTGATATTTACCTGCGGATCGGGAGAGGGAACCAAATAACAAGATACATTTTCCTATAACAGCAGCTCACCTCTACAAAATATGTCGAAATACAAAATGAAATATTATAAAATGTCCAATAGAGAATTATTGAGAATCTTCTTGTTACATTGTGTACATTAACGATCATGATAAACGAATATACGTGAAAACCATGCTGCGAATAATATCTTAAATATATTTATAACGTCTGTCAAAACGTAAAAATCGTGCATCTAAACGTCACGTTCTCCACGCTTCTGACGTAAACATTCAACGTTCGATGGAAAAACGTGTTCAAAATCGTTTAACGCGTATATCAAGACGTCAAAAACGTGCGGCAAGACGTCACGTTTTTCACGCTTCTGACGAATGCATTGAACGTTCGATGAAAAAATGAGTGTCAGAACGTCAAACAGTTACGTTGAAACATCAGAAATGTGCATCGAAACGTCATAAATGTACGTCTGAACCTCACATTCTCTACGACCCCATCAGCTGATCACTATTATAGGAGTGGCTATTTTTATATTTTATCGGTTATGTCATACAGGATCCAAATCATTCTGGATATGGGGCACTATTGTCTGGTCGGCTTCAACACCTGCACATAGAGCTCTGATGAGTTAATATACATACAACATAATCAATAGAATACACATATTCTACTACAATCACTCCATATTCAACATCAATATCTGGACGTTTCAGAAGAGCAATATGCTAGATGATGCAGTATACATCGATGTTGTTTTGGGCCATTTCACCAATATATTCAACATTTTCGAACATACCTTTTTCGTTGATGACGTCACCAGAAAAATCCGACTGCGAATGCTCCAAGTTGGATCTATAGAAAGAGATATTGCACAATACTTCATATTGCCAAGTTTATCATGGAGGTACCGAGCTGCCGAAGGTCAGAGTAATGATACATAAATTATTTTTACGCGGCGATTGGAGTACAACTGGAGAAAGGGGTACTACAACGTGCGACGAAACATCGAAAACGTGCAACGAAATGTTTTGAACGTGCAACGGAACGTCCAAAGCGTACGACGGACTCCATCGCAGAAATGGGTCACGACTTCCACCTCCCCAGTCCTACGCATATTATGGTATCTCAGATCACACGTTCATAGCATATACTATGTCAGATACACGGTCAGTCTGACCCCATCAAAATACTTGCAGTCAGACAGAGAGGAGTACTGGAACATGCGCCGAAATATCGAAAACGTGTGAAGAAACTCAAAATCGTGCGACGAAAAGTTGTAAATGTGGAACATATTGCCCAAAACGTGCAACGAGACCCCATCGCAGGAAGAAGTCACCACTCTCACATCCTCAGCTCTACTCATGATATGAAATCATAGATTGCACGATGGTAGCATATATTATGTCAAATACACGGAAAGTCTGAACAACATCAAAATACCCGAGGTCAGACAGAGAGCAGATCTGGAACGTGCGACGAAACATCAGATACGTGCCACGACACATCAGGAACGTGCAAAGAAACGTTATAAACATGCAACGAGACATCCAGAACGTACGACGAAATTCCATACACACACACATACAGTGTCTTTCAAAAGTATCGGAACGGTCTCATATTTCAGGAACGGCTTGAGAAAAATTCACGAAATCTTCTACAGGGTGATTATTGATGATGTCCGATTCAATTGTGGTATCGGTAATGTTGCCAAGTTTACAGTTTTTCAGATATTAGGAGTAACTTTATTTTTTCAAATAGAATACCCCATTTATTTTTATTGCAATTAATTGAGCGCCTCCTAATCACTTGAGTCCCTGAATATCAGATTCGTATTTAACGTGATTTACGAAATATGACAACATAGCATTTTCGTTAAAAAGTTCTGGAACGGTCCCATATTTCAGAAACGGCGCAGAAAAAAATCATGAGAACTTATTGTTGATGATGCCCGATTCAATGGTGATATCGGCAATGTTGCCAAATCAACAGTTTTTCAGATATTTAGGGTTACTCAATTTTTTCAAATGGAATACCCTATTTGTTTTCTTACATTCAGCGACGCCTCATTACTTATGTCTCCAAATATCAGATTTTAAATCGAAGTGGTTTCCGAAATATGACAACATGGCATTTCTGAAAAACTGTTGAATTGGCAACATTGCCGATATCACCATTGAATCGGGCATCATCAACAACCATCCTGTCGAAGTTTTCATGAATTTTCTCTGAGCCGTTTCTGAAATATGGGACCGTTCCAGAACTTTTTAACGAAAGTGCTATGTTGTCATATTTCGAAAATCACGTTGATTACGAATCTGATATTCAGGGACTCAAGTTATTAGGAGGCGCCTAATTAATTGCAAAAAAAATAAATGGGGTATTCCATTTGAAAAAATAAAGTTACTCCTAATATCTGAAAAACCGTGAACTTGGC
Source organism: Phaedon cochleariae (assembly GCA_918026855.4). Taxonomy (NCBI): domain Eukaryota; kingdom Metazoa; phylum Arthropoda; class Insecta; order Coleoptera; family Chrysomelidae; genus Phaedon; species Phaedon cochleariae. The sequence goes on along the minus strand of OU896722.1, from coordinate 18,781,097 downwards.
AACATTGCCGATGCCACCATTGAATCGGACATCATCAATAATCACCCTGTAGAAAATTTCGTGGATTTTTCTCAAGCCGTTCCTGAAATATGAGACCGTTCCGATACTTTTGAAAGACACTGTATAATAATGTCTCAGATTGCAGATTAACGGCTCAATGTTATGGCAGTCAGTCTGAAGACTATCGAAATACCTGAGGTCAGACAGGTACTGCCTGTATGGGGTTATGTGTTATACATCCGTTGAACAGACGTGGAACATTATTTGTCGAAAACATCAAATGTGAGTTGCAAGCATCGAAAATGCGTCAAATGCGTCAAACTTGCCTCGAACAGGTCAATATATAATTTGAAACCCACAACAAACTGTTATATAACGTCACAAGACGCAATCATTCGAGAAAGAAGATCTTGAAGGAGCAAACTGTACAGGGTGTGTGAAAGAACTATTCATGATGAGTGGTGGATATATGACGAATGCTTAGATTTTATCGAAATGTGTGAAGCGACGTGTATAAGGAGCATCGTGCTGTCATTTACGTGATACATATCCTCACTGCCACAACACATCCTTCGATTGACAAAAAACATCCTGAATCCCCAGAGTTTTGAGAATTCGGACCTGAAAGGTGAGAAAGTAGGCCAACAACTTTGGTTGAGTGATATGCTTTGTTGGTCTAGACACATCCAAGCTACGATAGGTAAGACCTTTTTCTGTTTGGTGGCCCAATTGTGATCATCATACATACATACGAACATGCTACCAAACAAAAATAGGACTCACCTATCGTAGCTTGGATGTGTCTCGACCGAAAAAGCATCTAACCTTATCAAAGTTGTTGGCATTCTATCTTACCTATCATGTTCGAATTCAAACAAGGAGCTGCAGCTGGAGATAGAGAGAATAGCTATGCTGAAGAAGTCTGGAATTGGTCGACGCCTCATGATTGGAATCACAGTAGGTCCAGATGCAGTGACTACTGCCAATCGAGAAAAGCCGCCTTCACTTGATTGGACAACATCATGACCAAACTATCTGAAGTAGTTCGAAGCAACTTGTAAAGCCAATACGTGGACATCAAAAGACAAAGTGGTAGCTCTCACAGTAGCTCTACGAGGTGATGCACTGAACATCTTCCAAGTTATATCGGAAGTAGGAGCCGATAGCTCCGATGATCTCGTCAAACGCCTCAAAATATCGTATGGTCACGAACATCTTCAGCAAGTATCTCGAGTATGAATGAGGAGCCGTCGGCAGAGAGTCAACAAGAGCCTGCAAGAATTTGAAGTGGACGTTGCAAACGTTCGTAGATGGACGACGAGATATTGAAATGCACAAAACAGCTCGCCAGCTGTACCAAAAGACCTCATCAGTGCTCTAGCAGCTGCACTTGGTATCGATGGTATCGAGGCTGCAGCAAAAGCATTCCAAGGATCCGCGAAGGTACGAGCTATGGATGACAGCGAGAACATAGGCGAGAGCCATCATCAAGATTCAAATGGAGCCTTGATTAACGCCATGAAGGGCATCTGAAATGAGAAACAGAGACCAGATCGAACGACTGCAGGCCGATCACAAGTAACCAGTTTCGACCCGTCATTCTGAAGACCTCTTTATATCCGTGGCATCTCTACGGCCTCATAACAGCAGCGTCCACGTGAACGACCAGATTAACGGCAAACAAATTGCACTGTTGGTGGATACTGGTGCATTGAAAACGATTTTACGGCGTGGACTCCTTGTGTCTCCAAGAAAGAAGATTGAGAACTCTAGATCGATAAGGATTTAATGATTGAACCCATCTTATTTCTACATCGAGCTATCATGGTTGATATTGAAGAAGATGTTTATCTGGGGATAGTTATCATGGTTGCTCAGGAAATTCAACTGGACTTCAGAAGCCGAACACTCACGGTGGGTGCCAAACAAATCTTATTACATCCACGGGAGAAGGTAGCGGCAGGGGTAATGTTAGAAGAGGACTTCCTGTAAACAAAACGTAGCAAGACCATTGTAGCAGCGCGAATTGAGGATACATTGGAGCAAGGCAGTCGCATCATCATGGAACCCTGGAACCATGACGAGGAAGTCGAATGTGGAATCTTAGTCGGCGAGACTTTACTGTCAGCAGACGACCATGTTCCTGTTCGATATATCGACATAAATAATTACCCTGTGAGGATTGCCGAAGGAACGAAGATTGGAACCTCTGTCCCGGCAGCCTCCATAATCCAACAAGAAGAACTCGCCTCTGCTGCAAGCGACTCACTCAACAATCGACAGAAGGGGAAGTTAACCTAGTAACTGCAGAGGTTCATATCCATATTCATACCTGCCAATAGAAAAACAGGTAAAACCAACATCGTCAGTCACGAAATCGATACAGGAGATACCAGACCGATTCGTCGACCAGCCCGAAGATTACAACAGACCAAGGAAGAAGTTGCAAAGGAAGATCATCCAGGATATGGCACAAGAGCCATCCAATAGTCCATCCTGCGTAGACAATTACCGATTGAACAACGGGACGAAGAAGGATAGCTATCCTTCGCCTCGAATTGACGACACACTCGACACGTTGGCGAAATCGAATCTTTTCACCACTTTGGACCTGGAAAGTGGATATTGGCAAGTGAAAATGAATCCGGCAGATGAGGAAAATACAGCTTCCAACATCGTTACTGGATAATGGCAATTCGAGGTTATGCCTTTCGGACACTGTAATGCTCCGACCACCTTCGAACGGATCATGGAGAATGTGTTGAGGAGACTCTCCTGGATGACATGCCTGGTTTATTTGAATAACATCATAGTGATCGGTGAAACTTTTGAAAAATATCTGGCAATTCTAGAGGAAGTTCTCGAGAGATTTCAGGTTGCAAAAGTCACACTCAATATGAAGAAATGTCATCTGCTACTGAAACGGGTTAACTACTTGGAACACGTCGTAGGAAGGTAAGATGTGGAAGTCGACCCTGGGAAGGTACGAGCAGTGGAGCGATGGTCAGTACCAAAAGATCAGCATGGACTCTGTCCCTATCATTGACGTTACGTTCGAATGTTTTCGGATATCGCAGAGCCTCTGATTCGTCTCACCGGGAAAGCACGCCCCTTTCACTGGGATCCAGAATGTCAGGTCGCCTTTGATGCTCTGAAGGAACGCTTGACCACTACACCGATAATTTAATATCCACTTGCACAAGGACAATCCATTCCTGACACAGATTCCAGTAATATTGGCATTTGAGGAATCCTTTCGCAGTGTCAAGATGGGCAAGAGCGAGTCATCAGTTACTCGAGCAAGGTGCTATTGGAAGCGAAACGAAACTACTGCGTTCGTTATCAGGACCGTACTATTGGCCATGGTGAAATCAGTGGAGCACTACTCCTATGAGTACCTCAATGGACGGACCATGCTGCATTAGAGTGGCTCCTGAATGTTAAGAATTCCGAGGGGCTCCAGGAATATGACACGAGATAGCACACCGAGTGGGGACGAGTCATAAGAATGCAGATGCATTGTCCAGAGGACCATGTCCACCTGAGTGCTCACATTGAATTCGGTTGGAGGATGAGGAAGCAGTCATCTGCAGAATCACAGTTGTCAATGAAGATTGGTCACACCCGCGGCAATCTAGCAAGAGCAAAAAAAAATAAACAGAACTTCGGAAGCTACGAGAATGAAGGGGAGCGAATCGCCGTACTTCTTGGCAGGAAGTTGCACTATCTTCATAGACTCTGAAGGCGCACTGAAGACAGTGGGGCTCCTTGGTATCAGAATATGACCTTTCCAGAAGGAATCTGAAGAGCGATGATGAGTCGGATATTCGGATGCAGTTGGTTATTCCTAGGAGCCGAGTGTCGGAAGTACTCGGATATGTCCATGATGGAATTCCAGGGGGACATCTAGGAGTAGAGAAGACGCTGCAGTGGGTACTAGAGCGGTTCTACTGGGTGAACTGTAGAGACGACGTCATGCATTGGTGCCGTAAATGAATCATGTCCTTCGCCAGGAATGGGCCTTATCGTGAACTGACGGCACCCATGAGACAGTACAATGTTGGAAGTCTTTTGGAGAGGATTGCCATGGATATTGCGGGGCCATTTCCAGGGACTGATAATGAGAATAAATACATCCTTGTCTACATGGACTACTCTTTAAAGTGTGTAGAGGCGTATGCGATCCCTAACCACGAAGCCGTAACTGTCACCGATGTCCTAATGAATCAACCAATCAGTTCAGGGGTGCCATCGGAACTTTACTCTGATCAGGACCAAAACTTCGAGAGTGAAGTGATCAAGCAGATGAGCGAGAAGTTGGAGATCAAGGAGACAAGAACAACTCCATTGCATCCACAGTCTGCCATCTGACTGGTGGAGCATATGAACCAAACCCTGGGGAAGTATGTCTGCAAAGTCGTAGATCAACACCAACAAGACAATGACTGCAGTACAGGAATCTACAGGACATACTCCGGCGAAGGTTTCATTTGGACAGGATATGAAACTTTCATATGACTTGGTCTTCAGATGTAGACCTGGTGAGGACATAGTGGGGAAAGATGACGTAACAAATCTGATGAGCGATATTCACGGGTTGGTCAGTTCAACGCGGTATACGCATCATCATCTACCGTATTAGTGAAGAACCCAGTGGCGAACCGAGATTCGTTCATTTCAACAGACTAGCAGAATTCGAAGGAACACAAGATCAACAAGTTCAACAAGTATGTTCGGAAAAAGACGGCTCACATTCGACAAATTCATTGGGAAATACAGTGGATCATCAAAAGCAAGGTTCAACGTCACCAAGGGCGTTCTTTTTGCCACTCCCGTAGAATACGCAGTAGCTCACTGCGTCGCCAAGGATATTCAGATGTCTGAAGAGATAGTCAACAAGTTCATGAGGAAATTCAGGGAGTAAGAGGAGCTTCATCAACAGAGTCTTCCCGTCGGTCGAGCACTAGAAATAGAAGATCTGAAGGAAAAAGGCCTCTGTTTCATCTTAATAACGAAATATGTTATAACGAAAGGGAGATCACCTGAGAAACTCACTTGCTAGAACCTCTGGGAGACACTAGTCGACTTGCGAAGCGTTATAATCTAGAAGGACATACAGAAGATAGTTGTTCCGAAGCTGGCTTGTGGGCTGGATGGCTTACACTTACAAGGACCTCTGGGAGACACTTATCGACTTGCGAAGCGTTATACTCGCGAAGGACATACAGAAAAAAGCTGTTCCAAAGCCGGCTTGTGGTCTGCATGGCTTCAATTGGAAAGTTGTGAGAAACATCCTGGAGGTTGTATTCAGATTCATCGGAGTTAAAATTCTGGTATGCTGCTGGAACTCCAGAGAAACTCCAAGAGATAAGTGACAGTTCCATGCTATTTCTACCATAACGCACGTTGTAGAAATGGAACGAGATCAGAGTGCATTCCAGAAGGAACGCTTTTTGAGGAGGGGGAAGTAAAATGATATTTTCCTTGGAGGAGCTCTAGAAACATCATCTGCATCCTCTCAATAGTTTCCACATGCACCAGCATATTTCCGAACAGTCAATATATGCCGCGGTGATAAATAACGTGGAAAGAGATTCTGGAATGTTCTGAGAACAATCGATGGATCAATTAGAGAGAGAGAGGTATTGTTATAAGAAGCTCCGAGATTAAGAAGAAGGGTACAGTGAATCATTCGAGAACCTCCGAGAAGCATAGCCTACCAACGGATCTCATATATATAAGAACGGCCGAACAACTGCAGTCAGTCAGTCAAGCAGCGAGTGTCAGAGTGACAGTCATATACCTTGTAATATAAATTGTTTTACATAAATAGTAGTTATGAGTTCGATATAAATTAGTGTTTCTTTTGTTGAGATGAATCAGTCCGAAAATAAATAGTGTCGTGGTCGCTTCTGCACCCGAATAACGTTACAATATACAGGGTGATCACGCCAGTATTCACCAAGGTCTCTCGATTTCCTAATTCCTGAATAGTAGTGAGAGAAGGAAGAGTAGTGAGGAGATTATATCAGAACAGAAAAAACAAATCTTGGATCTCATTGAAACAAATGAAATGCTACAAGAAGAATTAGAAACAATAACAAATAATTTTTGCAAATACCGAAAGGACTCACTACCATAAAAAAAGGCATGTTGACATCTATTGAAACCTCAACTGTGTAAGGAGGAAGCTATATGGAAGAACTGGGAAATCTGAAATATAAATACTCTTGCCTAAAGGAACATCGGGACATCAAAGTGCCAAATATAGACAAAACAAAATACGACCCGAACTCCGGCAATAAAAAATCGGGCATCAGAGTTCAAGATAACTTGACCATATCTTCAGGTACACAAAATTCAACTTCTATATCATTCGTTCATTCCACCTCATCAATAAATAGAATATTGTTTGTATCAGCAATTCATGGGAGAGGAATGATACAACAATTAACGATGTGTTCACAATACTCAGTCCAATCTATCGGGAAATAAAATGAATAAAAGAAGAATAATATGAGCTCAAACATCATCCAGCATAATGAGCCAAGAAAAATATGTAACGCACATAATCTCAATAATCACAAAAGAGTTTCATTGTTACTCCTGATTATTCAATCTGCTCGCAATGAGTTGAACGAACTTTTCGTCTTCCTTGAACATCAACACTTTCCTTATTCCGTTTTTTTGACACCGAACATTGGCTGAAACCTGATGAACCATCAATATGCCCAAATTATATTATAGCTTCAAAGTATTGCAGGACACAAACAAGTCATGGGTGTACAATGATATCAGTCAAGAAAAGCTCATGCAATGAGCTGACAATTGGATATATATAGACAAATTCACATCACTCATAGTAGAAAGAGATTATTCGAATCTTGTGTAATTCATGAAAACAAAAATAATAAATATTTTATTTGTATCCATAGAGCACCATCAAGTTACGTTATTTCATTTTCAAATAGTTTGGACACACTCTTGTCTAGAATTCCAGTCATCCCTCAAATCATCTCATCGGGTGATTTCAATATGAATTATATGGAAAAAACTACTAATACTATCGTACAACCTAGAAATGTTAGTGAATGGACCAACTCGTATTTCACAATTTAGTGCCTTTACTATTGACTACATTTGCACTGACCTGGATAAAGACAAGTTGGCTTATGATATTATCCTAGCGATTCTATCAGACCATGAGGCTTATACTGAACTTCCCTTTGCTTTTCAATATCTCCAATAAGAACTTCTGAATTTACAGAATATGAAGCAAAAACATTCTTTCCGAATTCAAACGGAAGTGTGGAAAAACTTCTTGAGATAATGCATCAAATGTAACAGATTCTATGAGGATATTCCAAAAAATTCCAGTTGAAATCTCCGAAGATTGTTTTCCCAAACAGAGAATCGAAAAGAGAAAGAAAAAACCCTGGATTACTCAAGGCATAAGAATATCTACAAACAACCTGAAATCATCACATACATTGAGAAAACACTACACTCATTCCTTTGTTTTGAAGTACTTGACGAATTATCGCAGAATATAAAGACAGGTTATCGACAATGCCGAGGAAATTTCTTACGAAGATGGAATGGAAAAAGCTGAAGATAAAAGCGGAGAGAATTGGGCTATAGTGAACAGCTTGAGAAGTAATGCAAACTCACCATCAAAAGATATCAATAGCAATCCCAACACTCTCAATGATTACTACAGTACAAAAGCTCATAATTTAACATCTACTATTGATTTCCAGACTCGACTCAGACTCAAGTCTTGAGCAAATATGATATTTTCGAGATATGATGGGGGATTCTGAGCCAGAATCTGATAGCGCACAAAATTTGTGATATATGTCCCCAATATCTTCAAGTTTCACTAGGGCAGTAGAAAGTGAAACTGCTGACCTAGTATTCAAAAAGGCGGAACAAATGGTAACAGAACTCGACTTATCATCTGCGGCAATCGATTGTTCTAGAGAGAATGTTGGAGGTTCCGAAAAATAACCCGTGATTCACGTTGGACTAAAATTTCCACTGGTCGAAGCTTTATCTGTTTTCGTTTCAAAGTACAAAGTCGTATGATAACGTTCACCGCATTTGAGGCAGTTCGAAGATGATCCGCGAGTTTTTATATCATGAATATTCCTCAAACAATTGAAGCAGAGATGTGGAGACTTACAGAATTGGAAACGGTCTTTCTGAGACATGCTCAAAAACAATTCTCTTTATTCTCGTTATAATGTACTCATTTGTGTTGCGAACTTTGCGAAAAGTTGAGGGTATGATAATTTGAATTTGGTGAATTTCGACTACACTTGCAGAGAAATTATTGCGAGTTAGGGTTAGGCATTTTTCTAATTTTCTGAAAACTAGTGAAATGCATCGACTCCAACGCTGCAAAAAATCATCAAGCTGTTAACAGGAAGAAATTTCCATAGATCCATAATTCTTTTCGAATAATTTTTCACTTTCTAGTTTTCTGCAAAGCAAATTGACTTGGATGGAATCCCATTCATGATTTGAAAATTTCGAGTTTTTCAGTTCGGCAAAATTTCCTGAAGAGGTGTCAAGTGATTTGCGTAATGTCTGCGGATTGTCGGAAGTAAGTCTAGGATGGTTGTCAATCTTGACCTTGAACCAGTAGGCGTTCGCTTGGGCTCGTTTATTTGAATAGCGGTTGATCAAACTTTTATATGCGATTTGATAGTTACCAGCTATCATGGGCGTACATTGTACACGGACCAACGGAGGTCCTCCCAACGAAGAAATTGAGAAGTTGAATTCTTTCATGTCCTTTGAAGAATCATTCGTATGAACCAAAGCATCGAAAATATCCTTGAATGTTGAAAAACCTCGAAAACAACACTGAATTTTGACAATTCGATTTTGGGCAATTTGACATGTGACATATCGGGTTGAGAATGATTTATATGCACATATTGATCTAGAAGATTCTCGAGAAGATCTGCAAAAACAGCTTCAGCGTAATCATAATGAAATGCTTCTTTGAATTTATCTTCGAGAGAAAGATCAACTTTTGCGTCAGTATACATAATATTCGAAATATTATAGTGATGCTTCATGAACTCAGTACGTGAACAAACTGCATGTACTGAGCAAATTCTTGATACGATTGTTTTGCGTTCAATCGGTTTGTGCGACAGTTGCTAATTCACTGAAGAGCTTGATCTCTCTTAAACAACTAGCCCTGGCGGCCTGTGATCGTCAAAGTTTATCAGTTCAATTGCGATCAAAATTGGAAAGAGAATAGTTCCATGATCAGCAAGTCTAACTATACAGCAAGCAGAAAAATCAATGTGGATTTCAAACAATCACGAAGTTCAGTGAACAAAAGCAGTTGAAGTGTTCTTATAATATTCAGCTTGAGAATTGACCCGCAAGAACTCGTTCTTTTACTTATCTATGTTAGCACCTGGGTTTCTATCAATGTGGCTACCTAAATTGATACAAATGCGGAATATTCATCGAATATCTGCTCGGAAATGGATGAAGAATTATATGAAGAGATTGCCTAATCCGGCTCAAAATACCATGTCAACTATTTAGCTCACAATAGGTTCGAAAAATGAACTGTATAATATGAAAGGAATGTACAAATTCGCAGTCACTGAATAACTAACCAGGAGTAGAAGTAAGCGTAAAGAGTGGCGCAATAATCCGTGACTGGCTTTCAAATACCAGCTAATGTGGTTGTGGTAGTAGGAAACCGTCACAATTACATGGATAAGTGAGCTTTCACTTCCACGTGGAATAAAAGCGGTGAATTTGAATTCACGAAATATTCGGTCAATCAGCATAATGAATTATTGTTTCAGTACTAACTTGGCGAGGCACACCGGTAGTCTCGCATCGGAGCATTGTCGCCCAGTGACTTCTTGTTGAGAATAAATATATACATTTTTCTAGATATCATTGTTAAGAGATGGGCAAATACCAAACAGAAAGTGATAGGCCAAAATTCTAATTCTCTCTTCAAATTCGAAAAAAAAACGAAAAAACTTTTCGAACCTGAAGAGAAAGTATATTGTAATGATTTTTTCCTTAGCGGGACTCTAGAAACATTTTCAGGATGGCAGGAGTACAACGATCAACCTGTAACACGCATTCCCAGATTGTTCTTCAACATCCCAATGATTTCAACCTCTACCAGCATATTTCCGAATACTCAATATATGCCGCGGTGACAAATAACGTGACGGAAGATCTTGGAATGTTCTGGAAACAATCGATGGAACGATTAGAGGAAAAGGTATTGTTCTGAGAAGCTACTAGAACAGAAATAAGGGTACGAAAGATCATTCGAGAACGTTCGATAAGCAAAGCTTACTAAGGGATCACGTATATGAGACGGCCAAACAACTGCAGTCAGTCAGTCAAGCAGCGAGTGTCAGAGACAGTCATATACCACGTGATATGAATCAATTCACATATATTGTAGTTATAAATTTGTTATAGGTCAGTGTCCCTTCAGTTAAAATAAATCAGTCCAAATATTAATAGTGTCCTATTCGCATCTGCACCCGAATAACGTAATAATATATTATCAAAAATCCAAAATTTTCCCAAGTAACTTGTTGGTGTCCTCTGTTTAGCACACAAAACACCCTCATCTGAAGAGTGTACACAGTGTATATGGTTTTGAGACAAAAGTTGATATCCCAGGTTTGGAAAAGTATACCATTATCGAAAGTTTGGGGCCTGACCCAAGTAAAGAAAGAGTCATTTTCAAACTACTGGGTGTTATACGTATCATTCACCAACCCATTCACTTCACATAATGTTTAATTACTGATTAAAAATATTTTAGTTGAAGAATTCTGGGCTTCGAATTGAGGCATTGAAAGTATAAGAGAATCAAGAGGACTCGATTGAATGGCAATTTCGCCAGTAGCGTAGAATTTGAGAAGGATCAACTAGTCACTTGTCACTGTCGTACACCTCTGGAAGTAGCCAGGAACTTTTATTCCTCCTAGGGCGCCACGCAAGCGGCCAAAACAAGAAGCGACCACGGACCGCAAATACAGGGTGTTTCAGACTCAAATGTACATACGATACCTGTAGATAGAGGACACTTCGATGGTTCCAAATCACCCCCCCATCAATATGTCTACCGTCTTTGATTACTGAGATACAGGACGTTATCTTGATATTGGCAAAATCTTCATCTGGTTATAACTTCTGAACCACTTTGTATAATTCATCCATACTTGGTAAAAATATTTCACTTATATCACCCATCGAAACAAAATGGAAATCCTAATTGGAATCCAGGTCCGTCTTGAGGAAAACAGAAAACTTCTTTTATCTCAAAAACAACACTCTGTATGGCAGAATTTTATTGATCGGTTTTGATATTTGGAAAGAGCAGAAAAAAATGAATGAAGTGACCTTCTTTTCACGAGTGCGCATTCAATTTGAAAGATGGTTTATTATCATGTTCTGAAATATTCAGCTCCAATTCGAGGCATTTTTATTGAACCCAATTTTTATACAGAAAAATATCAGTCTCCAAAGTTCAACATCATTAAAGTCAAATTAGGTGAAATATCGATAAATTTGTTTGTTTGACAGAATAATTTGTCGATGATTTCAAAAACTTCCGAGGACTAATTTTATACTTTACTATTTATTCATCAGCTGCGGTAAAGTAGACTGTGAAGAAAAAATGAAAATTCGGACAGTTCATAATCACTATAGTTGCGATATTATTGGAAAAGTTATTGTAAGCACAATTATGAACACTTTGAAATGTAACAACCCAATACAAGCACCAGAAATAATTATCTCAACATTACCAATAATATGACACTAGTGATTATGACCTGTCAGAATATCAGATTTGTTTGCACAGCCTACTTAACCGCAGCTCGTGAATTGATAGTGGAGAATAAATTGTGACCTCAAAAATGTATGATATCATAGACAAGTGATTCTGTCATAGTAGAAGATCCGAACCTAAGTCGACCTTCACCGAGCTGATAATAGAACGAAATATATTTTATCATGAATTTAGTATATTAGAAAACATATTAAAAATGGGTTGCCTAAAAAAATCCTGGGCAGACTATTTTTAATTATTTTTCGAAAAATTATTTTCAATTAAATGTTGCAACATCAGGATAATAAAAAAATTTTGTCCCGACTGAAAGTATGAAACGTATGGAATGTGCAGCCGTTGGGGTGTCTACAATTTACCTGGGCGAACTACTGGGTTGTCAGGTGAACACAGGTATATCGATGCCAGTTACTTTCACTGGATTGGATAATTTAAAAAAATGTATATCATCATAAGCGCTGTTTAATTGCGAACACGTTGATATAGGGTTGTCTGCGAAAATTCCGGTCCGATTAGGGGTTTTTAATTTCAACGCGCGTGGAAGTGTGTGACAGAGAGATCCGAGGTAAGTATACTGTGTGATAATAAAGGACCCAACATCGCAGTCGCTTGTGATGGGACCCTGAATAGTAGAAAGTGTGCGAAGTCAAATCCTGAAAACTATGGTTGGCATTTTGATGATTTCTTAAAACCAACAGGTTTTATCGGAGATCAAACTCCTTTGAAAATCCAGGATATTGTCGAAATGGAAGCAAATGAGGAAGAATCTAATGAATCAGACGAATTCGAGAGTCAAAATGATACTTCTGATGAATCAGATATTGAATAGAAAATATTTATTAGAATTTATTTTTCATTAATATTATTTTTGTATTTATACTGTTTTTTAATAAAATTTCAAATCGTAATACAAGATGTCTAGTCTATCTTTTTTGTTATTTCTTAATTTAAATTTTTGGCGGTCCACTTTGTTTCTATTTCCAGAAAGAGCAAAAAAATTTCAAAGTAAGTATTTGATATTTTTATTGTCTATTATAGATTATAGATATATCATTATGGTTATAACGCAATATACTGATATTATATTGTTTTTATATATTAGTATTATATTGAATATATTTATTTATTATGTAATTAATTAATTATTTTTTTTGCTACTGAAATATCAGTTGCTCCAAAATAACACGCACTGTTTACTATATGAAGGGTAGTAGAGGTACCTCTACCCTCCATAGTTTACACACCGAGCATGCGCACTTTCTACTATTCAGGGTCCCATCACAAGCGACTGCGATGTTGGGTCCTTTATTATCACACAGTATACTTACCTCGGATCTTTCTGTCACACACTTCCACGCGCGTTGAAATTAAAAACCCCTAATCGGACCGGAATTTTCGCAGACAACCCTATATCAACGTGTTCGCAATTAAACAGCGCTTATGATGATATACATTTTTTTAAATTATCCAATCCAGTGAAAGTAACTGGCATCGATATACCTGTGTTTACCTGACAACCCAGTAGTTCGCCCAGGTAAATAGTAGACACCCCAACGGCTGCACATTCTATACGTTTCATACTTTCAGTCAGGACACAATTTTTTTATTATCCTGATGTTGCAACATTTAATTAAAAATAATTTTTCGAAAAATAATTAAAAATAGTCTGCCCAGGATTTTTTTAGGCAACCCATTTTTAATATGTTTTCTAATATACTAAATTCATGATAAAATATATTTCGTTCTATTATCAGCTCGGTGAAGGTCGACTTAGGTTCGGATCTTAGACTATCACAACAAATCTATCGATAGTTCACCTAATTTGACTCTAATGATGTTGAACTTTGAAGACTGTTATTTTTTTGTATTAAAATTGAATTTTGAATTATAACTTCAATAGAAATGCCTCGAAATGGAGCTGAATATTTCAAAACTTGAAAATAAACCATTTGTCAAATTTGATGCGAACTCGTAAAAAGTGGGTCACTTATTTCATTATTTTCCGCTCTTTCCAAATATCAAAACAGACCTACAAAATTTTGCCATACAAGGTGTTGTTTTTGAGATAAAAGAAGTTTTCTGTTTTTCCTCAAGTCGGACATGGATTCTGATCCGGATTTTTATATGGTTTTGATGCGTAATATGAGTGGAATATTTCTACCAAGTATGTATAAATTATACACAGAGGTTCAAAAGTTATAACCAGATAAAGATTTTGCCAAAATCAAGATAACGTCCTGTATCTCAGTAATAAACGACGGTAGACATATCGATGGGGGGTGATTTGGAACCACCGAAGTGTCCTCTATTTACAGGTATCGTATGTACATCCAGATCTGAAACACCCTGTATATTGAGCAACATTGAGAACTCATAATGAGTCGAAAGAATATGCTGAATTTTGAATCTCATTGAGAAATCAGATTGATGCTCGATTTCGCGTAGGGCCTGTGATATGGAATGGGAAATGATCTACATCTCAAATTTCTATCGAAAAAAACTCTGCTTCTGGCAGCTCCATTATGTGTTCTTATTGTATATCACTTGGTTTGCATGTCAATGGTTGAAAAAAACTCTAGTGATCTCCTCTTCGTTGCATACGAAGTGTTTCCTAGATAAT